>JAVTVJ010000069.1:600000-1062500 GCA_034509425.1 Eopsaltria australis | reverse complement strand
AAAACTGCATATATAACTATTTGAATTTTGAAATACACTTTTCTTCCTACTTTGAAGCATTTAAGATTAAATAAGACGTTAAAAGTGCAATAGATTATAGACAAAATTACAGTATATATTTTCAAGTATTATATTTTCTAATTAAATTAGTAATTCACTGATACACATAGGTTTGATTTTTGCTGGTCTGACTGCCTACTCGATTAAAAATTCCCAGTATTCCTAATAAACTGACTTTTACATGACTGACAGATTGGTAAGTAATTTTTTCGTTTTCCTACATGCAATGCATTACCTTAAACAAAAATAAAAAAGGTTGCAATGATCCCCAAAACTCGACTTGCTGTTTGACCAAGTAAATATTACTAATTTTAGAAATACACATGTAAAAAAAGTATATCTTGGTATTAGTGAAATGCAAGAGTTCAATACATTAATATTTATAAAGCAGTGCATGAATGGATGTTAAATTAATTCTCTAAGTCAAAAAAAGACAGTACCCATTTGCATTTCAACAAGTGAAACTTTTCCATCCATTTGACAGAGACAAGACTATAAAAGGTCTCAAATTTCTCCAATAAAAGTGGAAATTACATCTCAATATTTCGTCAGAGATTAAAAACAGAATTTTAGATGAATTATCTGATACAAAGATGGAAGTCAGGGTGCTGCTTCAAGATCTACAGAAGTAGAGCACTTTAAGACAATTAAATGATTTCCCTGCAGGCAATGTCTTTTCAATCCAAGCTAATGACATCATTTAAGGAGGATGGTCCATTTAACTGAAAGGATCTTTTACAAGGCAGACAGACAGAAGGCAATCCCGGAATGTTTTCAAGGACTTCCCATATTTCAGAATTATAATGGCAAAATGCCTACATCAGAATCTTAAACTCAAGCATTAATCAACAAAATGAAAGACTAATTTTATAAGAAAAATGTAATAAAACTCATTTTAAGAAGTTTTCCCTTCATTATTTTTTCCCTTAAAGGAACCAATTCTCTCCTAATGGTAATTATGCTGCTTTGGAGTAATGATAATACTCAGGCAGCTCAGTTTTAGGCTGCTGTTTTTAAAGTGAAGCCAAATCACTTCACTCACTTGCAAGTTAAAGAGTAACTTTCATAAACTTTTCTACCAGTTTATATAAGCTATCTGTGATCTTTAAGATTGAAAGCATTGTACTGTTGCCTCCAGAGTGTACTGTACGAGTTTTGGTGTAGTCTATATACCAGCCCTTAAATTCCACCACCACCTTCTTCATTAAAAAAAGGAAAAAAAGAAAAAAAAAAAAAAACTTCAAATGAGTCAGTAGGGGGAAACTCACAGTTTCAGTGTCTGTATCAGCAGTTTAAGGCCCTTCTGTAACTCCTGAGGAGGGGGAGGTGGTGCAGAGGTCCTAAACCTAAATTATTTTTCTGATATTGAAAAATCAGACCAGGATATGCTATTTTTAAAGAGTTAAAGAAACACCAACAATTCCATATTAAAATAATATTATTAAAACTAAGACATTATACAGAACTACAAACACCTCTTGTACTTCAGAAGGCAGCATCAGTCTAAACCCAACCAAAGAGTCTTTTTACCATTTACAATAACACTCAAAGGCATGGAAGTTGTATACACATTAGGATGACATCTCATAATAAATGATGTGGTTCTGAGGACAGGAGGAAAAAAAAGTTTACCTTATGTCCCCTTAATATCCATTTCAAATTGTCAAAAACTTCAGAAAGTTGGAACGTGTGAGACATAACGAAGAGATCTTACCATGTAAGCAGGAGCTAGAAAACGCAGAACTAGTCCTGGCTCTTAACCAGACTCCTCTCGCAATCTTGGGCAAGTCACAGCTACTTTGCCTCCACTGTTCCTCCTCATAACATAGAAACAGTATTCATATCTTTTCTAGAAATGCTGTGAAATGTTGTTGGCTTCATTATGCTTGACTTTAAAAAACTCATTTACAGGAAGAACATTTCATTTTCAGGCCTGCTGTGCCACTGATTTTCCCCCGCCGCACCCACACACTTTTTCAAAGTAATGTAAGCAGTTGGAGGGAGGGAGAGAGAAGGGGCGGAGGGAAGGCTCCAGCATGTATAAGACTGGGATGCCACATACGTACTGATTCATGCATTTCAGAAAACCACACACTTTCCTCTGTGACTGCTATAGCATACCTTAAATTGACAGAGGAGAAGTGAGGAGAACACCATGAAAGAGTATCCTTATGGCAAACAGAAAGATGACTCTGATTATATAAATTAAATGGTTTTCAAAAAAAAACCATTTTTTTATTCCAATAATGTTGCTGTCTTCTTTCTTCCTTTTTAAATATAAAATCTTATGAGGTGAAAATGCTGTTCTATAACACATACTAATAGCTCATGGAAAATGGAGGGAGTTCCACCAACCCAAGTCAAAATTTCCTCAGTTTGAATATGCACTTTTTCAACTCTCACTCAACTGTCACTCAAAAAGCAAAGGAGCAACTGTAAAAATTAAGTTAATTTAGTTTAAGGACTTAACTTTTGACACTCCACATCTTTTCCCATATAAAGAACACATGTATCCTGAAGTAGCACAACAAAAGAATGCTAACTTTTAAAGCCTGAATATAGCAATATGGAAATAATAATAAGGAAGAGGCATTGCACAAAGTAATACTGTTGTATTCCTAACCACCTGGGCATTCTCTTAGTTGACAGCTATATTTCTAGTAAAGGAAGAAGAGATTTCTGTGGACTTCAACAGCCACAAGAGATTTAATTCCACTTCCTGTTACATGCCTTCTATACAACCTGGGTCCTCCACCAGTATATTTGCACATCTGTTTCCAAACTTTTTCTCCCATTTTTTGGTCTTATCCTGATTAGGTTTTCTGGAGCGTGAAATTATTCTAATTCACACATACAGTAGAGGATTCTAAAACTGCCTTGATCCAATGAAAGTAAGGTGACACATGCAAAATACATGACCTCATTTACTGGCACTAAGCCAATTTTCATGGCTTTTTCATTCAGCTTCAGTTTGTCCATAAACTGAACTCCAAAAAGCAGCCAATCTATGATTACCAACAAAACTGTATCAAAATAAAAATCTAGTCATTATAAAGGTTCATTTTCATATTGTTTCCCACAAAAGTGTTTGTATCTATAACATGCTAATGCACTCTCAGTTTTCCTCACATAAACTTAAAATCCTCTCAAAATAACATACTTCAACAACAAATTCTCAAAAACACCTGACAAAATGGTGCCAGAGAACACCACACTGAAAGAGTCAGTGAGACAAGTACTAAAGGACAAGTCCTGAATCAACTTTTCATGAATTATCTATACCATCAAGTACCTTATATCACTACTAAAGCTCATTTCTGTGCAAGATCAGAGGTATACTGAACAAATAAAATTACCAATTGCTGTTCTGTTTGTTCTGATTTCATTAGCATCATTTTATTCAGCAGTACATGTGTTAGCCTATAAAACATACTGACAAGAGAATTTACCTCTCGATATATGTAAGGGAAATACAACACACAAGGATAACTTGGTTCAAAATATGTACAAATCACTAGTATATTACTTAGAACAATCTTACAGATGAAGAAACTAACATGAAAAAGCCATCAGAGCAGGACAATTGACTCTCAGTCACAAAGAATTCATTAATAAATCCACAAGGATCATCAATGTAATCATCAAATCAAAAGGACAAATTATGGCCACATCTACACAACAGTAGGAACCAGAATAGGTTCCTATTCTGAATAGTTATGTTGTAACCACACTTTTCCTTATTACAATGTTACCTTAAAATAGCATTGTCTTGTTTTGATTGTTAAAAGGCAAGAGGAACCTAAACAACAACCTAAACCATTCCAGTTCAAAATAGAACAATTTTTTTCTCAGTTTCAAGGTGATTTTCATCCATTTAGCTTGTTTGGTTTCATACACATGAAATTAATTCATGATTTTCAGGTTTTTAAACATTTTGACTCAACAGACCTGCTTTTTTGTATAGTATTTTCACCTTCTTTCTTTCTACTTGTAAATTTTATGCATTAAAGGCTATTTTTAATTTAAGAACTGCATCATCTCTAACTGCAAATAGGGTGAAAAAATTCTCTCACTGACATTCCTAATCATAGTACTTGGGATAAGAGAAGTCAGTTACAAAAAGACTGATCTAGAGATTTAATAAAGGCTCAGATATTCAAGGCCCTTTCCAAAATACAGCAAGCACCTATTTGGTATCAACACTATATTATGAATCGCTGCACCTCATTATCAATCCTTGAAAAGGAAAACAAACCTCCCTCAAAATGTCTGTTTCCAAAGGACAAAGGCAATTAACAGGGGCAGGTGGAAAAAAAAAAAAAAGAAACAATGATAGTGTATTAGAGTGACAGGGGAATTTAAAGATGCCATGTGCATTAGGTTATATTTCCTAAATTAAGGCTTAAAGGCACCAAGAACTATAGATTCCTCAGACCTGTTCAAAGTTGAATTTATCCCAGGCTGAAAACATGCTGGAAGCACAACAAAGCTGGGTTAATTTCTCTTCGCAACATACACATTTGTAATGGTAGAAACCCTTGTAAACTCTGTCTTTAAAAAGGTAATAAAATGTTGCTAATATAGATGTGGTAGTGTCTTAGTTATGGCCTTAGTCTACCCAAAAATAGACGTAGCCATGCTGCCTTCAGTCTTCATACTATTCAGTGTTCTGCACATCTTAAAACACTTCTTATTTCTACCCCTCTTGAGTTATAAAAATAAAAATGAGCCACAATAATTAAATAAAATATTCTTTATGTGTATTGTGGCTATGTTCATACACAAGTCAATCACCCAATATCTCAATGAATGTTAATGAAACTGAAAGCCTAATTAGCAAGATGAGGGGAATAACCCTAGCGTTCTGGCCCACCTCCAGTATGAATAATTGCATCTACCTATGCAAAATCCTCCCTGTCATTTCAATTAGCTAAAATATTCCTCACATCCTGCTCTTAAATTGCTGGGTATTGTTTATAGTGCCATTGTAAGAGCTGCTGCATTCTACCCTGGGTATGGTTGCATTTGGATAGCAATAATGTGGTGACTCCTACTTTTAGTTACTTTGTTCAAAAACCCTAGTTTTGCAAAAGGCTGTCTGCTATCAGAAAAAGAGCCAACCAACTAAAAAAAACCCCAACAGTAATTTATTGTACATATATCAATGACAGAAGTATAAAATCTGTGTAGAACACAGGCAACACATTAGTAGGTATTGAGGTGTAACAATAAGTCAGTCAGGCATAAGCATCTCTTTGGCAATTCAGCAGCATAACAAGCAGCCATCTTACCACACTATCACAACTTTGAAGGTCTCAGAAATTAAGCCAAAGCTAACACCTCTCACAAATGACTGTGAAATCCTACCAGTACATTAAAACACCCTTCTAAAAACTCATATATATACACACATCAAATTTAACAAGGAAGAGAACTAAGTCAGTCATCAACCAGCCCATCCAGGGCCTTCAAAATCATGGTTGTACCTATGCCTAGACTTGTTTCCTGCTCAGCAGTGTGCACACCCTGAATACCTGTCCCCAAAAACAGCCACCAATTCACCCCAATGTTTTCATTTTGCCCCATTCCATAATCTCCAAAATTCTCTTAAAAGCCTATAAATTGGATTACAATTAATTTTAAAATGTTCATCTGACTAAAAAAAAATCCTAAATGAAAAAGGAGTTAGAAGTTTTGTAGGTTTGACTAATGTTGATTTAAAGAGGGACATTTGGAGTTTATTATTGCTTCACCATATCAGAGTGTTTTCTTCCTCTCCCCTTTTGGGTCTGAACTGCCACTGAAATGGTTATTAATAAGTAAACTCCAGAATGCTTACATTAGCCCACAGTCCTTTTATTGTTCACTCCTTTAAATCGCCCTATTCCTTAAAAGATACCATTTTAATTGACTATAAAATCCACTTAGAAAGGTACTCACTGCTTTGAGTTATGAAAGTTAAAAGATATGTTTTATTTAGGAAAATAAGCAAGCAGATATCTGCAGAAATTCACATTAACACTAACTGTACTTACTATTTCATGAAACATTTCAGTAACCACATCCGCGATTTATTGTTATCTATTGTTATGGCAGTATGGAAACTTCCACAATAAAATAAAGACCAGGAGTGAAAAGAGCTGTAAAACCATAAAAAAAGAGTTTGCTTTTTTCTTGTCCTGGCCTGCTAAGACTGTAAATCTTAGGCTTTCTTTTTCCTAAATTGTCTTCTTTTAAGGATTACCAGTGTTATAAATACCTTTGCCTTCTACTGACTAGACACATTTTCTCCTGTAGACTCACTTCCTGTGGGAAACGTTACATCCAAAATTACACGCACACTATTAGAATTGCGATCACCGCCGCAATTCTGTTCATATATTTATAAAAGCACTAAGAATAGAGCAGCTTTCACTTTATCATTATTTCCTGTAAAAGGAATATCACTCTTGCATGGGAAATTGTGATATACGTATAAAAAATTATTTCAAAACACAGTAGAAAATAATTTCCATTAAGTACACCTGCTGGGGAAAAAGCTGCACACACCAATGATTAAGCGTAAGTGTGCATCTGTCCTTTAAATATGCACAGCAGTAATAGCTTAAATGCAGTTCAAATCATGGCCAGTCTTGCTGCATATACAACTCTGCAGCAGGCAGTGCTAAATTAAAAAGCACCTCTGATAAGTTTACAAAAGACAAAGAAAAAAATTGGTTGTAAACTCCTCTGCATTGCAAAGATCTCTTTTGTCTGTCAATCAACAGAAAAGTATTATTCCACCATCACAAAAGGCAAACCTTTGGAGGCAGTATAGGTCTGTGTGTTGTGCAAATGTGCAGTTGCTAAGAAGCAAATATGCTTCTCCTCTAATCAAATAGCCCAGCTCAGCAATGCTGCTGGCTTGGGGCAAGAAGCAAATTCCACCAGCCACAAACTTAGAAACAGTCTTGAATTATTTGTTGCTGACCGCTGGCTGAACCCTGTCCTGATGAGCACCATCACCATTAGCCACTTCTCAGTGTATTCCATCAACCAATGGCAATAGCAGCATGCTACAGCTCAGGCTGCAAGGAATTGATCAAACAGGGTAATGAGACTATTTCTTCATGGAGGTTATTTTAAATGAATATAAATATTTTCTTTCTACATAATTTGCCACAAAAGGTCACTGAACTCCCTGCGATTCTAAAGAAAAATGCTGTGGTATCCCCTTTATATATTTGAGTTAGGATATAGCCAACAAACAATTCTGGGCATTTTTGATGATCGTGTAAATCTTAATGAGGTGGCATCCCAGACAATTGATTAGCAGCAACGTTCTATCTTCACATTTAGTTACGAACAAAAAGAAGATTTGATGCTATTTTAGAAAATCATGATATACCCATGCCCTTAAAATCTTTCATGAGAGAATATATTCTGTGAGATTAAAGACTTACACTTTTGCTATTAACAATAGATCATGCATATTTAGCTATGCTTGCCTTACTTTGATATTATAGCCCTTTCTATAGATTCTTTCAACTGAAGTCATATGTTAAAAATACCCACTTTGTGTCTGAGTCAAGTTACTGATGAGACCTGCATTCAGACACCCTGTCTACCGTAGCTGTTTTCTTTTAAAAACTACTATAAAGAGACACCAAAAGATACTTGAAATTTAATTCAAAGCAACTGCTACAAAAATCCCATCAAGGCCCTCTTTGTCCCACACAAGATTTTTAATCCTATCATTTCCAGTACTGGACAATTTCTCCAATGCTGGGAAAACATGTAAATATTGATTAAATACCGTTCTAATAGCATTTTATTAACAAAGGCATTACACTAGGATAGTACTAAGACTATGATAAAGAAATAGTGCTTATTATTTTCTACTTTTAGGGATAATAACATAAAAATATTCAAATAGGCCAACTAAATACAATTGTTCATGTTTGAGAATTTCCAAGGTTACCTTGAATAACTTTAATTAAATACTTTCAACACAAAACAAAATTTATATTTACACCCAGGGATGAGTATAATTCATTAATCTGAGACATATCACTTGAAAATGCAGGTTGAAACATAAATTTAAAAATATATATAAAGGATTTAAATTAGTTTACCTTGTTCTGATTAATCACAGGTCACTTACGTAATAATAGAACAGGCTTCAGATATTTTTTTTAATTCACTTACAATATTCAAAGCATTTTTTTTCACAACATAGAATAAAAATGTGTGGTCTGAAATTCTGTTTCTCTTATTTGGGATCCTCAGCTCCTCAGGCTTTTTTCTCCTCTAACTGAATGTCTCCAACCAGTATAGGAAATAAACTTTAAAAAAAGAAACTAGTGAGAATATTAATTATAATAACAAAAATAGCTTAGACCAGGATTTTCCTCCTGCTTCCCACCCCTATTAAAACACTATTTCCAGAACATTCCTTCCTAACTCTTCATCAATACCTTCATTATTTATTGTATGGCAGTGAAGTGCATCTAAGGCTTGAATAGGATAAAGCAACTCAGATGTGTTTGTTCTATTAAGCCACCATTTTTACACTTTTAAATCTTTTTTTTTTTAAGAAAAGTTGACAGCAAAAATAAAACTGTAGTTCTGTGAGAAAAAAGAGAGCTTTGTTGGCTATTTATTCCAAAACATAAAGCTTGTTGTATCTGTTACACAGACCCTACAAATTCTTACCGTTCATTCATAATACCTTTTAAAAGTCAGTTTCCAAAAATAAAAAGGAAACAATTCTACATTAATGTTGAAGATATTTAAAAATCTGTGAGAGGACATGAAGCTAGGGCAATTCAAAACATACAAAATCCTGAGAAACTATTTTCAACATAGATAAAAAAAGCAAATTTATACATAATTTGTATTTTTCTCCTCAAAGCAATCTTAATATGTTAATTCCTAAATTCCATTAAAAAAAAAAGTGGTCCCTTACAATACCAATAAAAAACAACATTACTTTGAGGGGAGGAAAAAATCAGCATCCACTCGCAAAAGACGTCTCATCAACAGACTAACATTTGACAAAAATCAGTGGAAACAGCAAAGAAGCCAGTACAACTTCCAGTGCCAAGGAGCCAGATGGCACTGCTGGAAAAATTATATCTACAGACTGGCAGCTTGATCCCATGATTATTGCCCAAGGGAGGAGGAAGAGGAAAACAAGAGGTATTTCAGTGTGATGGAGTAAATCAATTATCACCAGCTCACTATGGCATTTTCACATTATTTTCATACCACATTCTAAATATTGCTCAAGTGAACAAGAGCACTGGAAGATTACAGCAATCTGAGGCAGAAAAAAAGGTGTGCCATACATTTAAAAAGCAATGTATACTTAAATGTACCTCTGTCAACTGCACTACACAGTCTGTATTTCCAAACAAAATTGGCAGCTATATTGTCATTAACAAGTAAAAACAAAGTTTTTGTTTTGCAGTTTTACTTTTGACCTGAAATTCCAACTGCTATCTACAAATATTACTGACAAAAACATCTCTGCACTTTTCAGTATGACTGCATTCTTTTGTATATTTTCAACTCTTAACATGCAGTTATTTTACACATACAACTAGCAAGTACCCATTTTGCTAAAATATTTCAAAATCTTCGATCAAGTAAGTTTGTGGTAGTCTCATCCATTATTTTTCTGACAAAATACAGTATTAAAGATAACTTCTGAAGAAGCTGTTAGAGAAAAATCAGTCCACTCCTACTAGAAGGAAAGCAGTTCTAGAAAACTAAAAGACAAGTTTTTCCCCCACTACCTTTATATGCATAATATTCAAATTACTAAACACAAAATAGACAGAAATATGAGAATGTGTTAGACTCTCCCTGTGGAAACAGGCAAGGTTAATATTTTTTTTAAATTGGAAGTCAATGACACACTTGCATTAACTTCTTTTCCAAGAAACTGTAAGAATAAGGCCCATTTCCTGTACCCATCCTTGCAAACAAACACATCCTATTACCTACCAAAAAGACTTGGACCATCTTCACTTCACTTGTCTCCAACCCATTTTCATCTTCTTGCACAGCCATGTACACTGTCTAAATATCCTTCTGCTCCCATTCATATTATTTCAACACTAATCCTTTTCCCTTACTTCTTCAATGTAAAGCAGTGATGCACAAATGCAGATATGTGAAGGACATAATAAACTAACTGCACCTTTGAATTTGTATTGTGAGTATTTATACATCACCCATATCCAAGCTGTGAATGCCCCATCCCTGGACTGTTCAAGGCCAGGTTGAATGGGGCTTTAAGAACTTCATCTAATGAAAGATGTCCCTGCCCATGGCAGGGCAGTTAGAACAAGATGATCTTTAAGGTCCCTTTCATCCCAAACCATTCTATGATTCTATGATGCAGAGAAATACAAAATTTGAATATTGAGTAACAAGCAAAAAGTTGTTTTATATGAAGAACAGGGTATCTCTGAAAAGGTATTATCAGGCTCTGATGTACCTGGCATTAAGAAATATGTGTCCAGGTAGGCAGAGTAAATATACAGAAGGACAGGAAAATCTTGTTTAGAGCAGAAGAGGTCTTCATTATGTAGTGTAGGTTCATTTATAATTCCTTGCCCAAAAGGGGCTCAAAACTCTGACTACCAGCAGAAGAGAAGACAAGACCAAGATACTCATGGGCTATTATCTGTCATTATAGAAATAGTTAGTGGTGAATACGCTGTGCCTAATATTAGTTAAGAAATTGCAGTAGTAATTTTAGTTAGGAGAAAATATGGCATTCAGCAGTTTCAATCTGCTAGTCTACTCTAAAATCCTACTGTTGTAAGTAACCCAAGTAAACATCTATAAAAAATTACTGAGGAAAGGATCATACTAATACTGCCTACTGACAGATGTCCAAAGAAGTATGGTTACCGCTGAAAAATTTTAAGCGGTGAACAATTACCTGCAACATCTTCATGAGAAGGCCAGTAATGAACTTGTCCATTCAGTGGATACCATAAAGATTTAATCCACTATGTGGAGGTTTTTTTGCAAAACTATTCAATAAACCTTTTCATGACATAGTTGTTACTTTTCCACTCAAATTTAATCTCAAAATTCACAAATATTAATCCACTGCAACCTTCCTTCTGTTTAAAAGGAAACAAACCCAAATTCACTAAAATTGATGCCTGGACTGCATGATGCCTGATGGAAAACAGGCCTGTTTTGTTCTTGCTTAAGATCTACAGATTCACTTGACACCTCTACAGAAAGTACTAATCAATTAATACACAGAAACAGGAACATGGGAAAAATCTTTTTCTGTTCATTAGGACTGATACACACTTCATGCATGCAATAAATTAAATATGGGCACAAATTCTTAATCACCAATTCAAAGAAATGCCTATGCCACACTTAGCTTGTACTTACACTGCAAGGCTAATACCCTTTTTTTTCCAGTAGGTTCCTGTACCCAGGGACCTCTAAAGTCTCATCCTTGAGACAAAACATGAATTACCACACAGAGCATTGTTTTAAATAGTTCTGATCTAATCTAAAACAAAGAAAATACTATGGTTCTGTAGAGCTTTTTCTCCCCAAGATGTTTGTGACTACTACATGGAATACTATTTTTCTGTCATACATGGTAGATTTCAGGAAGGAAAAGATGCCTCTTGCCTTGAATGCCAAGCAGCATCAATCTGTCAGACTTGCTCTCCTCTGGTACCAGAAGGGTACCCACCTCAAGGTGCCACTGGAGTAGCATAAAGCCGCGCTATCATCTACAACTGATGGATCTTTCTGGTTCTAGGAGGAAAGGAGTAAGGAGCAGAATGGAAGTTGCCTTGCCGCTACTGCTCGGCAGGAAGAAAGAGGAATTACAGGGAAATCAGAAGGTAGGAATTCAGTCAGTCAAGATAAAGCACCAACAAGGTCCTAAAATCACAATTAACTGCCTTCAAAACATACTTGAAAAGCTTACCACATACCCAAGAGGCAGAAGGGAAACCTCTCTTCTTCCTTTTCATGTCAGCTATTTGTAATGTATAAGAACTGAACTAGAAGAACATTAGGCCAACAAGCAATATAATATAAATAGAAAAATCTATTCACTTCAACTTTCTGGGTTTTTTTTTTAACCATAATACTGTCATGTATCTTGAATAAAATTATGATCTAATATGAAAAAGGAATAGGTTAAGCAGGTCGTTATTTAGTTTTTATTGTTGATATTGTCCTATGTAGTGGTGGAGTATACATGGCTGTTTTGTTATTGCTCAGGCACTGAAGCAACATAGATGAAATAAAATGAGCAACAAACCATGTCATTTCTCCCATGGGAGAAAGGTAAATGTTAAAAGAACACAGGGGTTTATTGTTTGATGGGAAGTTTTTCATCATGATAATTAGAAGTTCAAACATTTTAGTATCATTAATTTGTACACACTGTTAACCTACACGATGCCATTTTTAATGTTATTGTTGACTTTATTAGGGCCAGAATTTCACTTAAAACTTCTGCTTCCTATCAGAAATTATTCCCTTATGTTCTGTACAAATGGTGTAAATCAAATTTAATTAGATTAGCTTTGCATATTTCACATGCACTTTTTTTTTAAACTTCTTGTTTCTCCATCTAAGTCATTGCTCCTGTATGCACTGGCATGGATCCTAGTAATAAACCTGAAAGCAACCAAGCAGTTCAGATGTTTGTTCTTTTCATAAGGTTTCAAAAGCAGCTACACGTGGACAGTTACAAAGATTCCATTCAGTCTTCAAAAATATTCATTAGGGAAGGAAAATAAACAGGAAATGTATGATTGCCATGTCTTTTATGAGCAAAAGAGAGTCAAATGTCAACAGATTGACAGAGTTTAGGGTATGTATTCTCTCCTAGCAAGTGAAGCGCAGCACTGGGACAAGCTGTCCGAGGGACAGTGCAATTGCACCAGTAGAGATTTCTAGGAAAGATGAGACAGGTGCCTACCAAGAAACATCTCAGGCAAACTATGGGTGACACATTGGTTTCACTCTTAAGGCCTCTCCTATTCAACAAGCAGTTGATCTTCTTTACAGCTTTTGACAATTTCAACAAAGTTAGCACCCTCTTCTCATGTGTTAAACAAACAGATTTGCATCTGAGAATTTACACTCATGGTTGGTCCCACATGTACCGATATCCTTAAAAACAGAACTTTAAAAAAAATGCTTCATATTTTAAGTTCCTCTTCAGTATGTTTTACTTTTCATTGTGTTCCATCAGCTTGTAAAAGACTGTATTCTGGATGATGTCTAAACTGTCCATAAGTGACTCAGCTTAAATGTGTAGTGATGCATCCTTCCTCTGACAACCTCAGTATACCACATCAGGAATTTTAGAATTCAATCTTCCTGCTTAAAATTGTGTTTCTAATTACAATTTTTTAGAACTTTGAAAGCAACATTTCTGATCATCATATTACCTTCTCAGCCAGAAATACAGAATCATAATCCCCTTCACAATTCTGAGAAGAACTAGCATCCCCTCAAAATAAAGTCAGCATGCCGAAGTCCAGTCTTTACCCATTTTCCATAGGATGGGCTACTGCCCTCCTGCCAGTGCCTAGCAAGAGCATAAAGCAGAAGCCACCTTTGCTCACAGCAGGTGTCCAAGTAAACCTAGATCTCACTTCCCCTCAATATGACCTTTTTTATTCAATCTTGAATATTAAACAAGATATAAGGAATAATAAAATACCTGGTTTCCTGCCTTCAATGAGATCTACCTCCAGGAAAAACAAGGCATATAAAGAAGTTTCTCAGTCCTTTGAAAGGCTGTCATGCACTTAAGTTTGTACCTCTCTCTCCAA
The DNA here is from genome assembly GCA_034509425.1 of Eopsaltria australis. Lineage (NCBI taxonomy): Eukaryota > Metazoa > Chordata > Aves > Passeriformes > Petroicidae > Eopsaltria > Eopsaltria australis. Next base: position 1,048,611 of record JAVTVJ010000069.1, on the reverse strand, counting down.
TACTGAAAGCAAATAACTAATCTCCTACAATAACTCAGGTAAACTTCTAATGCTGTCATCCCCAAGACAACCAAACACCCTCTCCATATACATGATAATGTTACTAAAAAGCAGAATACCAACGCAAGGCTGGAGGGATAAGAAGGGCAAAAGGAGAAAGGATAGAAATTCCTAGCTGTATTTTCTATTAGTCAACTTTCGATACCTTAGTTGCTAGCAGTGCTTAACTGGCTTTGTGAAGAACAGTTTTGGCTTTAATATACTGCCTCAAAAGTAAACTCAGTAGGAATGTAGTTGAAGAGAGTGGGAAAACACTTGAGTGTACGCACAAAGATAAAATTTTACACTGAACTCTAGTCGCCTTCTTCAGTGACAGTATTCAAACAACTATGCCTAACAAATAGGAAAAATAAGGGGGGAAAAAAGCTTAATCAGTATCTGTATTTGAGACTTAACACGTAAAAAGAAACATCATGCAAAATTCAGTCACACAATTTTTCATTCTCACTTGATCAATCAAACTGCAAAATGTGATGTTCATATTAAGTAAATACTATAGATCACATAAAATAGTTGAATCCAGCCTGCAAAGACTTGTACAGAACTTTTCCAAAGCAACTACATGAAAACAAAGCACTGAAGCCTGTTGCTTCATCCAAAAATTATAGCATGAAAATCATGTTGCAGGAGCAATAAATTTTGCTCATTTTCAAGACTGCACTTTGATTACAAACAGTTAAAGCACAACCCTTTCATTTACTCTGATTCCTCAAAGTTCTCCAAGTGCCCAGATTTGCTTGCTTCAGCCGTACCTTCCTCCACTTCAGCTGTGGGGAAATTTAATAAGAGATTCTCGGACTGCTTAAAAATTTTCTACTATAAAGCATATTTTTCTCATAAACTACAGCCAAATATGATAATCTGAAAAGCATACAAGTCCCCAGATACATTTTTAGTACTTCTTCCATCCTTACATTCTCAAGGCAACATTTCTAGACCTTCCATAGAAATGGTGATGATCTACATTATTTCATCACACCATTCACAGTGATCTTTTATATCCAGTAATTATCCAGTTACATACTCCCAGCAGAGCCAAACAGACATGTCTTCTTTAGATATCCACTTAAAAAGTCAGAATATTTGGTCCTTTAATAGTACTGACATTTCTTACTACAGAATCAAGTTATCATATACCAAAAACAAAAAAAAACCTATATATCATAAAAGAAGATTACAGTGTTATTAAACAGCAAAGTCTAAGCCTGCCATTGAACCTGTATTTAACACCTAGGAAACTTGAAAATTAAAAGAAAAGTAGTAATTTTTTTCCCATTTACTTTTCAACCAAAAGTAAGTTTGTTTCCAACTTGAAAGAAAATCTTGGTATTTCAATTTTAAAGTATTTTGGTATGCTTTGGTTTTTAACTAATCAAGACATACGTATTTCCCACTACGTACATTCTTCAATACACAGATGGAAGGGGAGTAAGAAATTACGAGACATAACATTGTTATACAATGTACTATACAAAAACCTGTCATTTAAGTTGCAAGAAACCTAGTCATCAATAAGTGAAAAAATACCTCGCTCAAAAATCAATTATGTTGAGTCTTTTGTATAGAGAAGTAGTACACCTTTCAGGCAACTGGTATTAATGAGCAGACATGGCTATAGAATCTCCATCTGTTTTTCTGACAAAGCTGTGACTACTCCAGTCTCTCATTGAAATTCCATTAATCTGGTGCACCAAGGACCAATGCGAAAATCAAAACTCCATCTAACCCTTTATCAGCTCACAATAACCTACAAGTGAACTCTGCCTGTTAGCATACAGCAAGTTATGATTTTGCTATCAATCAGGCTGTTAGCCAATAAAAAAAAAAAAAAAAAAAAATCAAGTTAAGACCAGAGTGCCTGGCTGTGCTGTTTTGTTTGGTCTGTCTTGTTTTTCGGTTTGTTATTTTATTTGGGGGTTTTGCTGTGTTTTATCCCTCTTCCAATTTCTGTAGGGTGTCTGGACATGTAAGCCCATGCATCATTCTGTTTCGTTGTGATTTAATTGCTGCCAGCAATCAAGTCAAAGCATCACTGAAGTGTGCTTGAATTTCATTAGATGATATAACTTATGCTACTTTCCTACAGTACCTAATAAACCATAAAGAAACCAAAACACATATGGCTTGAGGGAATAACTGGAAAATTAGGTGGCCATTTGGGAACTGAGTGAACTTTTGAACCAGAGGAACAGAGAAAGAGAAATATTAAAAGGAAAGACAGACTTAGAATGCACACAGAGACGTGGGGGTTTGACCTTTTCAGTACCTAGAAAATTACATTAGCATTATGAAAAATACATATCATGTTTAGAGTTTATAATCCATCAAAGTTTAGATACTTTGTTAGTGCCTACCATAAGGTAAAAGTCAAAAGGACAACATAACAATCAGATTTGACAAAAGGCCTTTAGGTGACCTGTGCTAATTTAGTTATCCCATACTTATTGTTAAATGGATTATCTCTCTTGTAATTAATACACCATTAGACAAAGGTCACACAAAAACTCCAGGATTTTACAATGACTGTAACGTACACATAATACACTAATTCTTTATCTGTTACCAAGCGTGTGCCTTCACAAATTATGTTTTGACAGTAATGCCGCAAAGTCAAATTGCGACACTTTGCAAGTCACACAAACCTTTCAGCCTAACTCAAGTATATAACGAGAAATGTCTTGGGGTTTTTTAGCAGAAATATATGTAGAAGGTTTTACATAAAAATAGGAATGGACTCAAACATAAATAAAAACCACCTCATTTTGGTCACTTACAGATAGGGCCCTCTGTTAACGCTGAGAGCCTTGATCCTACGCAAATCAGGTTTTAGATCCCTACAGATCCTGCTGAACTGAACTGGTAATTATATAAGATCGAACATCTACCTTACAGACCCAGTTTCTTGAGCAGGATTTAAATATTGAACATTAACAGACTGCTAAAAAACTAAAATACAGTATTAAGCTTCAACAAACCCATTTATGCCTATTAGAACCGAAACAAATGGCACCTCTGGGGATCAATCCACATCTCATAAGATTTCCCAACATACATTTTCATACACAGGGTGGGTGGCTAGACTGGAATGATGGATTGTATATGCTAAAATCAAAATGGTCTTTGAAAGACACATTAGACATTCAAAGAGAAAAAGAGGAACACTGTTTACTCCAATAAATTAAGTATTTACAGATCAGGATTTACCACCGTCTCTCAAATTTTCCTAGTGCTACACTCCAACTAGGTAACTCAAGAGGATTTATCACAAAATACAGAAAGACCAGCAAGGTAAAATCACCTCAAATATAAAAGAATCACACCCTCTGTATTTCTACCTAAACTGGCACAAATTAGTCGAGATATTGTTGAGCAGCTACTATACCTACTCTCATAACTTCCAAAACAGGCTAAAAATTAATCACCCATCTGTACAAACTAATATGGTATTTCACATACTCTTGCATCAGCATTCTCCAGCCATTCATTATTTAGGTTATGAACATTATCACTTTTCTCTTGATTAACTGTTTCGAAACAATTCTATAATCATATCTCCTATTAAATAGTCATATAATTTTGTCACATACCCTTTATGCAATCAGTACCATGTTATTAAGCTATAATTAGAAATAATGATAAGATTATGTTTGTAAGCAAAAATAAATACATAGAAAGTTGCATTCATCTGTAGTTTTGAAAATTAGCTTGGGTTTTCTAAAAGCCATACTCAATTTGACTGATAATTACATTTTAACCAGAGAGCAAAAAGGCCTGGTTTTACTTTTTTTAGTAGAAGGTCACACTGCCAACATGCAATAAGCTCAATATAAAAAAAATTGTGATTATGATTGTTATGCATTTTACAGAGTTCTGGACATAAACAAAAATGCATTATTCTGAATCAGTGGTTAGAAGGTTTATCACTTATGCATGTACTTGACTTATCCCTGTTCTGCAATAGACATAATTTTATACCTCATAAAAGCAATTTATGTTTCCAAAGGGAATAATCTGGATAATATAAAATGTGGAGTGCTACATTGCAGGAAGCATATTTTCATTCAGCAATTGTATTTCGAGATGGAGCTGCACAGTTTGATCATCATATCATGTCAGAAAACACCATTCACTAGTAAGTCTATCTAACTTCCAGTACCACAAATTAATATACATCATTAATTTATTTGTACATATACTTAATTTATTGCCATATATTGTCCATAGAAGGTGTTTACATTATGTATTCAATAAACTAATCTCAAAAATACGGACACTATGCTAACGCAAGCTTGTTAACTGTTGAAATATTCAACTGTTCATGTCTTCAGAACAGTCACATTTAGCATTAAACTTAATGAATATAAAATAAAACAACATGGAAAACAGCTACGGAGCGCAGACTTTTTTAAATGAAAACCCAAACTTTAAATTTATAAAACAAAAACATCGTACAAAATACTGTCTTAATGGAAGAAAACACTGTAAGAATAATTAATTTAATATTTTATGAACCTATTCTGCATGGAGTTTGCAAAAAAAAAAATCAATCACATAAACTGTTTCATTATTTATTAGATAAATAATACAGTAAGCCATTAAGTAGCACAATAAAATTAAGCAAGAATCTGATAATGTTGAATTAACAAACAATTTGTTACCATAAATATTCACACTGGTTTAGCCCCTGATCTATCTTTAAAAACATATGCATCTACAGAGGATGCTTTGTTACCAAAAAACATGAGTTTAGAAACACCGTGTAAATTTGAGACAGCTTCACTATGCTCTAGGACCACTAGAGAGAGCTCTTCCGTTCCTTTAAAGGTTCCTGTAAAGGTAAGAAAAGTGTCCAGCTGTGCTGCTTATCTGTTTATCTGTTTTCCAACACTAACATTCACATCACGAGGATCTGATTACATCAGTTCATAGCAAACTGGCAAATCTGGTACATTCTAAGGTAAACAGTGTCACATACCATCAGAAGGTGCTTCATCCTCTTTATCATACCGGTCAGATGCTATTGAGGCGCTGTCAGGAGGCGAAGAAAGAGAGTTCTCAGACTCTTCGTCATCTTCCAGCTCTGCAAAAGTCAATATACATTGCTAATTAAATAGCCTATCACAAAAACACACGGAATAAAAGTACTTCTGATAGTAAGGAGGATACTAATTCTTATCTGGGACTGAAAAAATCCTGTTTCTCATGGACACTCGTAGGCTTCAGTGCAGCTGTGAGTGATGCTGCTCTAGGGCTACCTTCTGACCTGATGCGTAAATGCTGCTGGAGCGGTTTCCCTAAACGCTGTCATATAATGAACCTGCTCCCAGCACTGCACAGCTGGCAGCTTCTCACGAGGGGGGCAAGAAACGCCACAGCAAAGAGGTGGGAAAGAGAAAACACTGGCGGAAAGAAAAAAAGAGAGCACCAGGCTCCAAAGTTCTGCCTGTCCTAGTGTGGAATGGAGCTGCAGCAACTTCCCTCCCAGGAAATGCCAAACTACTGTTGGCAGTAGTGACCTCTGCCCACTTTTACTTTTCTTCCCTATAATTCGGCATAGCCTTGCAAAATTGTGTGGTATTCCTCCCATGAAACTAGAAGTGGAATCGCTGTCTGGCAGCACCTGGTATGAACCTGTGGCTTAATGCAGCATTCTGTTAATGAATTTCTTGCCCAACTGAGAGCCCCACTACAATAGATACAAAATCTACATTATCAGCTAATCTAACACACTCTGATCAGTGCCATGCATAAGCATGAAGGTCTGGGAAAGATATAGTGAAATCAGTATTAGTTGAGGCTTTCACCTAATTAGGCAAAATTCAATTTCTTCTTCCCGAAACTCAGTATATTTTCTCAGATATGTTTAACACATCTAGGTAAAGAAGAGGGAGAAAAATAACAGGCTGCATTGCTCCTAAAGAAAATAAATAAAATCTTGGTGAAGGAGAAAAAACTAAATACGACAAAAATCATCAGACCAGAATCATAAAGTTGATGCTCCAACAGATTAAATTTCTTGAAAACCATGTAATAATAAATAGTTCAAGCATTGCCTTTTGGTAGACATATACACAAAAAGCTTTCCAGAGACAACCAAATATCCTTCTCTATTTATGTGTTCCCTTCTGGAGCACTGGATGAGAAAACTAATTTCTAAGAATCCAAAATAAACCCATGCATAGTGAAAATATTCTTCTTCACAGACACAGAAATTGCATTCATCACTAGGACTGCCTAACCATGTCTGAGTTTTACCCCCTCCCATTTAATAATGGAAATACACAGAAAATTCAGCGACTATGTCCAGAAAGCACCATGGCTGTTTGTGAAGAACAGCAAGTTTTCCATTCAGTTAAAACAACAAAGCCTGATATCTGCTTTGCTGGAGTTCTTTTGCATTCAAAGATTGTCAAATACTAGCTAGGCTTTCCCTTCATTAATTTAGTATGTTTTTCTTTGGAAAGCTTCCTTCCAAGCTCTCATGCCATTTAACAACTGCTCTGAATCTGAACCTGACTCCAACCTATTTTTGACACAGCCCTCTTCCAGTAGCACGCCAGTCATCGTGTTAATCTGATCAAAATATTTGCACTTCATCACACCTGTCAAACCAATCAAAAGTAAATTATTTCTCTCTAGAATGCACCTCTTCCTCCAAACAGAAAAACACAGAGCAGACAGCACATGAACAGAAAATATTATGCCTTATTTATAACCAGCATGATCATCTTTCACACTTAGATTCCAGAGACCACTTGCCTCTCTTTGCCTATATATATCTTTATTAGATTATACACTCCATATAAAAAGAGAAAACATGATATTCACAACCTATACAATGGCAGAATTGTTCCACTCTTTTCCTGTCCTAAACTTTTACTAGTATTAGCATGAATAGAATATATGTGTATATGTAAACTCTGGTTGTCAATCAAAAATGTCCTCTTATCAGCTACGCATAAACATGTTATCATTTAACCTTCATGAAAGTGCCAGCATAAATTTTAAATATTAGGCTGTATTTCTAGAAGAAAACAATTTCACAAACACCACACTCCAGCACATATAATTCATGGGCTGAATGGCAAACCTTAGTACATTTGAATGAATAAGACCTGTGGATGACCAGTAGGTGAGTAGACATGTAGAAAGAGCATCTCCAGAGGATTTTGTCCTACTCAGCAATACACAATCTCTTATGTAAGTTTGCAGAGCTGCACTGTTAACTTGCTCTTCCACTAAGTCACAATACTACCATTTTCCAATTATGCTTTGGATTTCAAATTCAGTAACCATCTGTGCTTTACTTTCATATAAAAACCAGATGACCTAGGAACAAGGGACTTTTTAATACATGCATACATATTTAGGGCATACCATACACTTATCCCAGATTGTGCAGGTTTGGCTTGGATAGAGTTAATTTTTTCACAGTAGCTGGTATCAGGCTATGTTTTGAATTTATACTAAAAACAGTGTTGATAAAATAGGCATGTTTTAGTTACTGCTGAGCAGTGCTTACAGAATCAAGACCTTTTCTTCTTCTTACACCACCTCACCAGTGAGGGGGCTGGGGGTGCACAAGAAAGGAGGGGACACAGCCAGGACAGCTGACCCCAGATGAACAAGAGGATACTCCATACTACATGATGCCATGCTCAGCATATAAAGGGGGAAAAAGAAGAAGTGGGGGACGTTTAGAGTGATTATGTTTGTCTTTCTGAGTCACTGTAACTTGTGATGAAGTCCTGCTCTCCTGGAAATGGCTGAACACCTGCCTACCCACAGCAAGTGATGAATGAATTCCTTGTTATGTCTTGCTTGTGTGTACAGCTTTTGCTTTACCTATTATATCAACTTCATATCAACCCAGGAGTTTTCTCACTTTTACCCTTCTGATTATCTCCTCTATCCCAGGGAAGGCAAATGAGTGAGGGACTATCTGGACTTTAGTTGCCACCTGGCATGAAAACCATGACACAGTTATATACTGTATTTGAAACAACAAAACCATGGCAACACTGAATGTAGATTTATAATAAAACACGTTTCTGTTCTATGTCTAGAATACCCAAATTCAAAATGCTCTTAAAAGAAAACAACCAAAAAAAGAAGTGTTGAGAGTATTATGAAGAAATTACACACTCTGTGCTTTGCATTTGTCAAAGCATTTTCTAGATGTTAAATCCTAAAGAAGACTTGAAGACTTCCATGAAAAAAAAGCCCTCACTGAGAAAGAGAATCAAAACCAATATATCAATCCTATGTCATACAATACTACACTTAGGTATCCACACTTCACATGAAAAATGTGAATAATAGCTGGCAGACTCTGGATAGAGGTACAAGCAACCTGCACTCATGAAGGACTAGATTAAACAAAAAAAAATCCCTTTTTTTATTTTACAGTAAATAAAAATAGTATCCTGTAAATAATAGTTTTCATAAATTTGTATTATATGCTGAAAAATACAATTCTTAAATAATCTAATTTGTACAGAAGAACTGCAGGCATTTCAATAGGAAAGCTGACTCATTGTGCTCTGGTGTTTTAACAGGCAACATTTCACAATGTGTTCATGTACTGGCAAAAAAGGAGGACTGCTTTCTGGTATCAATCTTGGGGTTTTTGCCTCCTAGTTTCTTCAGGGTTAAAAGGTATCTTAGGACTGTATGCTGTTAATACATAAAGATATTGCTCCTGACAGTTCACAGAGAGGCTAGTTCACAGAGAGGCTTCCTGTTGATCCTATGCCATCTCCTACATTCCCACTCAGAGTAATCTGCCCTTTCTCCACTTAACATGCTCCTCCATCAATGTGTTTCATTGAAGTTTATACTCCACCTACAGAGCAAGAGCACTCAGAACTGCATTTGAAGCTCCATGCATTACTCCTTGAACAGTCAGAGGAGTCAGTGTTGAGCAGCACAAACCACTATTCTCTTCAGGTGCCAAGTATCTAAAAATACACCCTAAAAGCATCAATAAATTAAAGAAAAGCATTCAACTTGCACTTATGTAATAGAAAACCAAACTACAAAGCAACAATGGGCATCAGGTAAATGTATTCAATACAATTTGCAGGCATAATTGAAAGCATTGCTGCCTAATCAAACATCTAAAAGCAAAGCATGCTCAAACAAAATGTCTATAGACTCATTAGTTGGCAGCCATTCCATTACAATCACACATAATGTCAGTAGTGCCTTGAACCCATGCCAATGACAACAGCATAAATTTTGCATCTCATTTCTATGGTCATAAAATTAATGACCAGTTTAAAAATACTTCTTTGCAAAAGTTATTGCCTAAAGAAATGACATGAATGTGTCCCTGTTATGCAGCCACAAGTATAATTATGGAGTTGATGCTCATTAATATAGTTTCTTGTTTCCCCAGAATACCATATGATTTATCTGAAAGCTGGGGGGAAAATGGGTTAATTAAAGGTAGATATTTAACAGTCACAATAACAAAAATGTGTACATGAACTGACCCTATTCTTCAGTTTCTGCAACTTAAACTAATCTCTTACAGGTTTGATAGCAGAATCAATATTTTATGATGTCTGTAAAAAAACCCATACAATGTCATTTCTTATTAAATGCTACCTTTTCCATTACAGCTTATTTATTGATTCAGGAAATAATGCATACCAAAGGGAAAGTTTACTACATTAGGAATGGAGCACAAAACAAACTCTCTTCATTGTAACAAGGGCTGTACTTCAGTTCCTATCCCCTATTCTGAAGAATCCCAACAAATTTAGTTGGTACAAACTCAAAATAATGAATAAGACCATGATACATTATAAAAATCCAGCTTAAAAAAATCCACTTTTTTCCCCCCCAAGAATTAATTTTCTTCTGCAACACTGAGATTATAACAATGAATTCCTAAGCATTAAAGATACTGCTTCCACTACTTACTCTAAAAAAGAGCAAGATGTTTCAGCCAATGCCTCTGTTAGAGACTTGCTAGCTCACATCCTCAGATAACTAAACACTTTCAATTTACTTCTAAAAATGTCTAGACAGAATGATGCATTAAAACTGCTCAAGTATAAGAGAAATAAAACAACTCAGGAAAATAAAAAGACATGTAGGTCAAACCACCCCGCTTCTTGCCATTTCAGAAGGTCCCAAGTCACAGCAGGTTGAAATCAGTTCCTCCTGTCCAATCTCTGCTGCAGTAAGAACCCACCAAACAAAGGACTGGATGAAGCTATCAAGCAGATCAGGCAAGGTTCTCACTGCACAGGTTTTCATAAGAACAAGTAGACAAAGCTGCTTTCAAGCTGCCACAGGTATACTTTAGCCCCTTGATAGGGGCATCTCATATTTTTAAGATGCTACTGACCCAATCCACCAGTCACTCTGCAAGACTGGATTCTTGTGACAACCAATTTTTCAATGCATGCTTTGCCATGCAGTCTGCTTCAACACACTCATTCCTGAAGGACCTTCTAGGGTCCCCTATTAACATGATGATTTTTAATGGCTTGTTTTGTAAAGGTCAAGTAGAAACTCTTTAGCAGCTATGTCTTGAAACAATACTGAAACAACATCAAGTTTGCAAGCAAATACGCTTCAAGCAAGAAAAGTGACTGCAACTTTTGCTTGCTGAGTTGCCTCTCATTCTTAGGATGCATATCAGGACAAAACCATTTTGTGCTGCACTGGTTGTGTTACTTGAAATTGCGCTTGGCATGGACATTTCACAGATAACAGCTGTGTGTAGCTGAAAGGGACAACACAGTGACTTGCCTACAGTGAAATCTCCCAGACTTCTGCGATAGAGTGGTATTTGGCACACTTTTAATGCATTTGATGGTCTCCCCAGAAATACGTCATGATGATCCTCAAAGAACTGGGTAACAACTAAGCCATATCTTTGCCATTTATGGTTAAATACCAGTGATGTATTTATGCTCTTGACTAAAAAGTTCAAGTGTGTTAAAATATAGAACTCTCATGCACATGCAGCTCTGGTGACCACAAGATACTGACTCCCTTTTTCAACTACAAAGAGACTCCTACTTGCTGCCATTTCCTGAGAAAGACCATAGAGAAGGGGGAAAAAATAAAAAGGAAATATCACCTCTGTAAAAAAACAGAAAATAAAAATATACAAATCCTTTGCATATAGTGCTACTCTAATAGCTTAACTATTTTCAGGAAGCAGACGTCTCAGGCTCCAGACACACTCTGCTCTGTCAAGAGCCAGAAGCATCTGAGTCATCTAAAGGTTTCCTACAGGTGCTCCCAGTAATTATATAGTGAATGACACCAATGCTCCAAAGACACAGATTTACCCTCTATTATGCTACAGTGAAATAAAAACAAAAGTGGACCATCATCAGTTTTTATCAGAGTGAAAAATGCAAGTTAGAAAATGTCATGTTATACTTCTCAGCATAATTTAGTGCTGCAGATCAGATATGGGGTGCATGGAGTGTTTTATGGGGAACTGGTTCTGCAAATTCCCATAGTATGACTCGATTTGGCTAGTGTTTTTGGTGTCTCACTTTCAACATTGAGCCAAAATATTTTGTGAAAAGTGATTGAAAATATATATTTTACTAAAATAAATGCATAGAACAGATGGCAAGTGAACTTCAAACACAAATACAGTTTCTAGAGCTTAGAGTGCTTCTGCCAACTTTAGCACTATTTTTAGCACAAATTGAAAACAAGGTTCTTTTAACTAAACATTTTGGCAGTCACAGTACTGATTCAATTAATCTCAAAACAGAGAAATGCCAAAAACTGTATTAAGTCAGAATCTTTGACAAAGTTCAGACTTTTATACCCTTTGTGGAATATTAGTCTTGTAAAAAATGAAATCAAATTTGTATGCAAATTACCTTCACTTTCAAGTTTCTTCCCAATTCTGAAATCTAGAACAGGTCGCTGAGTGTGACTACAGCTTTTTTGTTTTGCTTAAACTGCTTAAATAAAGAGTCAAATATGTCAAGCTAAAAGAAAAAAAAGGCAGCAGTGTCTAAGAAAATGACATTTCTTAAGAGTTCTTCAATCTAAGAATAAAATAGATACAATAAATGTCTAATAACTTCAAAAAATTTTGATGAAAGATCAGTGGATTGGATATAAATATAATTGTAATTTTTTGGTCATAAGAACAACATGAACTTTCTTTATCCATAAATCAACAACACACTTAACTGTAAAAGTCAGTGTTAAATCAGGTAACACAGCACACACAAGAATTAAATATTTTCCCATACAATTAATTTGGTGTCTTTCACTTGCATGTGAGCCCACTTCTCACATGCAAAAGCTTCATTTTTTTTCAGTCTATATAAACACAAAAGATGCTTTTGTCAGCATATTTTCTGACCTGACAGACATCATCAGAAGGCTTCTTTCTAGGAGGATTCAAGAAAGTCCTCAAATTCACCAATCTGGTTACAAAGAAGTATGTATGCACATTCTGACGAGGATGCACATGGATGATTATTGTTTTAAGGAGCCTGGTTCTACTTGCACACACACTCTTCAATTATTCTTTCATTATTATTCTTTCAAACCTCCTTGCTTTATCCTTATGGATAGGCAGGATACTCTATTATTGGCCAAAGCCCATAAAACAAGAGTTTACAAATAGCTTAGTCAAGCCAGCTAGTCACTACATGCAAAGTCAGTGGAACTTCCAGAACATTCAGTGGTAAGAGTGGAGTGAAAAGCATCCTTGTGGAACAACAAATCCTTGTGGAACAACCCACAAGCTGAAGGAGCTGCTGTTTGAGAGACCAGAGCCAAGTATCATTATGCCCTACAGGAAATATATGAATTTTGGAAGTGTTAGTGCACTTCTTTCAGCCTCCAAAAAAATGTCTGGATGCTTCTGAAAGGATGACAGGTCACAACTCACAAGATTCTTGAAAACAACTGATGTAGTATAACTACTATACCACAATAACATACCATGACAGTATGAACCATTCCTCACCTTCCCTTTCAGCTAGAACAGAGATTATTTTGTTTACATTTTTAAAATGGAGTAACTGCTACCACAAAACCAGGAACAGTAAATACAGAGTTTAAATACACACAGTACTTTTTATTCTTCCTAGCTTGTTTCAGTGTAGTTTCCACATTTCTGCTCCCACCCCTCCTTTTTTTTCTAAAAGATGCTATCCTTTTTTCACCTTATATGTTGAGATATTTCTTCTTTCTCTGGAGGGGGTGGAACTGTCCACCACTGCCTTCTGAGTTTTCAAAACTTTGCAAATTTTCCATTTTTCAAATGTCTAGGTGTGCACAGAGGTATGAAAATGGGCACAAAAGTTGACCTCCCTCAGCTGCTGCCTCTGCTTTGTTACACCAGGAGCTGGCCAAGAATCTGACTGCTTATCTCCACATGAGTCCTTTGTTCTACACCTACAAAAGTCACGCCTAATTTGTACAGTCCTAAAGTAAGAATGACACAACCAAATAAAGTTTAGCACACACTTCTTGAACTCTGGAAATTATACCAACAACTCATACCGTTGAATCACATTCCCTCAAATATTTTGCAAGTAAGTGCAGGCTCCTATTTCTCATAATCTTTTTATATTCCTGCATGCAGCAAATGCACATTAATTTGGAGAAATGTATCCTTGCTTACAGAAAACAATGATATTACTTCCATTTTATTGAAAAATACTGAAAACTAAGGTGTCAATGTTTGCAAGCCTCAGCATTTATACAGAGTTCTATGACCTGAACCAGAGATACATCATGAGAATTTTTAAAAAGGTAATATATCCTTCTTAAGAATCAAATGTACTCTAATGAAAAGAATAAGACTGAATATAATTTTCACAGAAATCAGAGCAAGTTATGCAGCAACAATTACAGAATATATAAATCAAATCATCCATTTTGCTAGAGATAATGAAATCTCATTTTTGTTAATAATTTGTTGAATTGAAAAAGAAATTCTGAATCAAATTACCAATGAAGAAAGTAAATAGACTAGAATTTTCTTGACCTTCAAATTACACAAAGCAGTAAATGCAAACTCTGCTTTTTGTGCGCAAGTCTCATTCTTATTACAGAGTCAGAGCCTCAGGAAGTTATTAAATCTTCAAAAACATGCTCTCCCAAAGTCAGATAAGTTCACAATGAAACAACCACTCCACCTAATTTCACGTTAGTAATTTCCTTAATAAAATAACATTTTACTTTCCCACACTCAGTTCTGATGGACAGTGAGGAGAAGAGGAAAACTACATTTTTATCTTCTTTAACAGTGCCAAGGCGCAATATAAAAAATAGCAAGTTATTGTAATACAATTTTTAAACAATCACATAGTTGGAGTTTACAGAATCTTGGCAATCTTGAATCTTGGGGAAGTTTCAAGTTGCACTGTCCCTTTCAGTTGAACTGTTATGGCTGCATAACTTGATTTAAACAGGCATAAGAAATGTATGAACTTGTTGTGCCTTGTTATAACATTACTTGCCTAATATGACTTACATATTTTCACTTTCTCAGAAGGCACACTGTAGCCTACACATTTGAACCTCCTTGTCCAGAAACAGACAGCTCTTCAAGCACTGCAAAAAGTGAAGCTTTGCATAGGCTTTTTTGACCTCACACTGTGACCCTCATACCAGCATCCACAGGCTATAGGTCATGACCTCAAGAATTAGCATCATGGAAATAAGAGCCCTTCCAGGTTTAGTTACAGAACAGAACACTGTAGCAACAAACCCCTCAGTCTTCTCTAAACTGAACTCTGCAGCTTTGTTTAAACTCCACTAGAAGACAATAGATAACCCACACTTCAGTTTTCATTACTCGCACACTAAATCATCTCCTCTCCAGCTAAAGGTCTGAGCTCCCGCTGCACTACGAAAACATTCATTCAGTGTGGATCGAAAGCCAATATCATATTGCCACAAGATGATCCTATTAAAAGGTTAAAGAAACATCACTATGGAATTGAAGACTTTTGCAACGTTAAGAAAAAAGGCTGAAATAGGTAACCCCTGTTAAAATTTTATCTCCTAAGCTGGCCACTTTGCATACACTTCCTCTAGGGGAAAAAAACGCACATCACACGGTCTTTCACAAGGCTGCACTCTTGCTAATAAAGCTCCATTTATATTAAACTTACAATAAATAAGCTCATAACAAGCTCCATTATATATTAAACCCTGAGCTACATTTCCATTTTACTAATCCTTGCATCAGCGAGCGCCCTGTGCCGTGCTCGCTGCCGGCAGCGGCCCCGCTGGATGAGCGCGTCCCGGGCGCTCGGGCGCTGTTCCCCGCCGGCCGCAGCAGGGGGCGCCAGCCCCCTCGGCCTCGGCACTGGGAACACAGGGCGGAGGGAACAGCGGGGAAAGGGCACGGCACTCACCTTTCTCCGGGAATTCTTGGGGATAACTGCGGAAAAAGAAGAAGAAACATCATGAAGCAACGCACACTTGCAAAGTCACGTCGCGAGGACGTGGCACAGAACAACAACCACCTTTCAACAAGCTTTGCAGCGCTAAGGTCGAAACTTAGTGCTGCAAAGCTTTCCTTGAAAATTCCGAAGTCTTTATCTTTGGCTTAAAGTATTTACTCAGTTTTCCTTTTCCCTGTGCAGCTAAGATAATTCCCAGCCACTTCAAGGTGAAGATGTTTCACAAAAGCATCTTTAATTTTAGCAAACCTTCTTAATGTCAAGAAATTTCAAAAAGTTTTGTGCGCAAGTAAAACCATTAAGTGTATTTTTAAATAAACCAGTAGTTCAATAGGAAAAGAAAAAAAAATCAAAAATAGTGGGTATAGCTGCAGTAAAGTTTTAGAAATCCAAATGAAAATGTATCAATAATTACCCAGAAAGATAATAGTTAACACACCCCTAAATAAGAACTCCTTTTCAAATAAGGAGATCTCAACTTATATAATGCCTAGAAAACAAAAAAAATTTAGCATCCCAGACAGAAAACATACTTTTATATACTGTTTCTTCAGAGCTAAATCTTGGTATTTCAGAAACAAAAATAATCACAGGATGCAGTTTGATGATACAGACAAATTATCAGGCCAGAGTTATGTAGAATGGCATTCAAGAAGCATTCATGGGCTATGAACTAACTGGCAAATAAAATGTAGCTGCCAAGATCATCTTTATGAACAATAAGCAGTAGTAAGGGTATCAGGTCAGCCAATAACAAGATGCTGGCAAGAAACAAGCAGAAGAGAAAGGAATGGTCTAGAGATAAGAAACTGAGAAATGCAAACAGAGATAAAAGGCCAGATCTAAGAAATCCAGTGTAGCAAGTGGCAGTAATAGATACAGCCCAACATGGGGGATGTTAAAATCAAAGAAGACTACAATGTGCATATATTTTGTAGCCTGCATGAAAAGCAAAACACTGTTAACAGTGAATAATATTACAGCAAATGAGGAAGGCATTAGAAATTAAAATTAGATGTGAAACCATGGGGTCACACAAGCAAATAGCAAAAGATTCAATGTCAATATGCCCATAAATGCAGATTCCCTCCCTTTGATATTTCATCATCCAAAAAAGCATCATTCAGTCAAGAAAAAAGTCAGTAGCACTGTATCTGCAAGTCATTTGTACAGTCACAGTTAACTCAGTAACTCAGAACAGGAAGCACAGGAAAGAAAAAAATAAATAAATAAAATCTTACCCTAAGCATTTACAGCCTGAATGAAAGGAACACAAAACTTCAATACAAGATTTTGGGACACATCTCATGTCTCCCTCCAGTTAGAGCCATACAAAGAATGATGCCCTCACCAGATGATTGTGCTGTCCTTGAAATTATAAACAAGTTGCCACAGGGGCAGAAGCATGCCATCAGTGGAATGCTTAGGAGATATCACACAGGAGTGATCACTAGAAAAACACTATGAAAACAACAATGTGAAAAGGACTACAAGTACTAGGCTATATCCTAGTTGATAAGAGTTGTAAGTAAAGAGATTTTTCCAAGAAAATTTTGTAGTGCAAATGAAATCTCTTAAACTGAATTGCTGACTGAAATTAACATGCCATGGAA
This sequence comes from Eopsaltria australis, assembly GCA_034509425.1. Taxonomy (NCBI): domain Eukaryota; kingdom Metazoa; phylum Chordata; class Aves; order Passeriformes; family Petroicidae; genus Eopsaltria; species Eopsaltria australis. The sequence goes on along the minus strand of JAVTVJ010000069.1, from coordinate 1,031,513 downwards.
CTCTCTCAAATCATCCTTCATTTTAAAACATTAACACCTACAACCCTCTGCTTTGTCTGTCACAGCAGTTTGCTTAAACAAACTTATGATCTATAAATAGTTTTCAGTTATGTTTCAGTTTTCTGTTAAAGAGCTAAACAACAGAATATGTAGTAAAGCAAAGTCAGCATTGAATTATGCTGTCTTACACCAGCTGAGTATGGTGATAGGAAGCTCATTCATATCCTCAATACATTATATTTCTCATGTTTTAATGAATCTTACCAAAGCAGAGGTGAAGGCAAGCTCTGCCCAACTAGCTTGCAATCGGGTTTCAGCATATTAAACAATTCAAATGGAACAAATGCTTCTGATCCCATTTCTTACTAAATTGCAGCAGTTTTGAGAAGGAAAGACTTGAAATCATACAGACTTTTTTTAAAAAATCAGGACCTAGACAGATTTTTTAGCTGTTAATATAGTTAATGTTTATTAAAAGATTGCAAAAAACTTTAAGTTATCAGAAAGTGACTTTATAACATATTAAAGCCATGAAGTTCACTTACCTTGCCTTAATATCCTTTATCTTCTTAAGAAGAGCTTCCCTTCTTTCTTTTGCTTTCTTGGATAGATTTTCTCCTTTTAGTGTTTGGGAAACAAATGTTTCAACATCTAAATAAAGAAGAAAAATAAATACACCTCAAAAAAAGACAAAATACTGCTGTAATGAGTTTGTCCTGGTACTACTGTGAAAAAAATTAAGAAAATTTTCAGCCCTACTCACAGCATAATTAACAGACATTTTAGATTCTAAATGGGATACATTTGTTCTCTAGCTACTTATGCTTAGCACAGCAAATCCTATGGTGACATTTGATTCTTGCACACTTAATTATGCTACGTAAGTTCTAATAAATTGCAGTCCTATAACAATTACTTTCCATCACTTAAAGTAAAAGACAAAGCTAAAACATGGAAATAGCCTTTATGCATATATTACTGTCATGTTATTTCAGAAGTTCAAGTTCCAAAGATGGTTGTGTAATTTATTATTTCAGCAGTAACACTTACCCAGATACTAATATAGCTCACTTACTGGTTACAGTATTTTCAAGTGTTCTCACAATGCCTCTGAAATCACTGACTGACTAAAGATTCATACTCAAAGCAATCCTGAAAACAATTAGGTAGGCACAATAACCATATCAAAAGAGTCAAGCTCAACAGTGTACTTGAAATTAAGCACACCTGCACTTGCAAATTCACAAACTAAGGCTCTAGCCTGCACTGTAAGTTTTAATTCTTACTCAGATGATACTTTTATACAGTAGAAACAAAGCATTCCATTAAAGTTACCACAGTTATTTTAATATAGCAAATATCCATTCCATAGGATAAAAAGAACGCAGTGTATTGAATTTGTTAGAGTGTTAATTCCCCCAGTAGTATGTTTTCTTGATTAACGAAGCAATAGCAAAAAACAACTCTAAAAGTTTCTTAGAGTTACCAATCCCAAAAACAGAAAAGGAGAAGTACAACCAAAAATCCTGCTTGTTAACATACATGTCTCACCTGTACAGGTAACACTTGCTCATCGAATAAGAGAAAGCATTTGTAAGTAACAAAACACCTTCTCACAGGGCCTGCCCACCCCCATACACACACACACAGACACATACCTTGGCTCACTCTGTATAGATGCAAATGCATTTGGATAGTACCATTTCAATCCTCTAACTTTTCCAATCAGATGAGACATTCCATTTTAATACAGAGACATAAATAACAGCAAATTAAGTACTCAACTGTCTGCATGCAAAAGTTTACATGAATATTTAATGCAGGTTTCCTAAATTAAAAACTTAATTGCCTATTTTTTTCTTTATAAAACAGAAACATACCACACTTTGTATTACAGGCTGCAGGAAAACAAGACAGAAGTTACACTTTAAGAATACTAGCACGGCTATTACAAAGATGTTTTTCTTTATAAATAATTCACTAGGTTATTATTTAGATGTTTAGATTACTGTCCTAACAGAGTGTGGCAAAAACATTCATTTTTCACAGTTACTTTAGAGTTATGAAGAATTATATTGATCCTCCTCTATACAAGACAGAGAATCTTCCCCATTACATTTTCCAAAGCAATCCTGAATGAGGGAGACCTTCACTCAGTTCTGTGGCATTCCTTCTTTAAAAGGACAGAAGGAAAGGCACTTAACAGGTATTAATGAATCCTCCAGACATACCCCCAACAGCCTCCATGCTGTACACCAAGAATTCCTACAAAGATTTTTTCCAAACCCATAGAAAAAGTACACATCTGCGTAAATTACAATGCTTGGAACTGCCAATCAAGATGGCAGATGAGAACCCACAGAATCCAATGACATTGAGCAACTACAAAACTAAGGTCAAAAAACTGATACTTTTACTATTCAGAATAAAAATCAAAACCATCAACAGTTTTTCTCTCAATGAAACCTAACAGGATTTTCCAATATAAAATGAGCTTTCACTTGTAAGGGACAGCCTGATTAAATATTTATTTTTCCACACTTTTATATATTTATTTTAAAAATTAGGTAGCAGCTTCAAAGTTCTACCTAGGCACCAATATGCAAAACTTTACAGGAATTAGTTATGTTTATAAATCAGGAGCAATACTTGCACAGTAACCTTTGGACACTAATTAATCACAAAACTTGGATTCAGAAGTCTTCATTTAAACTCAGTGGGCTTCTTTACTTCTTGGAAAAGCTCAACCCAGATAAGAATTCTGCCATCTCAGATTATGACGGACTGTCAAAGCTTTAGTCAAATACAAACGTTGAAATAACACAATTAAGGAGTATATGGGGAAAAGAAACCAAGTTGATTATTATAAACAAGGATTACTACTTCTGGCTTAAAATACACTGTAGATACAAAAATTTGAGGACTAGCTACATTGCTGATAGATTTTTTCTTTTCCAGAAAACCTTGGACTTCAAAAGCAGAAATAATAAAGAAATTTCAACCACTGAAGGACAGGGCAGAAGAAGATGCTCCATTTGCTCTCAGTATAAGCAGAGTTGGAGGACAGAGAGGCAGAAAGAGCAAGCACATCCAAGTTGTCATTTCTACACAGCAGCAGTTACAGAAGACATCCCTGGGATGGCTTCCCTCTCATGTGAGTCTTTGAAACAAGTTCTCTGAGCTTAGGTGTGCCCACAGTCAGGGTGCACTGTTGCCATCATGAAACACTATTACTTCCATATGTCCAGAGATACCATATGGCTTGATTCATCACAACCCCAAAATATGAAGACAGACCTGACATACACATGATGCTAAAGAAGCAGTTTACTTGCAAATTACATTTTATTGCATCATAGACTTTTCTTATCTACCCACAATTCCACAGTACATTATATATCTTGTTCTAATTCACCGTTGTAAATCCGTCCAGGATGTACCAGATGCACAAGATGAGTGACATCCTAAGCTTCTCTGGACAAGAAGCCAGCAAGTCTTCTAAGTCATGATTATCTCTTCACTTCCTGTACTTCCACACTGTGGAGGAATATGGACTGCCTTAACATAAGGATATGTTCCTGTAATTTCTCTGACCTTCCATGAAGTGATTTACCTAGGAATTACAACAGAACTTGGGACTTCAGTATGACAGATCCAAGTTTCATACAGTAAACTTCAAAGCGAAGCAGCAAAATTTATCCATTTCTCACCACTATTCTAGTCACTTACTTGCTCTCCCCTCTCCAGGATGATCCACAACTTGGTCTCTCCTGTATTAGTTTAATGCTACTCAGAAAACAAAACTATTAGTCACAAGCACTTGAGTGTAGACCTGTTTCATGCTTCAGCAGCAGCCAATCCATTGAGGAATTTAAAAAGGAATAAAAGATAAACTGAAAAAGAAAACCTCTTTGAACAGATTTCTGGTCTAAAAGCACATTAACTAATCAGTTACCCCAGAGTAAAAAGAATCAAATTACATATTTCCATAAATTGTTCCTAACAAACTGAGCAGATATTTAGTATCACACATTGCAGACATTTAGCTGTTCCCACTGAAAACACAAAAATGGAAAAAAAATTTTAAAAACATTAAAACAAATAAAAAAAAAACAAAGAAAAATATACTGTAGAAACCTATTTACATCTCTTTTCTTAAGCTTGTGTGTTAGACTGCTTGATAGCTTAAATACTGGTTGCCCTGTTTCTTAAAGCTTGTGATGTTAAATTTGTTTGCACCGTACCCCAGAGAAATTCTTTGCCTGCAGGAACCAAAAGCTAGCAAACTGAAAGATCCAATTGATACAATTCACTCACAAATTGCTCTGCCAATACAGGTTACAAACTGACAGAAAAGGGAAGTCACACCTCAGTCTAACTCTGTACACTTCAACCAGCTCGTACAGTTCAAAACTTAAATGCCAGTTCACAGAACAGTCAAAAGCTAAAAGTCATTTTCATTTCATTCTCATCTACAGTCCTTTTACAAGGAGGAAAGCTAACATTTATTTTGCATTTCATTGTTAAAACACTTTATAGTTCTCTTTACTTCAATGATTATAAATAGACAACACTGCAAGATTTTAATTGTTTTAAAGACTTTGGAGCTATTTTCCGTAATGAAGGCTGAAACCACACAGATGGAATTTTTCAAGAATATTGTAAATTTCTAGCCCAAAGCTAGCTGTGTTAAAGAGTGCTAAGCATAACAAGTCATAGCACATTTGTTGTTTACAGGATTTAATATTGTAAACGTAAGTCACACTTAATAAACAAACACACTTAGGACAGAACTACCTCAATTTTGTGTCAGGGAGGGCCAAGCAGATTCCCACAGAGGCAGTATGTGCTGGGTTGTTCTTTGTTCCCTCCTCCAGCAGATAACCAAAATGTTATCCAATCACATTATCAAGAAGTTAATCACTCCATCATGGACACATCAAGTGGTGAGTTGACACCATTCAAACGACAAGAGAAGACTCAGGAAGTGGCAGTGAGATAGGAGTGTTTCCACACACAAGGCAGGGCAGGCAGCTCCGCCTCCATGGCCCAAGGAGAACGCAGGCCCTTGGAGGCTGGACACACATCCATCGTATGACCAGGGACACCTGCATGGATAACCCGGCAGTTGTACTGCCACTCACACAAGAAGGCAACAGCAGCTCAGCAGAACAATTCCGCCAACCACCAGCATTTTGTCTCCTCCGACTCAAGGACCAAGAGAGCCAGCAGCCAGCTGCCAGCCACAGAATTCGGGACGGCAAGCCAGAGAATTTTGGGAGATAGCTGCAAGCTACGCACATTTATTACACACATACCACACACACTGGTCCAAAGGTGACCAGTATTAAACAGTCTGCCATGTATCTTTCAGCTTTACACAGCCTGGCGTCAGAAAGCAATTAATTAATTTGATTTCAAAGTTTTCATGCGAGTCGTTAATAGGGAACAAGTCTGAAAATAAGCTATCAAGCAATATGTGTCACTGCCTATTCTCTTAAATAAAGAAATATTTGAGGATTTTGCTTTTGCTCTTCCCCTGACTTCGCAAGTATATTTTAAAGTCTCTCTCCAGAGTTTGTTACACTGCCTTTTAAATATATATACACTTAATCAGAAACAGAACTCATGATGTAAAATAAAAGTGACTGAACTTCAAGATGTCTAAAAATACCACATTTATTCAACCTAACAAGAAGGTGAGCATTCCTTTTAGTGCAAAGTCCTGGAAAGGACTGCCTTTAAAAACTGCTGTACCTTAAATCCCCAGAACCAAGGTTATGTTGCTGTGTTGATGCATACAAAGTAAGTATCATGAAAAATGTTGATGCTCAAGAGCTCTATTAGTGATTTTAAAAGCAGTATAAGTATACACAAACTGCTAAGACTCTTCAAATGAAGCAAATAGATAAGGCATCTCTTTTAAAAGATTAAAAAGGAAAAATTATCAAGGACTATATATAGCTATATATCTATCTCTAATCTCATTGGCTGAGTAGTTGAGCATCCTCTCTCTCTATTAAAGAGGTGAGAAAAGATGAAGCTGTAACATATTAAGCATATAATGAAAAAACCACACCAGTACAAATCATGATCAAGTTACAAAGTGATTCCAAATGAACTATAATAAAAAATGTTAAGGATTAACCTAAAGATTTACACTGTATGCCACATTATGCTGTGTCTATTGTGGTTTGTTGACATATGATTATGAAAGAAACGTAAACCCAGTCAGATGAGAAAGATAGACTCCATGTTAATTGAAAAAGACAAACTAAGTGAATAATGAGTATATAAAAAATAGCCTATGCCATTTTTATCACCCATATATGACACTTATTCCCAAATTTATGGCAGAGACAATTGAACTATGTTTCAAATCACTGGAGGTTATTTCTTACCAGGAATCCCTCTGTGCATTTTTTTCACCTCACTGTTTCTAATCTTATTCCATTACTATTGAAATACATACATACTACCAAAGCTGTAAATAATTGTCTACTTAAAAAATGTCTACAGTAATCAGCCTGGTTTATCTTGTACAGATGGATTCCTCAGCAAGAACTGGCATTTGTTAAAGCCTTGGAAACATGGAAATGATACTTTAAAAAAAGAGTAAAGTTTTAAGCAACAGTATCCTTTTAAATTTGAAGCAATCAATGAAGAAGACCTACACTGTACCCAGAAGGCTTTTTCTAGGACAGGCATGTAAGGAGCAAGTCCAGGAAAAGCTGACATGGAAGATGAAAATGGACATTTCATTTTTGGGGGATCAGGGGTAAATATAACCAGCACAGTCCAAAAATAAAAGGTAAGCAACTCATGCACTGGTTCCAATGTCTTCTAGTTTTCTTGCCTTGCCCTTTTCTGCAAGCTACTTCCAAGATACAATTAAACAAGTAGGTAAACAGTATTAGTTTGAAGAAAAGAATAAGAGGAACTACACAGAAAAAGGTGATTTGGACAATATAACTAAGCATTTAAACAAATAGAATAATACCTGAGTAGAATGATCTTTAGGGTAAGAACACTGGTTTCTGTTTTGATTTGGGGTTTTGTTTAATAGAACAAGGAAAATAGTATTAGGATGGGATATAAGGTTCCACATACACTAGAGAAAATTTTATCCTATTTTCACAGCAAAAGTATTTGTAACTTTTAAAATACAAATACAGAAGATTCAAACAAGAAATACTGCCAAGTATGAAAGGAAAGCTGAACAAAAGACAAACCAATAGCACCCATACTATAGTCACAGGTGTCATGAACAGGGAAAAAAACGTAAATTATCATATCTAATGATCATAATACCATCAAAAACTGTGAAAAAATAAAAAAGTCTTACCTCCAACTAAATCTTTATTACTGAAAAAAATTCAAGAATTTTTTTCCAATCAAGATGACTAAAGCAACTAGTCTGGTATACATTAGAGAAGAAATAATATGCCTTTGGGGGAAGAAGCAGCCTCCTAACTCCTTCTCAGCTATGTACGAGCCAAAACTTAGTAAGGAAAAATAGAAATGAGCAGGCCTCCAACAAACCATGTAACCAGCAATAACTTGAGGGGACAAAAACAAAAAACAGAGTAACACTCCACTTTGTCAAACACCCACAAAAATATCACATAAGCACAACAGAGGATGCCTTTTCAAAAGAAGAAAAGGCAGAGCAGGGCTGGTCTTCCTTCACTAAATTCCACTGTCTCAAGCATCATCTGTAAGTGCAGGGACATGGATGGGGAATGAAGAAGTTACATACCCTACCACACACCCCCAAGGTGTGAAGAAGGCGGTAAGAGAGCAACAAAATTTCTCCTCCTACCAGGAGTTCAACTCATGACCACAGGACCCTGTTTCTGTCTCCAGTGCTTCCCTCCTACCACTTGTTCAAGTCAGAGAAGACAGGATGGGATTGTGCAACCCCAATAATCCTGTGCAATACGTCTATTGCCACACTGACCTTTCCCCTTCAACTTTACAGAAACAGCTTCCTCCTGTTTCCAACTAATGCAGTTAGCCCTGAGCTCAAGCTGTGCTTCTGCCTGGAACATTTCAGCGCCACTGATATGCAACTGTAATGACCCTGCCAGCATGTGTGACAGAATTTGTTTTTGTGTTAAAGATATAATATTGTTTAGGTTCAAAGCAAAGCACTCACAAGTTGGAAAATTTCCTGTGCAACTTTAAGTCATCCCCTGGTGTGTTTATTCCCATTATCGCCATGTTTAACTACAGGAGCACTTAGTGTGTTTTCCAGTAGGACCCCTACTTGTTCAGCATGGTGGGTGGATGTACTCCAACCATCAATCAAGGGTAAGCAGGGATAAGGAAATCCATATGATCATTCCTCCACTTGCTGAAGAAGTTGGAAATCATAGGCAAAAAGGCCACAAAAAGGAGGAAGAGCGGAAGAGCAGAGTATTTATGAGATTTTGCACCTGTGAGAGCCTCTCTGCTATGAACATCAGGCTAAAATACGGTGCTTGTCACCAGCCATTAGCTGCACGTTCTCAACTGAACCTGATATGAAGAAGTGCCTGGCACTTGTAATAGCCACTAAACATAGACATCCAACTCATAATATTATCTGGAGAAACCAGCGCAGTATGGAAGCAGGTGAATTTGAACTCTAATTCTGTTCCACCATTGATTATTTTTTGCAATCCCAATCACATCTTGTTTATTACACTAATTTTGGCGATGGGAAAACAATATTCCCTCATCTCAAAGGGGTACTGGATGAATAACTGTGAGCCATTAAAATAATACATTAAGAAGCACCCTCGAAGAAGAGCATGCAGAAATTAATAACTATCTACTAACTGTGTCTTTGTATTGTGCAACAGTTGCTTAATAAATAGTAAAGATATTAGAGCTCCCTTCCCTCCTCCATTACCATATATCTTCACTACAGGAATAGTTTGAGCAAAAAAAAGCAGAAGCCTACATAAAAGATTGTCAGATCCTACACATATCAGTGAAAGAACTGCTCATTAGATACCTATATATAAGTTAGGCTACTGTTCATAGCAACTCTGAAAGTACATACACACAACCCTCTTGAGGAAAAACAGGTATTCATGGTTTCACTTCAAAATACAAACTTTTGTGTCTCTCTTTGCATGGCATTCTGGATAAAGATGAGGAGAAAGAAGGAAGGACAAGTTGTGTAAATGAGGTAGCATGACTGAGAAAGAAATCACAATCTCAAATGATCCCATCTGCATCACATCCTTCCCCTCAAAAAAAGTTTCAAAGCACTTAGAACATTGAGGAGTTTCAAGATGAGCTTCACTCAATGAAACTAGCAACAAAACAAACATACGTGCTCCACATCTGACCATGAGTTCCAGAATGCAGTATTGCCACAGAAAATGCCTGGATTTAGAAAAACTCTCTAAGGGTAATATTTATTTTTTCTAATTTATTAAGAACCTATTCCATCATATGAAATCATGAGAAGCTTTCCCTTTTTTTTTTTTCTGGTGGCCTTCCATGCAAATTTTAACTACAGATGGTATGATATGCAAGTAACATAGTTAGAAACTGCAGTTAGGAAACACTTAAGAGAGTTGGCAGAAGATGAGATGTGGTGAGAGCAATTTGTTTCAAGCATTAGCTCTTACAATCGAAGTGTTAAAAAATGAATAGACTGTGAAGGTGATGAGTTGCACTAGACTCTAGCAGGTGCCCAGCCATGTAATTGAGTGATTGGCATCACAAGGAAGATTTCAAAAAGCATGGGTAATTTGAATGGCAAAGTCAGAGCTACACAAGTGCCTGTGGCAGAAACAAAGTTCTCAAAAGAGACCCCTTGAAATTAAAATGGTTTCAGGACAGCAAACTTTTTGATAAAGATACAAGAAAAGCCAACCTTTAAGTATACAATTTATTCTAACAAAAAACGAAAAAAATTAAATACGAGCTATTAAAGGTACAAGATAACAACCCGTATCCGGAACTCTGTACTAACACTATAACCTTTCATGGTGAGAAATCATCCTATTCATACGCTCCAACGCATTCTGAGAGCGCGGACAGTCACTGTCAGAGGTGTGTGACTGATACGACAACACGCCAGCAATTCAGCAACCCTTTCGTCCGCTCCTCAGCTGTTCAGCGGGGAAGTTCATTACTTTTTTTCGGCTGATGTGGGCAGTCGGCACTGCCGGCACAGCCCGAGGGCAGAGACTTCCCCCGGACGGCTCGGCGGTCACACACCCCGCACGGGCATCCCCGGGAGCCCTCGAACCACTCACCCAGGCTGGGCGTCCGCAGCCCCCGAACGCGCCCGGCGGGGAGGAGGTGTCCGCTCCCGGGAGCAGACAGGGGCTGCGGGCACCCAGGCGGGAGGGGGGGCCGGCCCGCTCCTTCCTCCCACAGGGAAGCGAGCCGGAGCGCTGCGGCTTCCCACGGACGGGCACGGGGGAGGAAGTAGCTGGGGAGGAGGAACTGGGGGGATGGGAGGCAGAAAAGCCCCGAACCCGTGCACGGGAAGCGATCGCACAGCGCTCGCCGAGGAGCGCTCCGCCACGGCCGCGGCTCCAGGGGCTGCTGCCCCCGCACGCCCCGGCTCCCCCAGCGCGTCACACCCCCACCGGCCCGCCCCCCTCGGCCTCCCCTCCGCCCGCCCCCCGGAAAGGAAACCCTCCCTCCTGCCCTCACCTGCCAAGAGGTTGCAGACGTCCTCGGGGACGCCGGCAGCGTCGGACATGGTGCGGGCGGCGGGGGCGGCCGGGGACACCGGGCGGGCGGGGCTCGGAGCGGCCCGGCCCCGGCCCCGCGGGGAGGAAGCGGAGGCCACGCCCCCCGCCCGCAGCGGCACGGCCGCGAGCCCCGGGGGGGCGGGGCTGATCAGTATCGGGGCGGGGCTTCCCGCCAGGGAGGCGGAGCTTCGCGCCTCGGGGGCGGGGCTTCGCTGCACTGGGCGGGGCTTCCCGCTACCGGGGCGGGGCTTCCCGTTCCTCCGCGCCCCGGCGCCGCGCATGCTCCTCACCCCCTCTCCCCCCATGTTTGTAGCCCGCCGCGGGCAGCCATGGTGCGTGAGGGCAGCGCCCCCCGCCAGGAACAAACGTGGCGCTCAGCCCCACACCCAGTGCGCGGCTCCGCCCCGAGGGCCCGGCAAAGCTGGCTACTGGATAAGAGTGACCGGAGGCCTCTCTCTGATTGGGTTCATTGATTGTCCCGCCCACCGAGCAAGGGGATGGCGTCTCCCCTTCCTCCCTCAGGGGTGGGCAGGGCTGCGTCGGTGGGTGTGGAGGGTGGTACTTCGGGGTTTTAATTCTTGTAGACGTCGTTCTCTAGCCTTCTTTCAGGGCGCGGTGCTGACCTTATCCCTCTCGGCTTTCTGTAATTACCAGTGTCAGACGACAGCCCAACCTCGTCCCTCTGCCAATGTCCCAATGGCTGCCGCTGGCAGATCAAGCCATGGAACTTGAGGGAAACAGTGAAGCAGTGGGAACAGGCCCGTCCGTATTGATGTCTGACAGCACAGGTGTGTGGGCAGCGGCAAAAAGAGATGCTGCTGTTGCTAAGCAACACAGCTGGGCTGCTGGAAGGAACAGCTTTGCTGGAGTGTTGCTTATGGGGCAGCTTTGGTGTGTTTTTCCCACAAATCCCTAGTTGTCTGTATTTGGAGCACATTGGTGATGTAATGTGTTTAGTGTAGAATAGTCAAAGTAAACTCTTAGCACGTGTTTCTGTGCCCTGGATGGTTTTGGCAGTATCTATGTTTTTACTGTAGAAAGTGTTTGTGCTAGAGCTATGGTTATGTTAGCACATCTGTGTATCATACCAGCCTAGGAAAAACACCAAGAAAAAGACGTTCCATTTATGAAATTTCGGCTTTATACCAGTGTAATTATATTAACACTCGTGGCACAGCTGGCAGTATGGCTGTATCAGTCAGGTAGTAACAGCTTCCTACCTCTGCTTGGTGTAGCTGTGCCTGTAGACATGGTGTTAGATTATGTTGTTCTCCTGACCTCTCACATCTCTTTTAATCACATGGAGCAACTCATTTCAAATACATCTGCGTTTTCAAAGCACTGCAGCTTTATTACCTGGCTTTATGGCCAGCCTGGCTGAAACTCAAGCAGTGAACTAACTGACCTGTATAATGTTGTGTAATGGTTTTTATGTTGGTTATCTAATTTCAATTCAACCATAATAAACATGCACAGGCATCTGGGTGCATGTGTGTATAAATAGATCATGCCTCTTTATTTGTATAAATACCTACTACTCATCTGGTACAAGAATATATTTGATTAATTTTTCTGTAGTTGGCAAGGAAGGCTCTCTGGGCTTATGTTAAATTACACATTTCAGATGTGCCGTCTTGGGAAGCTGCCATAAGGAATAGGAAAATGGCTTGTAGTCTAATTTGCTTCCCCTCTTTCAGGTTAATCATAATCCTACTTTCTTGTGTTGACTTTATGGCACCATCCATTTCTGTTCCAGAAATGTGTCACTTGAACTCTGTTGTAGTCTTTGTTTTGAGATCACTCTCCTGATAATTTATTCCATATGTTTACCATTTGTGTAAACTTTTCCTGTGTTTCAGAACATAAGATGGGAAGAAATAACTTACCTTTATTATTTCCCGTCCCCCATACTCCAGTCACTCTGCCTTTTTCTACTTACTTTTTTTGTTAAAGACCTCCTTGTTGTTACAGCAAAGACCAGCCCATCACACAGTCATCAAGATTTGTGACCCAGGCCTATTTTAAGCCTTGTTAAGTTCCAGATTTACTCATAGTTCCCTAATTTTTAAATCTACCACTAATAGGAAGCATAATTCAAAACAGACTCCTTCCTGAAACAAGTCTGGTTTCAGTGCTGTTTCAGCCTGGTTTCTGAGGATTCCACAGCTTGTGCCTCATCGAAACCAGACACACCACTTTGCCTAATCAGGCCCATGGATCAGGGGTTCTTGATGTGTGGGAAGCAGCACAACAGGAAACACACAGAAGTTTATTGTCCTGTGCAGAGAGAGCTTTGAAAACAGGGAGTTCAGGAGGAATAGCCTACCTGGATCTGCAGCAAGGCAGCTGCAGGAAGAATAAACTTTCCCACTCAGGAGCAGCATCACTACTGCCTTGCCTCCCTGAAGAGATGTGACATATCTGGTTTACTGGGAAATCCAGCGTTTTCCCCATAATGTTCCATGCTTCTGCAGCCATGCTTTTAAAATTTAGATTCTAGGGGATGAATGAAACAGGACCTGTGTGCAGCTGCTGCTTGTTCTGTACATGTCCTTTAACAGAAAATTAATTGGATTACAGTGCATGCTCCCTGCACCATCTCTGCACTATTTCACACAGGCAGCAGTGGCCTCATTGGGGATACTCTTGTGTTCTCATCTGTTGGCTCTGTTGGCTGTCTGTCTTCTTTTGCTGGACTCCAAACAAAACAGCTAGTCAATAGTCAGAATATTTATATTTTTTAATTATTTAATTACATTGAACAGTAGTTGGCAGAGATTTCTGGTATGCACATAGAGCTCTTAAATGGAAGGAGCGCTGACTTTCTTTACAGAATTGCTTTCTTTATAAGCACAAAAGCTATGGTTAAAAAAATCAAGAAATTATCTTATTGAATGACAGTGCTCTAAACATGGCACCCCTTTATGCCTTTTGACTGTGGTTGCCACACTGAAGAAAAGCAGTGGTGCCTCTAAAAGTGGAAAAGCAGATTCAAACCCTTTTTCCTCTGGCAAAACATCATTAATGTTTTCTTAGGATTCACTGCTACTATTCAAGTTAAAATTATTTCCTCACAGGCAGAAATACATTCAGGACATCACAACAGTTGCTTTGAGAATAAGTTTACACATTAACTTTGAAGCATAAAGAAGAGCTAATACATCATGTAACAACTCATTGCAATTTTGCATATCCTCTTCTATTCAGAATCCATCTCCGTGAAAGCTTCCTATTTTGCTGTCCTCTTACAGGCATTTTATACAGAAACAAAAACCTTGAGGCATTCAAGTATTGTTTATACAGTTGGGTTGCATTGACTGTACTATTTTAGAGTGTGGAAACAGGGCCTTGCATTTAGAATTTAGCCTATGGAATTCAGCCCGTCAAACATGAGCTGAGCATGCTCTTCAGTTTATGGGATGATCACAAAGGGAACTAAAATTTACTCAGAGAGGGTGTAAAGATTTTGAACATCAGGTGTGTGTTTCTTTATTAGTTTATATGCTGAAAAATTGCTACAGCAACATTTTTTTACTGCAGTCTGGTGGCTCTGGTGACACTGTTTAGTGTTCTGAGTTATAAAACTGATGCACTTTGCTTTGTGAAGGTAACCTACCATTTATGGAGTACTTCCCAGATTGGTGCCATCTTGCTCTCAGTGTTGCCTATTATTATTGTAAGACCTCAGTTTGAGTCATTCCCAACTTCCAGGTTTAAAAACACATCTCAGGAAACACAAGTCATTCCCTTCTGTCTTCATGTTTTCCCAGCTATACAACCACAGAAAGGTGCTGAACTGAAAAACTGTAAGAATGGTCCCCTAGATAATTTGCTATATGCTGTATCATAACTACCCATTCAGCTTTCAGTGCTATTGGGTTTGATGTTGAAGTCTTCAGCTTTCCAAATATGGAGCAACCAGCTTTTCATTTTTGTACTTGAGTATTTTCCAGCAATGTCTAATTTTACCTAAGAATTACCTCTGCAAAGAAAGATTGGTGTTTCTGTTATCAAAACTATAGGATAATTAATATAATTTTGAAATATGTTTTCTAAGCATTACATGTTGTGGGAAACATTTTTGCTTGAGAATTTCTTTTTACCTGAGTATCCATTAGATTGTATAGGATTGTACATGATTCAATATTTTATTAAACAAAAAATATTCTGTATCTCATGAAGTTCAATGTTTTATTTTAAAAGAATTATTAAGAAAGCTTCTATCAGATAAAGGCTTCAGAATTTCAATAAGATCCATTACTGAGGTGATTTTCCAGCTGGATTGATTCAAATGGAACATCCTGAAAGTTAGTTTTGGCACAGGTGTGAGATTTCAGTCAACATTTTTTCTCGTAAAAATCTATGAAAGCAAGCCAAAGATAACTCCCCAAATGTTACAGAAGATTTCTGCTACTTATCATGCAAATAGTGCCAATGAAGTCTGGAGACAACCAGATGAATAAAAGTTGTGAGATTTCAGCTCATACTAAATCCATTTGTTTGTATCTCACCCTTTGCTCTTCAACATCTGAAATGCTGGAGAAGTGAAGACTCTTCCTCTCCCTGTTTCTCCTCTTCAGGATGCATGGAGATGTCCTGATGGGTCTTTCTGCAGATGAGTATGGTTTTAGGAAGTGGGGAGGGAAGCTCTGTTTGACTGGAGTTAATAATTAGATCTTATGTAAACTTTTCTTAACTCCCCATACAATCATGATAGCTAATGAATACTTTGGAACCGTGAAGATTCTTAATAACACTGAGGTGAGTCAACATGCTAAAACATCATCTTGTGTTCTCCAGAAGTAAAATCTAAACCTCATCATTCTTTGAGAGGTAGATAAAATAATAAGAGGGACTGTGTAACATTTAATCTAAATTTAGTGTTCTTTCTAGTTCTCTTAGCCTCTTACTGACTATGGTATAATGCATTGAGTCCTATTTTAAACAAATTATACCATAGGTAATGGAATTACTTTTCCTTGCATTTCTGATTTTCAAAAAAATTTTAAGAAGGTACTATCTGAAGACTGCATCTACCAGATACAACAATCAAATTTTAGGGAGAAATCAATAGGTGGACAGGTGTCCTTACGTAATCAGACAAAAATTGTTGCTTTGGAGACATAGAGGTAAATTCGGCAGTAATTAGCAGAAGCCTTGAGGCACAGGCCGCTTAAGTGTACCTGTCTGTGTTTTGTGAGCATCAGGACAAACCCCTTTTTAAACTTCCCTCTTCTGTACATTGTAGAAGGAACAGTAAAAAGAAAAGGGGGGGGGGGGGGAGGGGGTGATGGGGTTCCCAGAGTTGCAAAGCTTTTCTGTGTAATGCTACATTTCCCTTCCCAGGGGAAATAAAACAGGCACTTAATTTTAAAGTGGAACTGAATCAGAGTAAAAACTGAATAAAATTTGTGCATTAAGATACAGAATACAGATTCATAGCCTCTAAGCTGGCAGTCTTTTGTCTGAAATAAAGACAAAAATCTTTCTAAACAAGTGCCATTTCTCAAAGAGATACACTGAGCCTTCAAATAAATTAGTGAAGTGTTAAGCTAAGAGTTAAAAAAGAAGCTGCTGTGTTATTTTTATTTCTAAAAAGTCAAAATGCACTTTAGAAGAGTGCTTCCATCAGCTTAAAATTGAATATATGATAGATTATTGTCTAACTAACATGAAGAGCTAAATGTTGCATCATATGCATAGGCATTAGCTCTCCAGCTTTCTTTTTAAAACAGCTCAAATCTGAAAAGTATCACAAAATTTAAAATTAAATGTTTTTAATTGTCTGAATTCAGCATTGTTTATTCTTGTCTGAATTCAGCATTGTTTCTGGAAAACATAGAGCAGAATCTTCAGGCTTCATATAGAAAGGACCTGGTGCAAGTGAGGCAGATATATAGGCTTAGTTCTTGCCATGCAAACTCATTTTCTCTACAAGATGAACATCATCAATTAACTTCTTTAAAGTGATACATAGGTATGTAAAATATCATGCCAAATAAGAAGCATTTGTTGTCTCCACTAGAAATTGCATTTGATTTCATTTTATTAAAGTGTTCAACTGATAAGCTTCACCTCAATGGATTTAGTTTAAGCTGTGAACTATTATTTTGTAGAATAGAGAACCTTGAAAAATTCCTGATGCAAATACACTTTATTTATACAGTGTCTTCTAGGATATCACATGACTTACAGTGAGAATACTCAATTAATAAAATAGCTTTTCTCAGCAAGTATTTCTACAATAATGTCCGTAAAGTACAGTGTGCCTGGCTAAAATTATTCCAAGACAATCACAGCAATATGCTAAAGAGGACAAGCAGACTTGAAGCCAATATTGTCTCACTTTTTTTTTACTTCTTAATTTAATAAAAAGCTCTGAATACAGAGACTGATGGGTTTTCAAGTTCTGACTGACGGGTTTTCAATTGATCTTGATGTTTTATAGCTCCCAACACTTGGGTAACTAAGCACCTTACAAACCCAACCAAAACAGAAACCTTAGGAGGTAAAGAGGAGTTATTACCCCCGGGCTGTAGAAACAGTGCCCAGAAGGAGAAGTGGCTTTGCCAGACTTCTGTCTTCTAGACAGGGGAAATATGTAGCAGCATGTGGAGATCAGATCACAGAAATCCTGAACAAGTACCTCCACTGCTGGGCCATACCACCCCTCCAGCAGGCCACTGTAATCCTTCAGCTGTCACTGGCTTACTCAAGGATCATTTAATTCCTGTCCTTTCTGTGAGAAGTGTTATGTATAGAGTCCTTATATTTCTGCAGTCTCAGGGTGTGCATTTTGCTGCTACCCTACATCCCCCGCAGCTGGCACAGTGTAATCCTGCTCGCTTGGAAGAACTGCCTCCATCACTGGTTTTGCACCTTCTTATCTTTCCCAGACATGAGCCTGATACTAACATTATAGATGCTGTAAGCAGCTTAAAAGCTAAAAATGTTAGAAGGAGACTGATCTGGTTTACATTTAATTTAAGAAATCAAAGCACCTTATATAAGTCTGCTTCCACATTATTGTGTTTGCCTTCACTGACGTCTGTATGGATCTTCCCAGATGGGCTTCAACCATGATGTGAAGAAGCACCTCAACCTCGTCTCCCCTCTATCTTTGCTGTTCCCATTGATGCTACTGGCCCGAAAACCAGCTGCCAGTTCTGTAGTGTCTGCTGATCAAATGTCTCCGTAATGTAGAAATCATATTGATCCATGAAGTACAGAGCTGTTGTGCCTAAATCTAACACTGCTAAGCGTTAAAGATTCAACATCCTAGACCTAGTCCCTGACAAATAAAAGAAAATGAGGCCAGGGCATGGAAGGCAGTTTCAGGGCTTCCCAATCAACTGCTGGTTTAGCCTAATACACTGATCTGTCTTACCCTATTCTGCTTAAAAGTTTATGAATGCAGTTATTCTTAACGAAAATATTAAATACAGTACCAAACTCATGAGCCAGAGGGCTGTTTTTTCATTACCTACTAAGTAAATTAATTAATGCAAATGAAACTCTAGTGTCATAAAATGACATCCTGTTCTAATTGAAGACAATAGTAAAACTGCCATTGACCTCCATGGGAACAGGTTCAGGCCCATAACTTTCATACGTTGTACATTAAGCGACACAATCAGAAATACTATCTTCTCCCATTAAAATGAGATATGGATATAGCATGACAAGTAGCAGCACAGGGACTCTTCTGATGACTAATTAGAGGTTTTTAATGACAGGTTAGGTATGTTTAATATGCAATTCCACATTGCTGTTGTACTATCAGATTCTATTCAGGATCTTTACATAAAGCATAACTGAATTCAGAGTCAGATGAATGTTCTCGATATTTCAAATTCAGCTGTTTTGCTGATTTAGCACCTTCTGAAGCATGCACCATGTGGTGAACAAACACTGCGAGCAAAGATGTTTTCCTCTGAGGTTTGTCAGGGATTTAAAATTTTAACACTTTCCTGCTCTCCTTACAGATAGAAAAAGTGTTGTTGTGCAGATACAAAGAGCTGTGCAATCATTCTAATAGGTATAATTTCATTATCTCTGAGGAATTTAGGTGTGGAGCCAACTCCATGTATTAGTTAACAACCAATCCATTACTTGATTAACTGACTTACATGAAGAAAGCTTATCATCCGTAGATTTGTCTGCTTGGAATTAAGTCATAACAAGATATTGAAACTATATACTTTTTAGGTTTCAATATCTTATGTAAAAATCATTGTGCCAGATCCCCATGAAATCTTCTGAATATAACAAGATGCCTTAAAAATAGCAGATGCTATAAACACATAAAAACAATATAAAAATAACCCAAGGCACCACTGATTAAGGATGAGTCAGTGCTTCCAGTAAATTCATGGCAACTGCAAGCAACAGGAAAAGAATTGTCTATCTCAAAGCATTGCCAACTTAGTGCAGAAACTTAATCCAAAGGGTTTGAATGTCTCGTGAATTTGAGACTGCCAGTTCATATACATATATACAGTTGCCTTCTCTTGGGATTTTTCTTTCTCCCTGCAACTTATCTGTAGCTTCTTCAGGAAGTAATCACCCATCTGATACAGTAATATTTAGAAATTAATATATGAGCTGGTACATTTCTTTTCTTTCCATACTGTTTGGAATGTATTTTGGCCAGGAAGCCTGAAGCTAAATACTCTGTCATTCATAAGCCATGCCAGGGATTCTTGGAAACACCTGCACCTTGCAGTTATGCAAATGCCTTTGAGATATGTCAGAACACTGTTTATTTGCACCATACCAACCACATGTCATCTGAATTAATTTTCACATTCTTGTCCTGATGGGACATGGCTCTGAATATAAAAATTTACACATGTGAGTGCAGTGTGGTTAAAGAGGTATTGATGCTTTGCCAAAATTATTCAACAGATCTTTACTGGCCAACAATATGATTAAAATAAGGTATCTTTGGGAGTTACATATTAACAGCACCAGTGCACAGATATGTATATTCTTCCTCTGAGATGCATCAAGAGATTAGTCCAAAAGTGATGTGAAAGTGGTGAGAGTCAAAGATACAGCAGTACTAGGGTAGTATCACAGTCCTAAATAAATGCAATACATCAATGCTTCCCAGCACTGTCCTGCGTAACAGCAAACATCTTGGGGTGAAAACCCTGTGGACAGTTTCTTCACTCTTTTTTCAGCAAAGTCAGGTCACTTGGAGAGCAGAAATGAAGTGGAAGAAGCCATGTTCAATTGTAGTCCTTCAAAACATCATTAACTTTTTCTTTAAAAGGTTCAGCAACATAACTGTAGCAGCTTAGAGAAGATTCAGATTATATCACCTGTACCCCAGGAAGGCTGCAGCAGGATTTGTTAATCTCCTGTGTTGTGGCTTCATGAACATAGATCTGAAGGCTGTATACTCGAAAGATTGTCATTTTTCTCTCAATCTCTGTCTCCTCCATATTGAGTTTCTTTTGGTTTTGTGACACTAGCAAAGTAAAGCAGTCTGTTGATGTCTTATCTGAAAGCAGGACTGTAGGAGGAGAGTCTGATCTGCACATTTTTGTCACATTTCATGCCATATATTTATCTAAAAAGGGTGGGGATGTCATAGTGGTAGGCATTGTGCTTTTATCACACAGATTGCTAGCTGCATCTATCAGTTTTCTATAAAAGAAAACAAATAATGGTGTCAAGCTCAACACTTACTTCTACATGTTCCTAAGTCAAAGAGGAAAGTTGAGGAGATCAATGATGATTTGTTTTCACTGCCAGGAATATCTGGGTATTGCTTGCAAAGGGGATGTGGGAAGCCCCACCAGCCCAGTAGTCTCTCTGGACAGGGGAAGCTACCAAGTAAGGAACTCCAGATCACAAAGGTCTCGTGAGTGCATGGAAGAGCAAACAGGTCTTTGATCTGTTCTCTTACAGAATATATTGCCTTCTTTCTAAATAAGTTGAGCACTGAATCTACTAAAACAGTTTTTGTCTTGTGATTGATTTCTGAGAGAGGTTTTTTTGCAGTCTGGCATGTATGAAAGATCCTGCTGTTTTCAGTGTGCATTCTCTTAGGTCTTAAAACTTTTGAACTCACACTTCAGCCTCTCTACAGAATTTATAGAACCTTCTTCCCTATTCATCTTCTTATTTTCATGAACTTTTAAATAATTTAAGTATCTGAGAAATATTTGCTCATTTCTAATGAGGTTTAAACCAAAAATTTTCCAAGACAGTATTGGGTACGTACATAGGCATACGCAAATAAATGCATGGCACCAAAAACACCATATTCTTGGGTGGCTCAGTTAAAATGACATGTTATGGATAGTAGCTGCCTGCAGGAATTGATATCCAGTTCCCTGTTTGAAGCTGAACATACTCTCCTTAATTATAATAAAAATGTTACCTGTTTTTGTTACAGCTTCTGACCACGTTCTAATGTGCCCATGGCAAGGAAAATATCATTTCCATTCCAATTGGCATAAGGAGAAAATGTGTTTAATGTGTTGGCTTTAACACAGTATTTATCAGAACATTATCCTTTGAAATTGTCAGTTTATGGCATGATAATTAGATCCCGTACTTGAAACCTGTCAAGTAAAAGCAAGCTTTCTTCAGTAATCGTATTCCTTTTCACTTCACAGGTGGGGCCTAATAAAGTGAACTGCTTAAAAGTATTGAGGCAGTAGGAGGCTTGGCATTTCAGTCAGTGCAACAAAGACTGCATCCCAAGAAATTACTTGTATTGTTTTTCCATATACAAGCCTTCTTCAGGAGTAAATCCTCTCCCTTACAAACTGGAAGCCAGAAGACTATGTAACAATAAAGAATGGAGGGAAAGAATATGGTAGTGTAACAAATAATTAATAAATGTATGGGTAACAGCTAAATATTAAAAGGAAATACTAAATATTTACTTTGGTGCAGTATCTTTTGTTGAATGAGATATAATCTGGCTTGGCTTAACCTTCAAAGCTGACTGTGTCCCAGCTCACAAGAGAAAGGCCTTTTCAATGTAAGTTCCCTAAGCAGTAAGATAAACTCTGAGAAGTAATAGGTGAAGTGTTATTCCACCTCTGGAAATGGGAAGGTAAAAAGTTTAGTAATTCTAAAATAAAGTCCATGGAGCAGCTGTTTCAACTGAGGGCATTGCACTACTGACAGTGATGACAGTTAAGGTAGTTAGCCTGAAAATTATAAAATTATTTCTGAATCCTAATTTGCTAAATAAATTGTTCCAATAAATAATGTTTGGACAAAACATGGGGAAAGAAAACCTTGAAGAGGTTAAGACTTCACAAATTTAACTAATTTGTTCCTTAATTCTAAATAGTAGGACTAAGGAATAATACTGATTTTTTTCTACTGATACGTGATTTTTAGCAATTTTGTAAATTTTGTAACTTACAGCATAATGAACATTTGCTACAATACATGAAGTGTATCTTCCTTTTATTCATTTTTTGTGAAACAAAAATATTAGAACTCTGAAGACTGGCAACATGGCACGTAATCTAAATTCCTTGTAATTTCTGTAGTATTTTTAAAAGGATGTATGCATTGATTCACTCCACATTTTAGGTTTAAATGATTGCCACTGGAATTGTTCACTTTAAAAATGGGATTAGGCAACTTTAGTGACATTGACTTACAACAAAAGTTAGGCTCTTAAGTGCTGAAAATACATCAGAAAAAAAAGTCTCAGCCCATGCAACACTGATGGCAGCAACTGCTTGCTACCTTTAAAAATCTCAGTCTAAATTTGAATGAGTGCCTAAGTAAACATTCAGAACTTGGTTCATAAACTAAACTATGGGAAATCTGTCCTGAAAAACACCAGGGGTTTTGCCTACTAATATGCCCAAAGGTGTGCCTAGAGTCATTAGGGAACAAAGACCTGTCTGAGAAACATTATGAAGATTAATAACTGTGCATACAAGATTGGAAAGGAGCAAGCAGAGGGCATATTGCTTATTGCCTGTATCTATCTGGGACTGGGATGAAAAATAAATCAAATCCAGAATGGTTTTCAAAGAGGTTTTAGAAAAAATTAAGGGTTGTAGCAGGGCAAGGGTGGTCCCAGTATAAGTACAAACTACCTTTCTTCCTACCTCCTAGAACATTTGAGAGAAATAAGATGTCCTCTGAAAAGGGGGATGATGGTAATATACAGATGCAATATTATCATATTCATTTCAGTAACAGAATGAGTTTTTCCTTGCTGGGATAACTGAGAAGTTTCCATTTTGAATGTTTAGGCATGTAAGATGATGAGGTGCATTAAAATACATTATCTGGGATTTGACCATCTTGTTTCTTAAACAAATAATGTTTCTTAAACAATTCCCACTTCAGGAATATTTGGCATACCTATGTGTAAATAGAAAACCTAGAGGAAGGCTCATAGCCTCCTTGTGACTTTATCCCATTGACTTGTAAGACACTAGACAATAAATAAATTGAGCAATACTTTGTTCTTACACCTAGAAGATAAACAGTTACCACACATGCATGCAGTACAGTGTGAGAAAATGGAGTAACTTGGGATTTATTACAGAAAACAGTTGAATTTCATGTTCCAACACATGATACCCTCCCACGTGGCTCATCTCTTGCTTGGAAGACTTAGCCTTCTGCGATGTACAGTAGAACTCCTGGAACAGAAAGGAAAAGAAAGATGTATGGATATAATGTCAATCATGGATTGCACTTACTTGGCTTGAACTCTTTAAAATTGCTCAGGTCAGAAGTAACAAGATAGAGGCAAATTGATTCAATCAGTTTTAAAGCAGTTTTCATGAGTTACTGTAACAAAGACGTGACTGGTTTTATTCCTTCATTAGAAGCAATGAAAAGAAGTGGTATCTGCAGTTTACAGGGTCTTATTTCTTCGGATCAAAGTCATCTAGAAGAGATACTCCAGAGTGGGTTTGGTTGTAACTAGCTGCAAACTAGTGTGATGTGTGCATGCAAAGGGCAAAATATAAGAATTTTTTTGTATGCAGCTCATTTCATTGCTAAGTATAGTTTCTTCTAACAAGCACCACCTTGCTACTCACTGAAGGATTAATCAGATTGGTGTGTATCGAAAGAATTGGACTCTGGCAGAAAACAGTCAAGGAGCCAGACATCAATTCTATTGGCAGACAGCTTTTTTGAAGCATTTGTCCACAGGGATAAATTCACCTTGGCTTGTAGAGGAAAATGCATATAGTGCATACCTTCTGTGCTTAAAGTGTTTGTCATTGTCTTTTCATGAGGAGTATGCCAGAGATGAGAAGATTTAGTTTTCATCAAAAGCTCTGCAGAACTGCCATCAGCAGAAGCTGTAGGGAAGACAAGCTGGATCAAACCTCATCCTTTGACAAAGGCTTAATGCTCCCTTGACATGACAGCTAGTGGGGTGCGTCTGATTTTGCAGCCAAGACTATAATTCTTGTGAAAGATTAAAATAAGTTTCAGTACATGATTAGGGCAAATCAGGTTTCACAACAGGTTAGAAATCTCCAGAAGAAAGTTCTTTCTTACTTTGTATTTCCCTTTGACTTTTCTTTACTTCTGTCATTATAATGTCAGAATCCAGAAGTTAGATGGAGAGACTCAATACAAAGTAACTCTACACTCTAGGGTGATCCTGGCATTTGCCCTCACAAAGTCCAGTTTAGCTGGCTTCTCTTTGCACTTTTCCAGACCCTGTAAGTTTTTTTGGGTTCTAGTCTGCCCTTTAACAATGTCATCTTCCTTTCAGGACACGATTTTTCATTCTCTCCCTGCTTTATCCAAAGAAGTGGAAAGATCCACACCATTTGCTGAACGATATTTAAGCTCTTCAAGTGACCACTAATTGTAACATTGACTTATGGGAAGCAGTCTTAATGCTGAGAAGTGGTATTTGTGATACTGATGACATTTCTGAATGTCAGCTGCAATCATTTTGTTCATAATTGGTTCTGATTACAACATTTATTTTCATCAGTTTCTTTTTAGAACCTCTGTAGTGTTAATAATAAAATGCACTGAATGTAAAAAGCATGCAGCTTTTTCTGCAGCATTCCTGAGATGACTCTGTGGTGTTCTTGGACATGAGAAGATTCTGCTCCATTCATGGACAGCACGGAATATGTCATAAGTAGTATATTTGTAACATCTTTCAATGGAATTAATAATTGATGCATTGTAGTATTATACAAGAAGCACAGCTGCTGTATAAGACAAGAACCTTACAGCTGGAAATCAGTGTACAGGAGAAAAGCCTTCAAAATATAAACCTTTTACTGTCACCATGGACAGAATACTGGACATTCACAACACACAAATGTCCAGGTTATAAACTTGCAAGCTGCATTAATGTGGCAGTTAAATATACTAGCCTGAAAGCTGCGCTTATAAAATATTTATGAATACATGTGGTTGTCACTGCAAAGAAACTGCACTGTCAGCTCAACCTCTCCCCCTAATTGTTTCTTCTCCCTGTCTTCCCCCCACTGGAATGTATTCAATGAAATTCGAAATATGAACCTTACTTACTTTAAAAATACCTGCATGGTAGGTGCAAAAGAAAAAAATAAGCATTTTCATGATATTTTGGTCACTGTTTTATCCACTCAGAAAGATTTCAATTTGGTATATCTTAATGGGAAGTTAAAATTTCTCTCTCATGTCTGTATTTTCTTCAAATTAAAAAAAAGAACTGTGAAGAATTATTTTAATTTTTTCCCACAAAATTTAAACTATTCAGTAAGTCACCCAGTGCACTGCTTTTATAAGTGTTCTGGATAGCTGCCTAACTGGGTTTTGTGGGAAGAAAGGGTTGAAAATGAGGCTGGAATGTTTAAAAAATATGCTACATGATTTAAATACATATTGTCCATTTCTGTTTTCTGTGTCCCAAAGAGATCACAGCTTTCATATTTAAACAAAGACTAATTTTATGTATATATTGATCTTGCTTATGAACACTTCCATTGCTGTGGAATATCCTCATGTACATTTTGGAGGGCTCAGGAGCTAAATGGACTGTACAAGAAAGGAAGAACAAGGAAGAAATCTTATTGTTTCCTTACCTGACAGCAAATTGGCATCAGTGTGATTCTTCTTCAAGAGGTGTTCAGGGCTGGATCCTTTCTCAATGTAATATTGAATTGGGACAGAGAGGAGGGGGGAACAAACAAGAAAGTAAAATGTTAATTCTCGTCTTCAGGTTGCTCAGTTGTGATTGTATGCCCACAACAAGTATGTCCATATTTATTTAGCACTTTCATGTCTTCAAACACTGCAGCCCAAACTATCAGTGGAATGGTACAGAAGCTTGGGGCCCAGTGCTAAGGGGTTCTCAGATGAGCTTGGAGTAGTAGCCATTGTCCCTACCATCTGCATGTCCACCATTTCAGCATCTCCAACAATTAAATAGCTCCAAAGTCAGGGCTGTTATTGCTAAAAGCACTGCACCTTTGCCAATACATGTCCCACTAAATAGAGCCCACACACCACCAGACTCAGCAACCTCCACACCCTTGGGATATAGCTGGAGGGGAAGCGCAAAGTCCTGCACTTCAATGAGGGGCATTGCAAAGTTCTGCAGCTGAAGAGGAATAATTCCATGCACCAATTACAGGCTGGGGGTGACCATCCAGAAAGCAGCTTGGCAGCAAAGGATTTCACAATCCCTGTGGACACCATGCTGAGCGTGAGCCAGCAACGAAGGGTGGCTATGAAGGCTAACAGCATCCTGGGTTGCATTAGGAAGATGATAACCTGCAGGTTGAGGAAGGTAATTATTTTCCTCTGCTCAGAACTGATGAGGCCATACCTGAAGTGCTGTGTCCAATTCTGGACTCCCATGTACATGATGGACTTGATCCCACTGGAGCAAGTTCTGAAAAAGACCATGAAGAAAACTAAAGGAAAAGAGCATCTGATGCACAAGGAGAAAGGGAGGATTATTCAGCTTGCAGAAGTCTGAGGATGGTCAAACACTAGAACAAGTTTACCCAGAGAGGTCACAGAACTTCCATCTCTGAAAATAAATGGAACTAGACTGGGAAATATTGACTGTTCAATTTGCAAGCTGCCCCAGCTGACATTGCTCTGAGCAGGAGGGTTGGATTAGATCACCTCCAGCGGTTTCTCCCAACCTCAAACATTTTGTGGCTCTGTGGTGGCCAGACTTTGATCACGCTCCTTTATGGACTCTGGGGTAAGTACAGATAGCATGGGTCAGATTTTGTGTAGGTATAATTTTGACCAGGGAAACCTGCATGTCTATAGAAATCTGGACCTGAGATTTTGGCTTTTCTTGGTGCTTTTGGTATTGTGCATCCCTGCAGTTCGGTTTGGATTTTTTCCTCCTCACAGCTGTGCTGGGATGTCTGCTGAGCCCCTCATCTGCGCCACTCTATCTGAAAGGGAGGGAGGGAGTTGTTTGGGGACCCATCCTCGTGGAGTCCCATTTACCACAGTGCTGGCTGTGAAGCGAGCATCAGCAAACACTGCAGACCATCTGGCACGCTTCTGAGCCGGCAAAATGCTGACTGAAGTGTGGGTAAAGAGCTCTGGCACGCCGCTCTCTGAGAGTGCTCAAAGCAATATCCGATACAATACCGGCGCAAGTGTGTGTGCTCTGCTGCACAGAGACTGCATATAATGAAATCCTTGTTATATAACGCAGCTGATGGATAGGGACAGATATATATTCACCAACTGACGTTTCCAGGGGTGAATATAACCAAAATCTTTATTCACATTTAAACATGTGATATAGCTTTTTCTTCCATAAGAAAAAAATATGACTGCAAATGTCTGTGGCACTTGAAAAATCAAAGTCTTTCAAAGTAATAAAGACTCAGAAAATATTATGAACAGTAGCCCTACTACAGTATTTCCTTTAAAGAGACATCTGGGGTGAATTAGGGTGCTGCTCAGGCTGTGGCACTGCTACAGATGTCGAGGTGTAAACGTGTTTTGCAGGGACTGTAGAGATGTGATCATGTATAATGCTTTTATTAGGAGCTCAAGCACTATATTTCCAGTAATATGAAGAATGACAGAGAAGAAAAGAAACACCTTCTGAGTTTGAATTACAGCCACATCTAATGAGCTCAGAGGTGTTTTTCACTCAGCTTTAGTATTACTTTTCAACTCCTGCAGCTTAAATGAGCCTACTGATCATAACAGTAAATATGGGCTCAAAGAATATCCCAAGAGGTGTCATTAGTAACATATTACATCCTTTTCTAATTTGTACACTTACTGTGTTGCAGGATTTCACAGGACTGATGAAACCTCCAGAATTTCATGTTTTCCTCAGCAGTCTACAATAACCCTTAGTCTGAATGACATGTATTATTTCCTTGTTGAACATGTGATGTAGAGGTTTTAGTAAAAGATTTATTGTAAGGAAAACTAGATGTTTTATTTCCAGCCTAATTGAATACATTATTGCTCTGAGTTTAAAAATGCTGTGGTGATATATTACACCTCAACACAACTGTACACATGAAATCTGCAGCAAGAAAGTTTATTGGACTACAAATCAGAATACAGCTGTTGATAGGAGAGCTATATACCTTAAGTTGCAATATGTTACAATAAAGTTTTACTGTGTAAGTCATAGTGGGAAATAAAATAAAAGTCTGATAAAATAGTTAAGCAATACTTATTTTTACTGACTGGAATAAAGGCAGGTGCCAGAACTCAAATCCTCTCTGTTGTGTATGGATGATAAAAGGGCCGTAGTGGAATCTCCCTGTCACAGTTACACAGGAGATAGTGATAAAGCTCCTAATCCCAGTAAGGATTAACTGCAGAACAGAACAGCTTCCAAATTTGCCCTGGAATGGCAAGTCTGCTCTAAGCCATGTTTGTTTCTTGCCCAAGTATTTGGACACAGTACAGACAAGGTGCAGAGCAGCCAGAGGATATGGATTCTCTCTTGATTCAGCCTGTGCCCAGCAGGCAGGACTGCTGTGCAGCTCAACTCAGCACTGCTGCCTCAGCCTTCCTGCACCCTCCCACTGGCTGTTAGTGCCTCAAGAGCCATGGAAATGCATGGATCAGGGGCTTCTCTGCTTTGCATCAATTTGGCCACTTGTAACTCTCTGCACCTATGGTGCCAGCACCCTTGTGCAGCATACAGTAGTGCCCTTTCGTGATAAATTCAACAGAGATGCTGCATTGCTCTTTCCTGGGATTTTGGGGATGGGAAATAAGATGTCATGAATAGATGATTTCTACAGTAGATCTTTCTTCTAAGGCTTGAGTGATGTCTACATAATTTTACTCTGGATTGAATTTTTGAATAACGTGAAATGTTAAGTTACACTCTTTCTCTCCCCTCATATCTCCTATCTAATTTCTTTTTTTCCCAAGCATACATTTCTAAGTAACAGTTGTTCAAATTATAAACTGTCCTACAAAGTATCAGAAGGTCTGGAACATCACAGTGGCAAAGAGAAGCTGTAGCTGGCGCTGTGTGTTATGGCTTTTTGCCTGTTCATCACTCCTCCTACTTTGTACCTGAGCCCTTTAGTCCCAGTAGAAAGAAAGGAGATGGAAAAAAAAAAATAGAAGCCAAATAAAAATGTTCCAGAGGTCTGCAAAACACCTGGACCTGATATCTAATATTGTGACAAATATAGAACCATAACAAATTAAAGAACACTAAAGGTAAATTAATCACCCTGTGGAATTTATTATATATTAATTGGGCTGCAGTCCTACCTGATAGCACTGGGCCTAACTTAAGTTGTGGTCATGAAATATTTATTCCACATCATTAAAGTTTGAGTTCAATGGGGGTCCTAAGATGAAAGTGACATGGAAATTTACCAGATAACAATTTTTAAGCAGACATTTTAAAGAAAATAGACCACCCTGTTAGATTTAAGCATGCTGTCTCTACCAGGACAAGTTATTTTCTTTTGCCAAAACCATAAGTCCAAGGATTATAACCCCATTAAATACCTACATGTCTACCTGTAGATATTGGATGAGCCAGAGATGAGCTATTCATCTTTCCAAGCTCTTTATCCATCAAGTCCGACAAGATGACCCAGCTGCTCAGCCTGTCAAAAGTTTGTCTGTCTTCCAATTCTCTTTCCAGTGGCATAAGACTTCCATTAAAAATAAAGCCCTCAAGCATTCATTGCACACTTGAAATACTCTTCCATGATGAAGTAGAAGCCAGAGGGTTGTGAATTTCCCCTATAACTTACATTTGAGTAGTGCCATCCTACTGTCCCTTCCAGTATTTTCACTACAGGCATTACTAGATCCTGCTTTTACTCTGCCAAATCTACATATTGTTAGCTACTACTATTCCTTATTTGTTTAAGTTTCCTTTTGTTGTTTGTCCTCTTTCATTGGTTTTTAATATAACGTAACTTTTCCTTCTGCAAAGAGTCTTTGTGTGTTTCTCTTGATGCACCAATTTTCTGAACTAACCTCCATCTATTGTTTTAAACAATTGATCCATGGGCTAAAATGGGAAAACAGAATAATCCCTCATTTAAATGATCAATGGAAAGGAATGACTAGGGGAAATGTTGATCGCTGCTGCAGCTCTAATCATCCAAAGTGTTAGTGCAATTTAGAGACGGGAGGAGGGGAAGAGATTTACAACATTGGGAACTCCCAGGGAAGGAGGTCTGTAAGGAATGGCTCCCATATGGAACTGGAATGCTTTGTACACCCTGGCTTAGCAATTAAATTTACAAGGTGTTGCTAAGTAGCAGTACCCCTGTAAACTCAGCAAACGCTGGAAATGCTGTTACAAAACTAGAGACTTCTTTTATTGCTTCTCACATTTCAATAGGGAGAAAGTCATTAGGCAGAAGGCTGTTCTTTGTACAGACTTCCCATTTGGAGAGTTGGGAGGTGTATTCTGATAAAAGATCTGTGAGACGATGCAGCATGGCCCTTTGGCAAATGCAGGTTTTTCTGTAGGGAGGACAAAATATGGAGCAAAACAAGTATATTGATCTAAATTAGAAAGTATGTGTCTAAAATGACTGGTCAGTCATTTACTTACACACCCACACGTATATACATATACATATGTACATTTCCCCTCGGAACAAAAACTGCCTTTTAAATTCTTCTCAGTCAAGTTTCACTGACAAACTTGCTTGACGGGCATCAGGGACCTGAGGCAAGCTTCAAAGGAAAAAGTAGCCATCACTCATGCTTCATTGGATTTCTATGACAGAATGATCAAATCCTGTAGAACCTGGCATAAGCACATCATTATCAAACCCTGCTTTAGCATTTCTTAACTGGTCACGGAGGCTGAGGTCCTTGGTGACTCCTGTTTTCTGACACTGTTTGTAGTTATTTGACCTTTTCTCAGTGGATAATCCACACAAAAAGCCCTAATTACTTCCCCAGCTTTGAGCGGTCCAGCACTGTGAATAATCAATGACACTGATTTAGGTATTGCACAATCAGATGCTTATGGTGTTTAAAGAACATTTTTCCATTGACCTGCCACAGCCGTAGGACAATACCAAGCGCTGAAGTTGCTGTTGTAATCACAAGATGGCCAAGTGACCTTGGGGGTCTGAAGTTGATTACTAGGGCCTTGAATTGAACAGATACAATACATTTTTAATGATTTCTTTATTTTTATTTTCTTAAAGCAGCACTTAGTCACAATGCATCTAGCAAGATACTGACAGAATCTCAGAGCAAGATTTGTCTATAAACATAGCTGAGTATTTTTTTATTTCTTAATATCACTTTAATTTTTATTTTGACTGTTAGAAAGCATGGAGACAGGACTTATATTGTCTTTCAAAAAAACAAACAACCAGTTGAGCACTTGAGTATCCCCTGCTTCAAAAGTATTCAAGGATGAAACTAGAACAGGAGGAAAGGAGAACAGAAATTGCCTAGATATTGCTATAGACTATGTCTGTGTGAGGAATAGGGTGCGTATTCATAGAAATTATTTGGTCTCTCATTCTCTGGGTTCTTCTCCCCTGTTCACACAATGTGAAAATGTAGTTCATTATCCTGGGTTATTAGGCTTAAGTCTACCACCTGTTCAATTATTTCAGCTTAAAAACCAAAAAGAGAGGGTAGTCCCATTTTGTTTTGTTTAGAATGAAAGCTTTGCAGAGATTTTTGCTAAGGAGCCATTTGCTCAGGTAAAATTTATGATGGAATACCGTATCATTTGGGGGTGACTGTAAATCACCTGAATCTTCCACTAATGAGATAGAAAATATGAAGTGGTTGGTGGGGATAGGCATAAAAAGAGAAAGAAAAAGGAATTATCTTCCCAGCAGAAATTTCAATCAGCCGAGAGAAAATTTTCCTCAGATAGATTTTGGGGTTTTTTAACAAAACCTGTTTGTGTCATTGAAAGAAGTTTATTTCAGCAAAAGGCTCAAAGATTTACTAGAGAATTTTGCAATACTCCTCGTGTTTCTTCAGAGAAACCCCAAGGAATCAGAAGGAAACACAGAAAGGGAGAGCATAGTTTGAGGGCAGTGTGTGGGTAGCTCCAGCACCTTTCCTCTCCCAAAGCACTAAGCTGGGGGGTCACTCCCAGTATGCCAGCACCTGAAGCAGAAACAGCAGGAAGAAACACTTGTATTGTGGAGTTTTTTGTTCTTCCAGGCTTCCTGTCAGGACATCATGAGGAAGATAAACAGAAGGAAGAGCAAAGATAGCTTATCAAATAAGAACCGTGTTTGTCTCTGCAATAGGAAAACCTGTCCTTTTCTCTCCTTTGAGGACAGAGTACTTCTGTCCCCTCTCAAATAAAATGTCTTCTTAAGACACCTGCTTATGTTTGCATCCATCCTGATCAAGCCTAAGCAATATCTGAGGGAGTGGTTGAGAAAGTTCATGTAGAAAATTCATGTTGTGGAGGCATCATATGGGCACAGCCTGCTCAGAGGCCACTTTTGGGGATGCCAGACAAACAACATAAATAACATTAACTGTCCTGAAAAGCTGGAACTCTCCATGTGTGTGGCTCTGCTGCAGATGACCAGACAAGAGGAACCGCAGGACAAACTTCATCTTTTATCTGAGAGCTGTTTCCTCCCTCAAAGACAGAACAGGAGAGCAAATGCTTACCACAGAAGAGGAAAAATATAATGCTGTAGTTAGTATGGCTCCTGAAGTGAAAACAGGCAGTGCAGTAAGCTCATAAAGAGGGTGAAACGGTTGTTGGGGCAGCTGTCTTCTGTCCTGCTAATTCACATCTTTCCAGGGTACATTGTAGTCTCCTTAAATATACAAATTACTGTCAGATGTACTTGTCTGATCAGAGACTGCACAATCCAGACAGACATTGCAGGATGACGGGAGCAGAATGGCGCAATTTATAGACTAAAATATCCTGAAAGGAGATGTAGAAAGTTCTTTTAATAACTTGGCCTTGGCGGTTTATACTGCTTCTAGTGGTTTCAGTTTGCTTACCTAACCTCTCAAGGAAAATAAACTAAGTTTCCAGTGAGCTTTGCCAGTTAAATTTGGTAAAAATTTTAGAACAAGCTGGTTTTGAACACTGTCTCCAGTGAACTGGACATAAACATGCATGACCGTTTCATTAACATTTTCTACATGAAGAATTTTAGACTCAAAAAATTACTGTTTCTGGGGCATAACAAACTACTAAAACTTTTTTTTTCAATTGCCTTGTAAGTGGTAAACACACTAATTACAAACTAGTTTAGTCTGCATTCAAAATTTTCCTTTTTTTTTTGGAAAGGATGTCTCTGAAACTAATTATTCTGAGCTGAAATAGTGTGCAGCAGTGCAATCTCTTTTTTCTATGATTGACCAAATCTGTGTACTGTCGGCCTGCTAGGATATCAGTCGACTTCACCTCTCATTTGTCACGACATAGCTTTAGATGGTTGTACTGTGAGCAGAAACCAACTGAGCCTCAGATTCCCTGGAGAGGTATGGCTCTGGATGAGGATTAAGCTGCACTTGCTTTTCAGCAGTTTCTGACCAGGGAGAATTTGAAAACAGGCTGTTAGTCTCTTTTCTCTACAGTGACTCCATTTCTTTGTACCATATGGTTATATTTATGTGCTCTATTGAGTGAGACCTTTAACAGCTTTTAAGCCAAGGATGGTGTCAGTTCCAGAGAAGGAGCAGTTTTCTAGTCAAGCAAGAGGGCTGAGCTTGATTTTGAAGAAATGGTTTTGTTTCTAAATGCCACTTCCAATCCTTAAAATCTTTTCATTCAAAAACTGCTGAGCCTAATTTTACAAATAAGGGATGATTACAGTAGTTAGCACTGACTAGGTGAACCTTTTCTTAGTTAATATATAGACAAATGGTCTTTCCTCTGTGCTGGATTTACCAGTATTAAAGCAAGATGAGATAAAACTTAATTGAAATAAATATTCCACCTTGCAATGTCCCAATCGTTTTTTGCTAAATCAAATAAAAATGTGAATGAGATACTTAGCCTTATCTTCCCAAAGATCAGAATATTTTAATTTCTCAAGTCTTCAAATTATGGGTAGCCTGCTACCTTCAGTAATTTCCTGAGGTGAAAGAAGAATTAGCTTTTTCACAGGCTGCCATGGTGGGTGTTAACATCAGAACAACTGAGGACCAGGTGGCTGTTCAGCAGACTTCCTTAGGAAGGTGTGTTTTTTTAGGAAGTCTGAAAATCAAACAAAACCTTGCTAGTAATAAAAAATAAGAACTGCTTGTCAAGCTGTGAGTAGTCTTCTCCATGTAACTTTGTTATTAAGGAAATGATGTCTAAGTAGCAGGCATATCATTATCACAGTCTCTGCTAGTGCTTAAGAGATAGTCACAGAGTGTTTGCACACACTGGTAAGACTGGTGATTCAGCTGAAAAATAGCATGTTAAGTAGTAACTCAGTTGAATAACATATTTTCAATTTATTGATTCCAGTCAAACAAAAGCTATGTGATTCATAGTGGAAATACAGTGGCACATCTCAGGGATTCACAGGAGTCAGATCCAAACTCTTACACAGGTTGGTAGTTTCTTCCAGGCTAGATGATGACCCTTTATTCTGTAATAATCCTGGTAACTCATTTGCACAATAATTCTTAAAAGGTGACATAAAAGGTGCTGCTTGGATTTTTCTAAATTTTTGTACAGTTGAGCTATACATCAAGACCCTGGCCTACTGCAGGAGGAGGGGAGTTTGTGCCTCTGCTTAGTGACAAAAATCTGATGAAAGAACCAGCTTTGTTATTCTATAGCAAGAACAAAGACAAATCTTTCATATACCTCCTTCCCTTTACACCTTCTGTCCTATGCTTTGTTCTGCTTTGAGTCTTAATGGAGAACAGCATGTGTCTTATGTCTTGTGACACATCTACAACTGCTTCAAAAAGGTCTTAAAAAAAGCCTTTCACCATTTTATGCCTAATTTGCATTTCTAAAAAATGCTTTTGAATCCTTTCAGAGAAAAAGTACTTTTTTAAAAATGTATGCTTCCTAAATGAAACATTAGGAAGTATATGTTTCCTAAATATAATACCATCATTTTTCTCCTACACATGAAATTTATTGTATCATCAGATCTGACTGAAATTTACAGTTACTCATAATGTTATTTTGATATATTTGATTTTTTTTTTTCATTGCATTGTGGAATAGAAAATGTGTTTATGGCTTTGTCCTATGAATATTTTCACAGGAATTTAATCAATAAAGATTTTAACCAAGAAAGTTTGCAGTTCTTTTTTGACAGTCATATTCCCAAATGCTTAATCATTTTGGCAAAAATAATTTTTCCTCCAGATAAATTTTCCTTTCAAAGCTCATATAGCTGCTGCTTACTCAGACAAACCAGTCCTGAGAATCATTTCATTTCATGTGCATGAGAATTCATATACATTTTCCCAATGTAAATTTAAGTGCAGACTTGCTGTGAAAGATTTTTGTTTATATGCCTTTTTTAAAAAGCAAAATGTATTTAGCAAGTGCCCTGGGCTTCATTCACAGTTTAGTTGGCATTGAATTTTTTTAATTTTCTCAGCCAGTTAAAAAAATCCCTTTTTATGTAGACATAGTTTCTGTTCTAAAATTAGACAGTGAAATGTTTTACATAGCATTTATGCTACAATCTAAAGGGTAAAATCAAAGGAAAGAAAGCTGTATAGGCCATCTCAAATCCAGAATGTTGTAATAGTTGTTATTAAGGAAATGCATGTAGAAATGGTCCAAACAAGATTGCTTCCTGCCATCAGAAAGGCATATCCTTTAGCATGTATGGGATTATTCTGTGAAGATTTAAAATCAGGGTAAGACCATGTATTACAGCTGTGATTAAAACAAAAAGATAAAAGCTCATTACTTGAGAATTTTTATGCATATTTAAAACACACATTTTAAATATTATAATTTGGATTGTTATTTCTGTCTCCATTACTCACATGGCTAGACATTTATTCCACAGGACTTGGAATCAATAGGACCAGCTGTATAATATTTTTGAGTTGGGCTGTTGCCAGGATGCATATAAATATTTTATTCTGCTCAAAGCTTGGGGAAGGGGACGGAAGTAATAAGGCAATTTTGAGAGGGGTTATTCAGTTTATCAGTGACTCCAATCTTGGAAACTTCCTTTTCATAACCAAAGATGGGAAATTCCTAGCTTTTTATTGGCTGAACTTGCAAAAAATCATAGAGGAGCAGTCAGGTTGCAGTGCCACTTCAGGCTGGCTTTGAGGAAAGGCGAACAAAGAAAGAGCTGTCTATGGGGTGTTGTAAACCTTTAAAACATGTGCTCTGGGTTTTATTCATTTTCTAATTATGGCTGTTCATTTGAGAATGTCTTTAAAATGTATCAGTGAAAATATGTCTTCAAGAAAAATGCTGCAGGCTTAATCTAAGACAGTGTTCTTCCTTACAATGTCTGCTTTGCATCCAGCCAGGTTTGCTCTGCTGTTTTTGTATTTATTTGCCATGATCAATATTTGCATAATACTCCAGAACATGCCATTTTTTTCAAAGATGTAGAGATTTAAAATAGCAAGTTTGTTCTGAAGCTTAAACTAGACTTAGGTTTAGGTTAGCGGCGTTCTTCATTAAACCAACACACAAACAAAAAGAGAAACTGAGGAAGGTGGACATGACTTACTGGCAAGGGAAGAATAATGCATGGCTTTTAGGGTAAGAGGTGGTATCTCTCTACTTGGCTGATTGTCACACGTGGCACTGATCCCATGTTTTCTGTCTGTCCACTTACTAGTCAGGCCTTCGTCTTCCTGTCCTTCCTTCTTCTCTGAGCTTCCTAACTAATTTCGTCCAAGTCTTAAAGTGGGATAAAGGTGTCAGATATATGAAGGTCTTGAAGGTATCCTGAAAATTATCAGTCATGTAAAGGAGGAAAATCCTATAACTGCATCTGCAGGAGGAAGGGCCATGCTGAGCTCTCGCTGGAACAGACACCAGGCTGTGCAACAGGAGGCCTCATCTGTCCTGCAAGGAATTTCTGTTATCCACATGATGGGGACTGGTGGCTTGTCCTCATAAAAATCATTCATGGGCCCTTGACAAGGGCATGCTTATATTTTGCCTTGATGCTTCCAAACCACTGCATCATGCTGGATTTGACTTGCAGCTTACTTCTACCCAGCCATATTTTGTGGATTCCTGTTAGTTTGCGCAGACACTGTGCACTTTACCAAAGACAACTGCAAAACTAGCCAGGGAACTGATATTCTCTCTCTTTCACCTGTTAAATTATGCAACTAAATCAGCAGTGCCAGTGCCTCCTGGATTGCTCTTCCATCATCTCATACCTGATGTTCAGTCTTTGCTTGCTCAACAGCATGTGCCAAACACCATTCTTCTGTATTCTTGCATGTATCAGAATTGTTTATTTCTTTCAAGATTTTTTATCATGCTGCATTAGTAGAAGAGCAGGTATTCACATTAGTAGAGCTCAGAAAACTCATTTTACAGTCTACAAGCTGAATGGAAATAGTGCATCACCCAAAAGTACTCTCAGTTTTCCCTGTGAATTTACATCCTTCACCCTTAAAAGACAAAAATCAACATTGTAGAACAAGGATGTTTCATTCAGACACTAGGGCCCAGAGGGGAGAGGTTTAGACCTTCTCTTTCCTGGAAAAATTAAAACATTCTTGAATAACAGATGAAACGTTTTAACTGTTCTGGGAAAAGAAAATATCATTAAACTTGGCATGAATTTGTCCATTTTTTCAGTTGAACCAAAGCTGCTTTTTGTACTGAACAAACATTTCCTTTGCAAATTTGAACCAGTTGTATTCAGAGCTTCATTCTATATTAGTGTAGGGCCTTGACAGCATGGTATAGCTAGCCAAACCACTTGCTGTCACTGTTGGGAAGGATAGCATATGGGAGCTCAACCCTGGTGGTAAGTTTGTGAAGGAAGGAGCGGTGCCTCAACGCACCAGACCCTGGATATCTCTCCTAGCCAGCCATGGGGAGGTCTCAGATAAGCCTGTCATCCTGACAGGGCAAATCAGTGCTGAAAAGGCTTTGCACTCCGTGGGGCTCAGTCTGCTTGATAGGAGAGAGCCACCTCCTGATAAGCAGAAGTGCTCTGCTCCCTTTGACTCCCCCAGGCCATTCTGTGTCTCCTGGCCCCGGGGTGGGCCACCAGCAGGCCTGACCACACAATGGTGCCCACTCTGCCAATATTTTATATTGAAGTGGCTGGGCTGACATGCTCCCTGCTCCTGATGCAGGAGGAGTGTTGTAGTACATTCACTTTATTGATTGTCAGTTATTCATATCGAAATGAAGCACTTTTGTCGTAATAAAGCTGCACCTCTGTTGGCATGGGAAGGTGAGGGGGACTGTACCATATTTTCAGTAGCAATTTGGTTCAAGGGACACATTTTCTCAGTGGCCAAAACACTCAGTTCCATGTCAGTACGCTACTCCTACTCAGTTCACACTCAGGGTTATACCTGTTTAACTGGAAAGGCAGATGTTAAAACTGTGTCATAATGCCTGCAACCTGTTAAACATTTCAGGAAGCAGTAGTAATTAAACCGCAAGTTTGAAAGGTTTGATTGCATGATTTCAGTAGAGAACATGGATTTGTAATCCTGTCTGTAAACACAAGAGTAGTGAAAGACACAGACTTCTGCACATCATCTGTTTAATGTTTGCCTATATTAAGAATACTTTACATGTCTTGAAGTGGGGTACATTTAACTTCAAAAGGGCCTGATTAAGGTGATCACTTTGACTTTTTTCTCAAACTGTTATCATAGTTTTGAATTATTTTCTAGGGTTTTGAACAGAAGTATTCCCAAAGGAAAGACAAATTAGTTGATGATGCTGCAAGAGAGGCTTTGCAGTCCTCCTCTTTTGAAGTTCCTAATGATGTGATTTTCTCAGTGTTTCAGTCCTGGCTGCTGCTCACCCCATTCATTTAAAAGTTATGTGGATTGAAAATTATCCTTAGGCTTTTCTTCCTTTGTGCTTGCTCCCAAGAGCTGTGACCAGATGCAAACATGATGATGTGCCCGTGCATGCCACCGTTGCTAAACTGTAAGCAAAGCAAGAGAAAAGGCTGATTTAGAAAATAAACCCAAGGTGCTTGATGAGTGAAATGTCAAGTAGATTCATGTCTGGCAAAGGACTCTTCCTTGTCCATCATCATCCAATCAATGACACTTGAACCTGGGTTGACCAGGTCACCACACCACCTCTGCTCAAAGCAGGGGGAAATTTATAGGTCACCTTTTTGAATGACAATTAGTACAAGAAGATATGGTAATTCTTCTGCCT
The DNA here is from genome assembly GCA_034509425.1 of Eopsaltria australis. NCBI lineage: Eukaryota > Metazoa > Chordata > Aves > Passeriformes > Petroicidae > Eopsaltria > Eopsaltria australis. Next base: position 992,075 of record JAVTVJ010000069.1, on the reverse strand, counting down.
TTCAAAGCATTATTGTTTTACCATGCAAAAGTCTCAGTGTACCATGCACAGCAGTACCTGCTCTCTGTGTTCTTTACATGAGGAGAAACAAAAGACCTTTAGGAAACTGTCTCCCTAGTGGCTCTTGTCTGATTAGAAAGTCCTCAGGGGATTAGCAGTATGAATTTCACAGCTTGTCCCCCCCACTCCCTCCCACCCCTCTGCATTAAGGTTAGAAGGATGTGCTTAGATCAAATCAGAAGGAGATTAAAGGAAAAGAAACCCCAGAGCAATTCTCTTTTGCATTTGAATGAATATTTGTAGTCAATAGTCATTTACCATTGCTTTTAAAATATCCTTGAGTTTCAGTGAAACAAAGTTCAAATACTGCCATAAGACAGTAATATCCTATACTTCCATTTTAGATGGGTTATATCATTTACAGTTAATTTGTTATACTTGTACATATTTGCTGTTGAATGTAATCCTTCAATTTGCTCAAGAGATTTCATCAAGTCCCCAAGAAGATCAAAAGCTTTAAAGGTTTTGTTTGCATTTCCATGTAAGACCTACTACTTTCTTGCTGCAGAAAGGCCTAGAGAGCATTCTTTAAACCCATGTTAACTGCCAACAGACAGAGCCTGCAGGGGACATCTTTGAGGTGAGCACGATCAAACAGAAATAAATTTTAACCTTTTGTACAACAAAGTGAGGAAAAAAATCCAATTTCCTATGAAACCCTCACTACATTGCCCATGAAACCTATTTCACCAAAGATGGTCTTTAAAGGAGTGAATCATGCAGATGGGTTTCCTTAGCAAGGACTTGTAAAGGATCTTCTTAAAAGCACAATGAGGTATTAAAAGGAGAAAGATAGGAAAATGCTGTTCTAAGGTGTACTATTTTATATCTGAATCTGCTACCAAATTGGTGTAATAAGAGCTGGTTTCTGCACTCCCATCATCATGCTAAGTAATACCATAAGTCAAACCACTGATTCTTCTCAAAGGGAAAAATAAATCCCACCTAATGCAAGCAGGGAGAGTCATGGCTGCAGGACTGATATTCAGGGAAAACCACTCTGTATTCATTTTTGCTCTCTTCTACAGATGGATAATGTTATTTCTCTGGCTGGGTACAAATGAAAACCAAACTTAATCCAGCACACTTTAGAACTTAAATAACCAGACGGTGAAAAGGTAAAATGGAAGTGTAGATAATGGGGGAGAAGGTGCTCTGGAGTGGATTTGGTTTTTGTGAGTGCTTGGCTTTCCATGTAGGCACCTGATAAATTTGACATCTTTCACTGGGAACTGCTCAGTTGGAAGCATTGTGGCAGATCCAGGCTCCCTCCCTCTCTTTGTGTATTTTGTTATGGGAGAAATCCATGATTAAAGGAAACCTGTGGCAACAATGCATGCGAATAGAAAGCCATTGTTCACTGCAGCCTTCCTAACTTGGATGTGTGAAGTCAGTGGGCTAAGTGCTTCACCCTACCCCAGACTGAGTGTGTAGCCCAATGCGAAAAGCAAAAGTAAAGCAATGGTGTGGGGAGTGTTTAAAACAGAAGCTCACATATGGCACTGTATCTGTGCCATAGAATCATCTTCAAACATCTGAGGGACTTGGGAAATGGAAAGGTCCCTTTTCCTCCCACAGCTACCATGGAGACTGGCATGCTCCCTAACTTGGCATGTAGTTGCACAAGCCTTTTCCCTGGCAGGAATGCCAACTGAAGAGCTTTCTGCAGCATCTCTTTCTCCTCTGCCTCCCAGAGGTCACTGGTCTCTCAGTGATGCTGGTTTAGAGGTTTTTGATATCGTGTCCTAAAGTGGGTCAGTGCAATGACTGAAGGAGCTTTCTGTTCTCTCTGATATTCTTTGTTAATAGTGCTTTTGGAGGTATTTAATCTAAAACAACTCACCAATTGACCATATAGCAAAATTGCCCTGATGGCTGCCCTTAAGCAACCGCTGCACTGATGAGCAGAGAGACAAAGGAGAAAATTATCAACAAGACTGGAACCCTTCAAACCTCCTTTGCTGCCAGAGAAAAATGCTCCCCTTTCACATTCCTAAACTTAGCGCTTTCCTTTAACACTGGCTCTGCTGCAAACAGACATCTGCCTACAAATATCACCAGCAGTATGGCTTCCAGCGAGTGTTCAGGTCAGATAGGAAGCATGGCCCAGCAAACAAGTGCAATCAATGCAGATTAATGATGCCTGCTTTCATTCATGTCTAGGTATTTCATTGATGTAGCTGATAGCCAATCTTTCTTGCTTTTATTTATGCAGGCCACATTTATTTGTTTAGCTTTTGGTTGATTGATTTTGTACTTCTGCTTGTTTGGGTTTTGTTAGGTTTATTTCATTTCATGACAATATAGCTGATTTATTTCTGACAACAGTAGCAATTTAATGCAAAACACTATTGAAAGCTTCATATAACTTATGTTTTTAATTTCTGCAAATACCACCTAGATGCTGTAGGGAAAGACACTATATAAATCTTAAAGTTAAATAAATATTTACTGTACAAGTGACTTGTGTTAATGAATATTGCAGAAGAAGCAGAGCACATAGATTCACCAGGAAACAACTGCACAGAATAAAACATCTTCCTTGGGTGAGGGCAGATCTGACACACGTTCAGACTCCCCATGGTTTTATTTGCTCTGTTAGGGCCAGCTGTGTAGTGGTGCTCACTGGTGTTGTGCATGGGTGATGGCAGGACAGCCTTCACCAAAGGGTGATCAGCACCAAGGGTCGAGTTCACACCTTAAAAGGAGACACACGGAAAATGGCATGGAAGGAAAGAGTGGGTAAAGTCCTCTCAGCAAAAACAATACAAAGACAAGCAGGAAAAAAAAATATGTTTGAGATAGAAGACCAAAGGTGCAAATCTTCTTTCCTCTAGAATGTTCCTTTTCACCTGTGTGCTGTCTGCGGTTGTGTACCTCATTCTGCTGTGCAGTATCTTAAAACCTTCCAGAAATCAAGAGGAAAACTGATTGATGTATCTCTTCTTTCATCTTCATCACAAGAATGAAAAAAAAGGGTCCAAGCTGCTCAGCCTTGTTTTCATTGGTCTTGTTTCATAACTTACAGCCTGTGTGGCCAGTACCACAAGAAAAAAACCCCATTGTTTCATTCTCTTTAAGTCTTTGTGTGACTTTTGTTTGCATGGTTTTATTTTCTCGTTCATTCAATTGCTTGATCTACTAACAGTAATACACCTGAGTTGATGCAAATGATCACTATTTTGAATTTTATTGCTCCACTTTATATCCCCTCAATTTATCTGAATTTCTTCACTTCCTTGGTACATCCTTCCCCCTAATTTAAGAGATGAATAAAATGTGAACTCTATGGTTCTTTGCTGGGCCCTTTCATGTGCTTTGAACTTTGAAAAATGACCAACAAAAACTGAGGCATTTTTGTTACCTGTACCATTCTCATACATGTCACCCTGATGGTTTTTTTTGGTTGGCTGGTTGGTATTTTTGAGCAGGGTGGCTAAATTATTTTAAATTAATCACTATAGTTTGGAGTCATCTCATGGTCAGTAGAATTGTACAGTTCATTATTTAGTCTGGCAACAATCAGAAACTATATTCCTGTTTTTAAATTGTACGTGAAAGATCAAAATGAAAGATCATTCAATAACAGTACAGGTTGTACAGTGTGAGGATTTTCACCTTTGAGAGCATTTCATGAGGTCTCTGTTCAGGGACCTTGCATTTCTGTTGTTAATTTAGCGGAACAAACAATGATAAAGTATTTGTGAAGTCAGAGGGAGTCTAATCTGCAGTAGTAGTTCAAAGTATTGCCTGCCACTGTCTCAGACTGGGAGCTGGCTGTTGGGTAGGTGGTGAAATACCCCTTGGATAAAATTCAGCCTGTATCTCCATCTTTGATGTAGAACTTTTATGACTCCTGTGATGCTGAGTAACAAGCTCGATTTGCATTCCAAGGCACTCAGCCTGCTGCTGATATCTCGAGTAGGAGTTCAAGCCCCATTGAAGGAATCTCACTTAACATCGGTGTGAGCTTTAACATGCATTCCTTTTTCCTGTTGACCTCCTCTTGGGGGTTAAAGTTGAGTAGCTGAACTTTAGCTGCTGCCTAGATATGTGCTGAGTGTTTGATACATATTGTCATCATAGGTCCATAAGGAACAGTTGTGTGCATTGTCCCTGAGTATTTTTACACATGTTTTCTGATAAGTTATTGAGGATGCAAACACTTTTCAAAGCTCCTTTACCAGATACTAGTTGTAAAGGGTAAGTAATACTTGAAGCAAAGCTGAAGAACCATTTCCTGAAACTTTAGGAAGAACAAGTGCCCCTTACATCTTTGCATTTTAAAGGTCAGTGTTCACAATTATTATTTATAATTTTAAACTATGTAACAGATTTTTAAATTTATCTTCTGCACTATTTTGATTACAATGGCTAGATCAAAGGAATTTTCCACTCCTTCAGATGTGTCAGTCCTGAGAATGACTCAGTATTAGTACAAAACCCAATTTACTACTAAAGAGTCAAGCTAGTCAATTAACTACAGCAGTAGCACCCTGCAGTCCTGACCAGCACAGGTTATGTTGTTCCACAAACACATTGTGACATCCAGGCTTGAAGCATTTTCAGCTATATTGACAAAATGTACAAAAGGACTGGGACACACAAATAAATCACAAATAATGCCGGGTATAAAATTCATATCAGGTAAAAGCTCCTTAAGAAGTGTGGTGAGAGAGAATATTTTAATGGTGGCAGAGGCAGAAAGAAAGGAAATAAGAAGATACTACTTTACTACAACTATGTCTTGCTTAGAACCAGGCACTTAAAGGGATGAATCATTACTGTCTACTGTATCCCAGGTAGTCAGCCTCCCTGGTAAATCATAAGTGAACAATAACACCTTGAATTAGAAATGGTACAAGAATTTAAAGACTTGATTAAATAATAACAGGCATTTTCAAAAATCTTGGGAAAGCCAAGCCCTATTTCCTGAAAATCAGTAAGAACTCAATGAAGGTCTGAGAAGGGAAAACCTTTTAAATTAGCTACCTTGGTAGCTGACCTCTTAACATTTATCACCTACAGCTATGCCCACAGTTACTGGAGTTATTAGTTACTACTACTGTCTTCTTCTTCCAGGCCAGCTGAATCTTGGGTGTTGGGAAGGGCCAGTTGCTGATGTTGCTTCTCCAAACTCTTGCACAGGGAGCTAAAGACAAGTGCAGTGAGAGGAATTATTTGTATCAGAACAACTGAGAATGTAGAAATATCATGAACAATAGATGGAAAGGAAGACACAGGAAACCTCAGTGCATTTTGAAAGCAGATAAAACTCAAAAGGGGGGCAAACTGGGGAGAAAGAGGGAAGAAACAGCCATGCTCTCAAGTGTGCCCACACCCATCAGTAAAGCTCTCTGCAGACAGATGAAATACCGCAGACAGGGCCTGTCCATCTGAGCACTACAAAGAGATCCAGGCTCTGTCTTGAAGAAATTTATGCCTGTAGTGATATAAGGCTGCCCTGCCACTCAGTATCTCCCAGCACTGAATTAAAGTAATTAGGTTTTTCTAGGTGTGCAGCAATTATGCTTGAAATGCTGTGTTTGATTTGAACCATTGCTGCTTATACATAGGGGAAAAACCATATTCTGTGTTAAGTGGGAGAATACATTATAAACCTGAAAGGAAGTGGAACTTCCCTTAATGTTATTCTCCCTTCTGCCAAGAAGTTATGCTGTAGGAGATACAGCATTTTCTTGAGTTGCTGGGCTTCCTGCCTCCTTCCTGAGATAGACCCATTCTCATTTAGACTAGTTTTCCAGTGGTCTGACTTAAATGGCTTCAGCAGTTATGCTATAGTGGCACTGTATAAGAACAGAGAATTTAGCTCACTCACCTCAGTGTCTGGTGAAATCATTTAGCTCTTTTCATGCACAGTCCATTATAAGAAGAGCTGGAGCATCAGGGGAGGGTGGGTTTGATGGTTTTTTCCCCTGTCAAGACCCTTCCTCTGCCAGTGCCTTGGATGCAATAAATTTATTCAAGGCAATGAAATGTTAAGTATGAAATCTAGTGAGCTTGTCTTTTGCTTCTGATTGGTTAGATAAAAAGCTAGCTAAGAAGAGACTAGAAATGGGCTTGCAGTATCAGCTCCTTATTTTCCAGACTTAAGCCTGAATTTATTATGATTTGTGCAATTATATTTCTTACTCTTGTCCCCATACTAGGGAAGAAACTTCTGACCCCACAAAGCCTAGGGCAAGACAGTCATTAATTTCACTGCTAATAGTTTCTTTTGTTTCTAATTACTAGTCAAACACCTGATAGAAATAATTTTTTTAATTCTTTCTTCTTATCCCTTTAGATACACACGTATCTCATCCCTCATCACTTAACATAGCACAGTAGAAAAAGTTGTATAAATGTGAAAATATCTTTTTTTGAGCTTACAGACGAAACAAGATTGGTAAGCAGAAATGCAAGTATTAGTTCAGTTTTCCTTCCTAGTATTTACAGAGAGCTATGACTTCACTCAGCCTAAAGAAACAGACACAAAAAAAAATCTAGGACATATGCTATGAATATGTTAACATGGAATAACAATGGTGGAAGCGGGTTTTCTCCTTTGAGTTTCAGGTGGATGATGGATGATGCTGTTACTGTATTTCCAAGTTAATTTTAAAAGATCTTCTTGCCTTTGAAATAAGAAACTACATCTATTGCTTGTACTTTTGATCATTAAAGGCTTATAACATAGAGTCTTATTCTTTCCTCTTGCCTATAAAAGAGCTTTTCCAAGCTAGACACTGAAGTCTTCAACACATCTAGAAAGATATGGCAGCTTTTATGCAAAAAGAGGTATAAATCTTTCAACTCTGAGCGTGTTTGTTTATTCATGTCCAGCTGTAGCCATTTTGCTTCAAATTTATCGATACAACCCAGCTAAGTTACTCATTTATTACCTTTGGCAATCAAAAACACAGTAAAATCAATTTGTAAGGTCATCCATCGCAAAGTTTTTGCGACATTGTTGCCATTCTTCCACTGTCTGCTTCTGTTGTGATGGTAACTATAAACCAAAATAATGTTATGCCTGGACAAAGAATACAGAACAAGAGGACTTCAGCTCATCAAAGAGCTCATATACACCACAATATTCTAAATAGTACTTTCAGGTGTGTTTTTTTACTGACAAATGAGATTTTACAGCTGCTTATGCCAGAATTTTGAAAGGTCTTCGTAAAATCTAAACACCTCTACCTTTCTTAAAACTCAACCTGAATTTGAATTTGCTTACTATTAATCTAATTGCTATGCCTCATCGCCTTCAATTCAACCTCTTCAATTTTTTCAACAAATATGTAATGAAAACAGGTCTGTTTTTAGTCACCTTGTGTAGACACTTCTTAAGTAGTCCAAAAACTACCAGAGGCCAGTGGACAAGAGAATGACACCCATTTGTCTAAAACAGCCTTTTCCAAACAGTGTAATATTCACATATCTTCTAGTCTGTGAGTATGCTAGTTTAGTCTTGGGTATAGATAATCATGAAATTGTTGGCTTTCCTGGAGCTACATGTAATTTTATTTGTGGCAAATGTGATGCCATGCCTTTGACTGAAATTGTGCATGCAAATTCAACAGCAACATCTTTTTAATTACATGGTAGTTGTATCAATCAGATTGATTTGGCTACAAGGGCTCTTAAAGTGCAAAAAATACACCCATAATCCAAGAGAAAACCCTTCTAAACTCTCATACAAAGTACAACCCTGATCAGTAATAACTTGAGAAAGGATTAGAAGAGCATAGTAGAGTGACTGTGGTTTGTCATGCCAGTGTAATCATAAGGACACCTGCAATTTCTGCACATGCTTTCTAGTACCTTCAGGCAGCCACTAGAAAAACATCTGTACCAATCAGTGTTCCTGAGACAGCAGCCAGGGAGCAAGACCCTACCAGGGACTGTGCAGCAATTTATCAGTAACACTAACAGATGTCCAGGGCTGGGAACATACCCGGCAGTGCTTACACATCCAGCAATACATCATCTTTAAAAGCTCACCCAGAGGTAAAGCAAGACAATTCCAATAGGAATTCACTAGTGTCCAGTGAGGTGCTACATTACTAAGTTCTAGCTTGAGGTTCATTGAAGAGGCAAAACAGAGTTTTCTTTGCTTGCTGTCCACTTTCAGATGTTATTCAATCTACCTATGTGATTCAGTCTACATATTCAACTCATACAAGCTCAATTTCTATCCATAATAAAAACTTGTATGTCATCTAAAACAATTTCAAATTAAAAGGCTATAATCTTCACAGCATTTCTTTGAAAGTATTTTATAGACTGGGATTATTTAAGAATCTATATTTTCTTAGTATCTATTTAGTCATTTTATAGGGCTGCTTTCCTCAATTAATACCATTTTTTTATTATTGATTAAGGTAGTTGTGAATCCATCAACGGAGGACAGACTGTACAGTTATGCCCTAAAGGAAAGCTTTAAAATAGTGGGATTATATTATGCAAATAATTCAAAAATATTTTTAAGCAGGCATTACTTCAGCATTTAGATATTGGCTAAAGTAGCTTTAATATGCAAGACAGGATGTTAGGTGCTTAGCTGATCCAAATGCCAGTCTATAGATTTGAAAGACTAAAGATCACATCACTGGGAGGTTGACAGAAGTGACACTTTGCAAAGTGCCAATGATTTATGCCAATGTCTTGCTTGATGATACTGTTATAGACAGCACTGTCATTACAAAGTCCCTAACGACTTCAGTCTACATTTATGGTGCACAAATTATAGGTGAGCCCAAAGATCGAAACCTTCCTGACTTTTAGATTTCAATGACCAAGTAATTCTCACTAGGTTCACTTCTTTTGTGTTGCCTGATACTTTACACTTCCTTTTTTGTTTCAGCATCGTAGTTAGATTGCTGTAACGAGGCCAAAATATACATTCCTTTTATGTTGCCAAAACTTTTTTAGCCTTATCTTGCCAACACCATGCAGAATACACTAAACTTTATACTCCAGCAGCAAGTCACAATACAGCTCTGGCTTTTTCATCATCAGAAATGCTGCAGCCGGTTCTGCAAGGTATCACATACCCCATGCAAGCTGCTTGGGTGCTCTGGTTCCCAGTTTTGTCCCCAGTGCTGGGGAAAAGATGTACTCCAGATCATGAAACTACTCCTCCTTCTAAAGAGTATCTCCTGGTTTGGATGCTAGAGTAAGCTTTCCATGCTGTTATAGCCTGACCACCTATGACCCTGTGATATGTATGATGTTCTGAATTTGTACGTTTAAAACACTATCCCCACGCAACACTATTCCCCCTTTAGCCCGGACTGAAATTATTGCTGATACTAAAGCAAATTACAATATTTGGGTGATTTACTCTCTTCTGTAATTCAGTTACCTTAACAAGAAGGAAATCAGGGACTTCTTGAGGTATTAAAGTAGGTAACACTGACAGTATCGGAAGTAACACTGGCACTATCAGAGGGTATCAGTTTAAACCAGGAGGAAAAGTGGTTTCTCGTAGCTATTTAAAATTAAGTAGTAAACCTTCCTCAACCAGGGCTTCTGCTCAAGCACACTGACAAAGCCTCCCGCAAAGGAGAGAAGGAACATTTAGGACTTCTGATAGGTCTAGACATGGTGGGATGGTAGGACATGGAGAGAAGCTGCAGAAGCAGAAAGTTGCAGCTGGGTAAGCCATAAGATTTCATGCCTCCCAAACAAAATTCTCCCTGTTACTACAGATCAGAGATATAATCTTCCTGAGGGAATAAACATTTTAAAACATTGAATTGAATTCTACAGGTTATTTTAAAAAAAGTCAATTCTTTCTGTGCCCACCAAGGAACCTACTGCATATTCTAAGGGCTGCCTAAGTGCTGAACCAGAACACGTCCTACTGTAGAAGCCATTTAGTCTGAACATGCTAGAAAGCATCTAATTGCTTTGGCCTTGTGGTTTGCTTTGTAACCACAAATTCTTCAGAAAAATAACAGCTTCATATTATACAATAGAATATATTCATATCTTAGCTGGAACTTCCTTCAGTTTCAGTCCCACTGCAATTCCCTGCTGGCTCTGAGGACAGAAACGTAACACACAAAACCAGACAAGCAAACATACAAATGATGAATGTCTAGATAGAAACAATGTCCCTCTCAGAGAATTTTTGTGGTGCAGCTGGCAATATTCTGCAAATTGTTTCTTCCAACAACATGTCATCCCAAAGCCAGATTAGAGCTTAACCAGAAAGTTTTCTGTCCAAAAACATATTTTCTTGACTGGCCTGAATAAATGCATCAAGCTTATTACTATCCACAGTAATTGTAAATAGGGAATGATATGCTTCTTTCATCTGCAAGAGAAATGGGTTCCTGAGAAGAAGCAGTATAAAATCAAGTGAACTAGTGTCTTTAGATGCTCTTCAGGAATGATAGATAAAAAAACAGTCATTTGGTCAGGGAAAGATGATCATCAATATATCAAAACTGATTTGGCAGACCCTGGGGAATAAATAACTTCAAAAATGCTTTGATTCAACAACCATCTCTTACACAGAACTCTTCATTTTTGACAGGAGTCTCAAATTGTATTTCAAGAATGCTGTGTTCATATAGCTAATCACATCATTTATAGGAAAATAAATATAAAAAATGTTAAGTATATATTCTTTTTAGTAAATCCATATCAGTTTAATGCTGCTATGTAGTAAGATGAGTGACCACTCATAGCATCCGCTGTTTGTATTTTTTTTAATTTTTGAAAAATATGAAGTCGCCATTTTAAGGTCTTCATTTTCATGTTCTGGTAACTTCATAAAAGGAAGTTCTAGGCAGTTAAGTTAATCTTTGCAAGACTAAAAGCTTAAAAGAAGGCTGAAAAGACCATTGAAGGTCAGAATTTGCATATTGATCAAACTGTAAGTTTATACTCTTGTAAACGTGTAATTAACTTTGCTGTTATTGAATTTTTGTTCACAACCAATTTTATTAGTCATAGTTTCACCAGTAATTCCCCTGGACTGAAGCATGAGTGACAGACATCCACAATAAGGTTAAGTGCATACTGAGACGTTGTGTTTAAATATATATATAAATCATCTGAACTACTGGTTATTTTGTAAAAAATACCCTTTATAGAAACACAGCTCTTGGCAATAAAAATGAAGCCATCTTCTGATAAATATTGAACAGAAACTGAAATAAAGACTTGCATAAAAGTTATATTTCAAATTCCAAACCACTGAATTTTTCACTATGTAATGTAGTTTTGTAAGTTAACAATCATATATCCATCAATAAAACAGCTAAACCCCTTTTTTAACCCTTGGTTTGCTGACCGCCAAATAGCTAGAAGCTGGTAAAACAAGTATCTGGGACATTCAGCCTCCAGTGTATTGAAGAGATGATTCCTGTCCAGGCAGCAAGCAAGAGCACGTGGGTGAACACATGTTGCTGCACGTAAGAATTGCTCTAGAACAATGGATGAACAACCTGGGATCTGTTCTGATTCACACATCAGCAGCAGAAATGATCATTTCTATTCCTGCTTGATGAGCAAATGCAAGATTTGCTCCCTGAGATGTGAAGAGAATACACGGGAACCAACAGTGTCCTCTCAAAGGACTATTCCTTTGCATCTGGTCCCCAAAATTGTACCACAGCCAGGAAGGTTAAGGTATATAAATGAAGATCTCACATTCTTAATTGATAAAGGATAGTAACAATACTCAATCATAAGCCACTGATCTCAGTGGTCCTTTCACCTTCGGGTGAAAGAAAAACAGAGGCCAAGGTCCTGACCAATATGTCTCTGCACTCACAGCCTTCTGCAGAATTGAGGTTTCTGTTCCTGCTAGCAAACACATAATGAAACCACATCCTCAGTGAATCTGCATCCTTCTTATGGTATCTTATCTGTCCTTTTTAACTGTCTACCTGGGCAGCCAGAAGCAGTAGGTTCTTCCTTCTTGGAGACTAATGAAGCTTTTTAAATCTTAGGGAAGCTGAGCACGGGCTTTGCTGCAGGCTTGCATGCCAGGAACTCACATGAAAGGGTACTGGCACTGCTGAGAATAGAAATCCCACACAGTCTGCAGTCACATCCTGCTCTGATGCCTTTTCCACTTACTTCACCATGTAAAAAGACCTGGATGCAAGGAAAAATTTCAGGAATCTGCACATGTGTTTCCATGTCTAAACGACATATAAAACAAAGCTAGATTCAGACCTGAACTCTTTGAAGCATGTCCTAACGTGAAAAAATGTTAAAAATTTAGGATTATTTTTAACATTTCAGGAATGACTATCACCAGTCTCAACAGACTGATGTGCCTTCAATACATATTACCCTCAGCCATCATCTCCATGTCAATACAAACATCAGCAATGAAGGCTTCATTCTGAGAAGGGAATTCCTGACTTCACTTGTTATAGCAGGACCCAGAAGCACAATATCACACAACACTCTGGAAAAAAATGACAGGATCATTGACAGTTTAAGCAGAGAAATGTTATGTTTAGTGGCAAAATGTAGCTGGTTGAAATGTGTTTTATTTCTGTTGAAATTTACGCTTCAAGGGAGCGTGCCATTGGATGTATGTCCACTGAAAAGAAGAATAAAAACAGAAAAGCACTGTGGCTATCATTAGGCAAAGCTAACCAGAAATGGCAATATTCTTCTGGCCAAATGCTCTCTAGGTGCAGAGAGGCAGTGTGTTTAGTTAGACTTCAGTTCCAAGATAAGAGCTGTTTGCTTGTGGCTTCAGTGGTGGCAGCAGCAGAAGGCTTCTTGTTGTTTTAGCATTTGGTTTGAACAAATTACTCTGTCCATAAGCCACTGTCAATAAATCTCTTACTTATTTTTTTTACTGCAGAGAAAATGTGGTATCAGGTTACATCAAATACCATGTTTACCAGCCATCATGTCTAAAATCACTGTATTTTGTTACAGTCTCAGGCTAAAACCTTTTATTTAAACTTCCCCATACCTAAACACATGAAGTGAGCCAGCAAAATGAGAAGGTATGGTAGAGAGGACAGTCAAGAATACCTCTTTTCTACATGCCTGAGCTCCATCTCATCATCTTTCAGAAGTTAATCAGTATGATAGCTGTGAAAATTAAGTGACTGCCCCAGCTATTACTCTGAACAGACCCCTGGTAAAAAATAGGCTCCTGATACAGCATATATTTACTCTCTCAAAGTGACCTACCAGCCTAGAGCTGTGTCAACCAGTTTTCTTGATTGCATGCTAGCTGTAAACATTGTATTAGTTACAGCTAAAAGGTGTTTAAAATTATTTAGTAGCTATTGTACATTTCAAAACTCATCCTGTAACTCTGAAGTACAAAGAAATTGGAATTCAGAGCACAGTGGAAGATGACCTTTTGTATGCAAGCTAAATCAATTTTATACTCCTTAGAATTTGACCTACTGAATATAAAAGAGTCCAAGCTGTCAAAAAGAGAAAGCTATATTAAAAAAAAAAAAATTGTGGGGGGCATCTCAGCTATGCTTGCAAATAGATAAACAGGTAGCTCAAGAAGTGTCTGTGAGGCTCAAGCACAGGGTTTCTTCCCTTCCAGAAGCTCTCAGGCAGTACTTGGTGCCAGCTTGTGATGTGAAAGCACTTCACAGGTGAAGAATGGGACCCAGCCTAACAAGCTCTTCTGACCCTCTGCAGGAGAGGGAGGGAAGGCAGTGGAGGCAGCTGGTGGCAGACTGGCATCCAGGAAGGAGCTTGACCTAATCCAGCAAAAACCTAAAGTTTTCTTAAGTGAGGCTTAGTTGTGTAAGTTAATGAACTGCTGCTGTAATTAATTCCCTGCTTCATGTTTTATAGCTCATTATCACCTCGGTGATGCTCACTGCTCACTGCTAGAAGGGATCAGGCCTTTCACCTGCCTGGTGGACAGTGTAACACTGGTAAAAATGCCCTGCAAGGAACTTCCCCTCTATTTATGCCTCCAGCACAAAAGTCACATCCACAGGGTTGTGCTGTGTCTTCTAAGCTTCCCTTTCTCTTTTTCTTCCTGGTAGAATCAACAATAGATGGCAGTAGCCAAAGGAGATGGTTTTATTTGAAAGTTCTATGAAGTTGGAAGAAGTGAGAATTTTATCACTTTATTTTTACAAAATTTGGGACTAAATTCTGTGTTTAGTAACAATCAGGCGACTTCAGAGGAATCAGTAGGCATATCAGAGGGCTAAATCTGGTTCTTAATCATTAAAATATTATGTAAAGGAACATGAATAGAAACAAAGGCAGGAGGGTCTTCACTTCCATATCAATGTTCCAGATACTTTGCATTCATACAGAGCAGAGTTCATGAACTCTCTCTAACCATGTTAACAATCCTCTGGGTTTCTAAAGGAGCAGCAGGGGTTGGAATGAGAAGTCTCCCCATATACATCAATAACATCACTCTTGACACACTGATGGGATTTCCAGGGGGTTCTTTTCTAACTGTGCCTGCTAAATCCTCTGCACCACTCAGCAGTGGTAGCTCGGTATGCCTCACAGGGAGAAAAAAAGTCTGAAATTTGTAGCTGAAAACAAAATGTGCATCTGTGGCATGTGATTTCTTGTGCAAAAGCAAGTCAGAGCATAGACATTTTAAATGCATTTTCCTCAGTGACTGAAGTCAGTTGAGGTATCTTAAATGGATATTTTACAGAAATTAAGCACAGCAATACTTTGCACCGCACATTTTATATTTCACAACATATATGTAGATAAAGTTAAACATGTCTTCATTTGAAAATCTGAAAACTACAGTAGTCTCTGCTGTATAAAGGAGAACTCTGTGACTGATAACAGCTAACATGTTGTTAGTTTTGAAGAAGTTAAATAAAATCAGAGTGACAGAACTGTGCCAGAACAAGGATCCACATAGCTCAGTCCCAGCTTGCTTGGTGTCTGGCACTTAATGATTAGAGAATACTATCAGAACAGGACAAGCATATTTGTATTCAGAAAAACCTCTTAGTACCTAGAAACCCATGCTATAAGGACACCCTAAGAACTTACGTCTTTTTTATGGAATTGTTCTTGATGGTCTTTTATGCATGAATTTTTTCCAATTGTTTTTTGAATGCATTTATACTTTTTCAGGTTAGGAGACTGCATTCAGAATGAGATTGTCAGCTGCAGCTGGTGGCATGTTGGTGTGCCAGTTTCTATCAAATAAGAATTCACCCCTTGGAAAATTCAACACTAATAGAACAACAGCTTCAGCTTCATAAACTTTTTAACTGACTCATCTTCTAATGTAAGCAGCTTTTTATAATGGAAAAATAACTGTGTGCTGAAATTTGGAATTTTGATGGAGTTTTCCATAGTGATTCAACAAGTTTTTAAATAAATAACAAGTTTTTAATAAATAATAAATCTTGAAAATAACTTTGAAGCTTTTGTATTCTGAATTTTTTTAAAAGGTAGATTTTGTAGACCTACAAATTGCAAACCCAACTAATATAAGAGCAAATGTTACAAAATAGCAGTTGTACTCTATCTGGTTTAAGTGCTTTGATACTACACATATGTACTTCCTAACTCTGTATAAAATCTAGTATTCCTAAAATCCTAAAGTTAGGAATAAATAATTTGCCTTAACAATAAATTTTATTTTGTGACTTTTTCATGAAGCTGAAAGTGAGGCAAAACTTCCCTGAGCCTGTGACTAAGCACAAAATAAAAGCCAATGCAGGTGGCATTATTGTTTCTGATGGTCTTCTGTCTTCATCCCAGACATGAGAAGTTCCATGCTGGATCCCCTAATACATGAGTGATGTCGATAAGCTGGCGTGAGCTCCATCTTGAGCCTGCAAGAAGCACCCTATTTGCTCAATTCCTGCAATCGCAGGGGTAGCTAAGGGCACTGGGGAGAGCTTAGATAACCCTAAGGGCTCACCTCTTTCAAAGTCCTTGACCAGTAGTTTCTTCTGTCACCTTCATTTTAACCATCTTCATTTCTCCAAGCATGGCAGTGATGGGGTGGGAATGCACCTCTGCAGTCTCCTCCTTGGTTTGCCGCACAACTCCCTGAGCTACTTGCCAGAACATGATCAAATCCTGGAATTTCCCTTTTGCTTTGCCTTAAATGCTTATTCAAACAAACAGAAACAGACCTTAAGCAAACCTCAGGCTCTGGATGACTACAGTGAATTGGTTGTACGTATGCGAAATGTTGTCATAACAAAACAGGTGTTCTATGGTAATTGTGCTAAGTATCCTAACAAACAAGGCTCATCTGGCACAACTCATCCAAAGCCTTCAGGGGACTTGCAAAATTTATTTACAAGTGAGAGAGAAAAAATATTGTCCTTAAGCTAAAGCAGTGTAGAATAACAGAAGCCAGCCATACGCATCCTTTCTGTGTTGGCAAGAAGGCCTGCTTAAACAGAGCGTGGTCCTCCTAGGAACTTCTGCAAAAAGAAATGGCCTCCTTTCGGAATGGAAGTCTCTTACCAGGTCTCCTGCCCACACAGCTTGGTTGGAAACTGGCTCTCCTAATCTTAAGCAACATGGAAGGAGAGGAATAACGGGGAAAAAATCTGACCTCGTCCTGGTGAGTTTGGGCATGTTTTGTTTCATGTAGGTTTGGGGTAACACAGTAATGGGGTGTATGAAAGAGGTGATCAAAAGAAATGCTATGGAAGAAGAAAGTTTGTTAGGAGATATGGAATAAAATATTTGCAATCAAAATGTGTCACAGGCAAAAGGAGGACTAAATAAATTTGCCAGCACAGGGGCAAAGGTCAGTGATGTAGTCAGATGCATTCATGTTTGTATGTTTTCTTACAGTTAAACCCCAAAATGTGCTCAGCAGCATGTAATCATAAATCCTGGTTGTATCAGAGAAGTGCTTTTCATTGTTCAATCACCCTCCCAGCAAAGAGAGCGCTGACAGCTTTCATAACAGGTGGCACTTGCTCTATTATGTGCTACTAAAGAGCGAAGTGGTATGGGCTGTCATCCTATTCCCAAGTATCATGTCTTAAATGTAAAAGAGCTTTCAGCATCTGGCTCAACCTGGCAGTGTGGTCTTCCATCCTCTATCATAAACATGAATATAAAAACGTTTTGGACTAAACTTAAATAGGTGGATTTTTATAGATGATTTGTGGGTCTATATAAAATTCTAGGTCTGCTGAAATCGATCATAAAGTTCGTACCAACAGTCATGGAGCCAAGCCTTACTGAACCTTTTTAAAGCCAGGCGTTTTTAAATGTCAGAAATAATGCATTCAGGAAATATTAGTGCCTTTGCTCAGCTGAAAGTGGGAACCTCGCTCACAAAAGATTTGGCTGTTCTTCCAGCTTAGCTGGTTTCTGGACATGCTTTGCTGCCTCCTACACATCACGCAGTAGTGTTGAAACTGGCAGAAAACAGGATCTTTCTTTCTCTCCTGAAAGCTTTGCCTGCCAGTTCTCCCAATGAGCCCAGGGTAACAGCTGGGATCTCAAAAGCCACATTGCTGACGGTGGATTCGATCAGCAGTGCTCAGGTTGTTGGATGCTCAGACCCAGGCTGCTGGAGCACAGCTAGAGTAGAGTTGGATCTGTTCCTAGGCATGGGTTTGGATTTGCTTTCCCAGGGTAATGAACCCTTGCCCTGTCATACAAGAAATGCTGATGCCAACAACAGTGTCTGTGGGTAGAATACCAGCTGAATTAGAGTCATTAAACCCAGATATATCTTTTCGGGGTTAAGGAGGCAAGGAATTGTAATTCACACTTATGGATGAGTAAGCACATAAATCATAGTATTTAACTAATTGCATACCTTACAAAGATATATTGGACAAGGCTTTCCCAGAAAACAGCAACATTTTGGACATGTTTGTATATGGGGACACTTTCCCAGTCCTCACTCAAAACACTGCCAGAAGGTCATTTCTCATTACTTAAACTTTCTGAACTATTTCAAATAATTTAATGGACCCAGTATATCCGATGTCTCTACAGCAAGGATAGAACAATTCCCTTAGGATCCCTCAGAGATGCAGTAGGCTCTCAACAGCATGGTTTACAGACTTGGGGACTGGTAGAGGA
The DNA here is from genome assembly GCA_034509425.1 of Eopsaltria australis. NCBI lineage: Eukaryota > Metazoa > Chordata > Aves > Passeriformes > Petroicidae > Eopsaltria > Eopsaltria australis. Next base: position 973,985 of record JAVTVJ010000069.1, on the reverse strand, counting down.
AGAGTTAAGAAGCAATGAATTCTGGTTCAACCTCTAGTAAGAGAAACTGAGTGTTCCCCATGTGTTCCAACCCTAGGGACAAACTGTGAGATACTAAGACAGCTATTTGTGGCTGTATTTCTCTAAAATGTTTGTATTTTTCCAAAAACAGTGAATTGCCATAAAAACAGGACCTGTCCCAGATGACAGGAGTCAGGAGCTTGTATTTTATTTTCACAGGAGTAGAGCATGAACAGTTATTTACTCTAGAAGGTGATGTGCAGTAACGGGTATGAACCAGCACTACTTAGCCCCAGGAAGAAATTATGAAGTCATAAGTTCTGCATTTAAAAGAAGAAAAAAAGCTACAGGAATCAAAGACTTCATCTGGGAACAGAGGATGCCTGCCAGAATCAGAAATAGTTCTGTTGCCTGATGCTTTCTTTCCTCAGGCTCACAGACCCCAGAGGTGTGTTGGGGGGTGGGTGGAGTTGCAATGTTTTGATAAAGTACTCTGGAATTTGGTTAATGAGGAGGGTTGCAAATGCCTGCAGTTCTGGTCATGTGAACATTTGCATTCAGCTGTCCTGGATTTTAATGAGGTTCTGAAAAATATTAGCTATGTCATTCATGTGGCTGTCCTTTTGGCCTGTAATAGGATGTAGCAAGGTTAACATTATGTTCACGTTTAGATTTTAGTATTTGGCTTACTGGAAAATAAAAATAAGTAAAAGAAATCTTATGCCTCGAAAGGGATCAGAAGGACACTTGGAAATGAAAGGAGCGATTTGCAAATGTGGAACTCATGGAGTGATGAGTAAGGCTATCCAGGAAAGACAAGGAACCCGGTGTTAGAGTTTCATATCCAGAGAATTCACTGCAGGTCTCAGACTCGCAGAAAGCACTGAGTGTCCTATTACATTCCTAGTTAGGAAGAGCTGAAAGCTGAAATGAATTTTTAAAATATTTTTCCCTTCAAGAGAAAACCAGGTTGGTCGTGTTTCTTAGAAAGAACAAATGATTACTGTCTGGGGACTTCTTTATTAGGGCATACAGTTTGACCTTGGTCCCAGTTCAGTTCTGACTGGAGCTCAGCCCCTGCAAGAGGGCTGCCTGTGCAGTGATGCCTCCCCCAGAGGAGCAGGGGTCAGCCCAGGAGCAGAACCCTGCTACAGAGGTACCACTTGGAGCCCAAAGACAGCAGCTCCTTCCCAGGAAGCAAACTGAATTCCTCTGTGTGCCACTGTTCAGATTTCTGGCCATAAATATCAGGAAGCTTTCTGAGCGTGGAGTAGTAGTTTGTCCATATCCTGAACATATATTTAATGCTCCTTCAGCATGCTTAGAAGTGGGAAGATAGCAATTCCATATGTGAATCCTACTCTGAATTTCAGCTTCCTTTACAGCTGCAGTCAAGTTACATGTCTTTTCCACCCCCAAAATTCACCCCCATTGTTGGATCTGGTGTAGTGCTCCTTTCCTGCTCCCAGGGGAGAACTTGACCTTCAAAAGGAAGTACACTGTGAAATCAATCAGGACACAAGTAGTCCTTTGCTGTGTACAGCCCTTCCTCTGGTCAGTTACCTGTTCTGTGCTTTGGGGTGGAGAATGCCCCCTGCTCAGCCACTGGTTGCTGGAAAGTCATCACCTCTCTTGGCTTATCTTTCCCCTTCTCCTGCTGGCAGTCTGAAAAACTTAGCCACCAAAATGTGGCACTCCAGCAGATATGCCAAGGACTCCCTCTCTAATGACCACTGTAAGAGTCTGGTCAGACCTGCAACATCAGGCAGCTGTTTTTGTAGAATCCTCCTCAGAAACTGTCTTCCAGCTCCTCCCGAGCTCCTCAGGCATGGGGTGTCACAGCTGGGCAGAGACATTAGGCATGCTGTTGGGCCAGAGCTGTTGTGTAGCCCCTCTCCTGTAAATGCAAAGGCCAGCTTGTCTGTGAAGATATTTGAATAACATTTTTCCCCTGTGCCAGATTGTGAGCTGTATGTCATGCTGTCAAGGCTAGCAATCAGCCTGATTGTTGCAGACTTGACAAACATGCTTATTTTTAGAACTGCTAGATATTACACATTGCACTAGATCTCCCTTTCATGTTTAAGACTTTAATCTTCTGCTGGAGTTTCTTATTGGACATCTGCCCAGAATATAAAGACTGATCTTTCTTTTTTTTCCCCTTTCTTTGATGAAGTGTCAGAGCTTCACTGAAAGGTGTAGATGGCAGTCAAAGGAGCTCAGCTGAAGTCATGCCTCTCCCACCTCTCATCCAAATTATAAGTAGGGGTTATTGGCAGTATGTTGAAATAACTTTACCTTGGGATAATAGCCTTTTGCTTATCTCCCATCTATCTGTCATACTGTCTAACTTCTGTATTAACAGAGTCTACCTTTGGGCAGCTCACACAGTACAGTAGCTGTCATTCTGTCCTCACTCCTGGGTATTTAATGTAAACTGAACTAAAGTATGTTAAAGGTATACCAGGAAAGACAGTCATTTTTCCATCTCACTCCCCAGCAAAGTGAGAGGTAGCCAAAATAGTGGCCCTGCAGCACTCCAGATGTGAAGTAGCACAGTACATATCATTACAGAAGAAACATTTTCTGCCTCAGGGATCTATTAGTAATTTTGACAGAAGAGGCACTCTAATCCCACGCAGAAGAAAACAAGGATAAAATAAGCTGAGACCTAGTGAGGTCCTAAAATTTAAAATTAAGACCCAACTGAGATAGCTTGACCCTTCAGAGATTGCTGAAGATTTCATTCTGGACTGCAGAACTCAGTATTGCCTGACTGTGATGTCTGGGAGTAAGGTGAGAGTTGAAAAGATGGGAAAGTTCACTTGAAAGGCTCATTTCTTTTATCCCAAATGTAAGGCTAGGTGACAGATGGCCCACAAGGACAATGTACTCTGAGGAACCGAGGCCACATGAGGCATGTGCCCACTTCCTTGACTAGCATGCTTCCCCCTCTCTGCAGGAGGTGCTATCCAGACACAAGAGGAGGCAGAAAGGAGCTGAGAAAACATCAAAACCTTACTGGAGCCCCAAGATTGGCCATTTATGGCAAGCAAAGATCCCAGCAGCTGAGTATCTTCCTCCCCAGGCTCACCTCTCCTTTGCACTGTGCCACAAGATGAAACTTTGTCTTCCCTGAAATTTAAAAAAAAAAAAGTATCTAAAAAGATAAAGTGAATCACATAAATCAAGATGCTTATGACTATGTTACATAAATTAATTTTTCTCCATATTTTCACAAGTTATTTTTGCTCTCATTTTTTTCTAAATGACTCCCACTTATTGTTCTGGTTTTGGAGCATGGCCTCATTCAATAAGACTGCGGATGTAGACTTTTGATCCCTCTTTATTGATTTGAATTATTAAAGGGGGTTATGCACAAGAAATCTGTGGCATTTGAGTGAAAATATAAACCTATGACATCCAAGACAGTCTAAAAATCTAAGCAAAAACTATTAAAATATGGTACAGCACCTCCACAGGATATAATATACCCTGTTCTTCAAGGAGGAAATATGTGGAAAATTCCTTAAGAAGGAATCATTACACCTTTACAAGGCATGTGATCTTTAAAACTACAAGAGTTAAAACCTCCTAAGCCTTTGTGCATTTAATGACATTCAAAGTGCACCACAACCCCTTCTAGCCTGCTGTCCAGCTGATCCAGCTGGTGACATGAGCTGATAAGGACACGCTTGGCAGCCATGCTCCACACAGAACAAATATCAGTGCATTGCCTCATGAGCAAGTGTGAGAAAAGGTAGGAGTGCCACAAACAACAGGGAACTGGCCTGAGGCAGTTCAGCTTGTTAGCAGAGAGAATGGAGCAGCCCTGAAACAGATGTAACCAACACCCTTCATCTGTAATCACTGCACAGTTCTCATGTCAGGAGAGCTTGGGCAATATGAGGAAAAAACTGCTGTCAGTGTCCCATTCATGAGAAAACAGAAGATGTGGCAAACCTCCAAGCATAGCTTGGTTTGATGGTCCAGCAAGCCAGCAAGTTAGTATAGCACGGGAGAGACAGTTGCTTTCCAGCTACGGATCTCAGTTACTTTTTTTTCTTCTTTTTTCTTTTTTTTTCCATGACAGATGGGGATTAGTGTCGCTAACCAATATGCCTAATCTCCAGAGAGTCGAAGCATTTTATGCCACTCAACAGGAGGCTTTATAGATGCTAGAGGTCAAATTCACAATGATATCTCAAAAACTAACACCTACAGGGGTACTTCCCCCTGGTCTTAGTGGGAATTTAGTCTCTGGAGGGTTAAACCTTAAACACCTTTGTGAAACTGAGCCTGGACACTTAACATTTAAACTATCTCCTGAGGAGTTCTTTCTCAAGTGTTTGCCAAGTTTCAAGAATCCCTGCATCTGCTATAAAGCTTGGACTGTGAGGGGAACAAATTGTAACTATTTCCACAGTGAGTCAGTAATCCTGCAAGCAGCAAGACAGCTACCTGCCACACAAAAAGTATTGACAGGCTTATACTTTTAAGCATAACATTGGCCTTTCCACCTTAACTGCATAGCTGGGAAACTGTTTAGTGAGTGATATACCTGCAGTCACAGACCCTGAGAGTCTAATATCCCATTAATTCTGTTTAGATGGAATAGTGTTGGAGAAACTGAATGTTATGTCAGACCTGTGAATAATTCCACAACACTGGTATTTTTCCACATTTATTAGTACAGTGCCTCTCTCATATACCACTAGCATTACTTGGAAACATTTCCTGTGTCTTCTCATCTGCAGGAAAAAAATGAGCCCTGAATTGCGCTTTGAAATGAGGATGCACATTATGTGTCAAAAACATGCTGCCTCTTTTATTAATTCCTTCCCATAAGCATTTCAATGACCATGGTTTAAATTAAAATTTAAGAGCAAAACAACTTGGAATAAGATATCACCAGTACCTGCTAGAACACTGCCCCTTTAAGGCCTTGCATTCTGCCCCAATTAACATTCCACTTTTATTGCATGTACCTGGCCTGAAGAGAGTCAGTAGCCACCGGGCATAGGATAAATTGTTGGCCTTCAGCAAAATGAACAGCTGAAACACATGCAGTACCTGACCATGCTTGTTAGGCTATTTGCTCCTTTAATCACTGCTGCACTCGTGAATGCCTGCTATTCAATTATCTTCCAAACCTTCATCATGTCACCAGACAATAAAACGTGACAAGACAGGTATTACTGTGGTAAGGTCGTCTGATATCTAGAAGTGTCTCATTATTCCCTTCAGTGATTAACTACAATTACTGCTTTAACCCAAGTATTTAAGGACATAACTGTTTCAAATATTCATCACAACATACCATATAAGCGGGAGAAGTTTTCAATGAATGTCTCCAGAGCAGCAGCAAACCCAGAGACAGTGCTCCAAAAAATGCTGGGACCCCCAGTTTGCTCCTGAGACAGAACCAGACACTCACAAGACAAAGGATAGGCAGCCTGTATCTTGCCTGTGCTGGTTACAGGTGGTATCAGAGATAAGAGGGATCCATGTGTAAGACCAACCTTGATTCATCTTTCTTGCCCTAATCACTCCAGGCAGGGCTGATAGGATATCTGGAGCCCAGAGACTAACCTGAAGCACTCAAAACATCTCCCAGAGGGAGTGCCCCAGAAGCACCTGTATGTGCAGGCTGAGTTGGCCCCAAGGATGTAATGTTGCCCCTGTCTGGTAACACAGGTACATATAGCTTCAAAGTTACGGCAGTTTCTCTGTTTCAGTAAGAAATTTATAATTAGATTAAAGATTAGGCCATCTTGTTTGTTAAGCCAGTGTAGTCCCATCTTAATAAAGCCTCAAGAAAAATTTTTGTTCCTGATGCCTGAAAACAGCAAGTTGCAGCAGTTACAACCAATTAAAGATTACATGATCTCGTGTTCCTCAAATTGGGGTGAATTAGGTAACTCGCTGAATTCCATCTCTTTGTGTCCTTGAGGTGACACCATTTATGGTGCACCCTGGACAATGGAGAGTTCCCTCCAAGAAAGAATCCTACAGATAAGCAGAGAGGAAGGAGGCAGGGCTGGCATCAGTGCAGTAGGAATGCTGATTGTTGAGAAGACAGGACAGACTCAGGGTTTAACATTTCTCAGTAAATCTAAACTATATCCAGGATCAAATTAATGTTGCCTCTCTCCTTTCCACCCTGCCCAACCAATGTCAAACACTGGTGAAGGGGAGAATTCATCCTGATCTGTGAGTTCAAAGGCAAGATACACATTTCAAAGCAGTTCTGTGGGAGATGGAAATAATACCTGCATAAAGTAGCAAACAAGAACAGCCAGACTTTCACTGGGGGAAAAGCAGTTTTACAGGCATATTGCCAATCGAAACCTCTCTCCCACTGTGGCTCAGTGGCCCCAGTATTTGCTCTGCCTTCCACAGAGCATTCAATGTGACAAGCTAATAACCACAGCTGGCACTGCCGCTGGCGAAGTCAGCAGTTACCTCGAGCAGATGACTGATAGAAACGGGAAAGATTGCTTTTGCATTACCTAGCAGCAGAGCCCTGGAAAGTCAAGTAAGGGGATGTGGCAGATGTCCCACCCCAGTGGCACAGGAGTAGCAAGCCTTGCTCTCCAGGACTCGCCTCCATTCCAGCCCTTCTTTCGTCCTTCCCCACCCAGCAGCAGGACAAGCCCAGTCCTCCAACCTTGGGACTGCAAAATTCAATCCTGCTACCACTGCTGAAAGCTCTGAGCTGGCCCTGCAGACAACACGGCTCACTGCAAGACAATGAGTTGACAATTTTGTTTCTTGTGGTAAAATGAAACTTATTTAAATAAAATTCTGATTAAGACAGAAAGGCATGGACTTGATTCACAGCAGGGAAAGCTGAAAACTGCTTGCTACATGCCGTTAAATTACCAATTTCTACCATTTTATTTTTAAAGCAGTGTGCTGTTTCTTTGAACTGGGAACAACACGGCATGCACATCATTTTGGGTAATGTCTATGCAAGGTCAATTTGTTCATTTGATGTTATTGAGCCCAAAGTAAGAAACATGGGGGGATTTTTTTTCCTCTCCTGTTGAGGAGTGTCTATTGCCATGCAGAAATCAATGACCCTATGGTAGCAAAAGATCTGTCTTGGTATGCAAATGGTAAATCTAAGTGGCCCACCCCACCAAAAGGATCATGCAGCTTTTACGAGTCAGTGTCCTATGCCAGGGGTGCATCAACGAGGTAAAAGAAACTTTGTAGCTCTCTTATCTATTCCTCACATTTAATTTATAACTGCTATAGGGCACAGTTAGAATTTGCAGATCATTGCTTTCTGTCTTAGTTACAGAGGACCTGTTACACATACCAGGCACAGCTAGCTACTGTTCAATTAGACAAACATTAAGATACCATATAAAAATGCACCAAAATTTTAATGCTAAGTGAGAATAATTTGATTCATTTTGACCATATTTCCTTCTAAATCTTAATCAGCTAATCACTGATCAACTTTTCGATTGCCTGACTATGGCTATTCTCACATTAGGCCATCCAGCTATGTTGTAGGTGGTCATTTCGGATGGTTTCCATTTCCTACTGGTATAAGAGCAATCCTGAAGCAAATACTCAAATGTACTTCATATGGATAGTCGTATCTAGAAACAGGAACACAGGAACTTCCACAGAAAATGGCTACAAATAGAGCCAGATAAAGAAAATGCAATTACAGGAATTCACATTTGTTCATCCTTTGAGCTTTTTTCCTAGATCTTCTTGAAAGGAATGTTTGATCTCCCATCAGCTAGCCTAGCTATGAGTTTGGAGCACCATATCAGCTTGCACCACTTGAGAATCTGGTTCTTTTTGTACTGTCTATGTTTAGCTATGGCAGAACATCCCAGAAAACATGTCCAATACAAATTAGAGGAATGTATCATATATATTAACCACCGTGACTGTTGTGTTTGTTTTCACTACCTAGACAGAGAATTAATTGCATTGATTTTTAGAAATCTGCATTTTAGATGAGGGTGCACTGCACAGCACAGATGAGTTTGCATGATTGTGAGAATAAGCACTCAGCCATTTTAGAGCATCTGTTTGAAAATAATCCCTGGCCTTCTGTAATGACAAAAGCTTATAGATGTAGCTCTTTTCTATAAGAATTTTAAGTGAAACCAACTTCTTTCAGCAATGCCCTGTTTTGAGGGATCCAGCTATGTTAGCAACATTCCCTTCCTCTGCAGAGGGGGCAGTGATAGCCCACTGCCACTATTCTGCAGCAATTCCATATTAGGCTGTGATGGAGAGCAGTCAGCCCTGTCAGCTGCAGCCAGGATAAGCTTTCATGTTTAAATCATGTTAGATCATTCAGCAGTTATACCCAGGGCTGCCTAAATAGCACAGATAACATGCCTGACAAGTCTAAGGCAGGTAAATTAAGAAGTGCTGTGCTGAAACTGTTCCCACTTATTAGTTGTTTTTCCACTGGATTTTGGGGAGTATCTGTACACCCCTTCTCTTGTGCATGGCATTGTTTTGTGTCTGTGCGCCTCGCACCCCCAGCCCTTTTCTCAGTCTTACACCACAGCTGTGAGTGCAAAATACCATTTATTCCACACCATCAGTGCTCAGGTAGCATGCAGATATGTGTCCATCACTACCTGGAAAATAGAGATAGCAGACAGATGGAGGTATGAGAACAAAAAGCTGATCCAGGAAAGCAGAGAGGGTGAGGTAAAGAAGAGAGGTGAGCTTGCCAATTCATTAGTCTATTAGCCCAGAAGCCAATAGGGCATTGCAAAGCCTCCAGGTCCTCCTAGACACCTGGATGCAGGGCAGTACTTAATGAGAAAAATTTCTTTCAGCTGACTGTGCTGTGGCTTTTTCTCTTCACCACATGCATCAGTATGGTAGCTGCAGTAGATAGGAACAGATTATTTCAATTTCAGTTATCTGGTTTCTGTGGCCGAATATTTGGCCATGTGCATGCTGTAACTTGACTTTCCATGTGGTTCTCTGAGTCCCCTGGACTGGCTGAAGGCTGCTTCATTTCCAAAGCGTGCCATAATCAAAGTCATTCAACTCAGTCTGAGTAAGGCTTACTGAATTCCTTATTGTAGCAGTCCTTCTGTGGGGCCCTGAAGTTTTAAGTGACTCACATCTATGTACTGTGCTTATATGTCACTCCTGAGACTTGTATTAGTACAATAAGCCATTGGAGAGATTATTCATTGTATGTAATTAAGATGTTGGCTAACCATGACATCCAGAATGATCACCAGAGCAAAGACACTTTGCTAAATCTGTTGCAATATTCCAAGTCATCAAGATATCAGTTTGATTGACAGATCAGATAATCTCTTTAGTAATCCTCTGAATTTTAAACACAGAAACCCGTAACTCCTCATCAGATAAGAATATGTAGCATTTATATTCTAAAGTGATGGAGGACAGCATTTCATTTGGCTGGGTTTATCCACTCACTGCATAAGGTTCTTAGAGTATCTCTGTTTCAAAATAAAGTTTAACTTTAGTAACATCAGGCTGGATTATCCTTTAATGTCAATGACACGTTCTTGCAGAGGTTCTGCTTGTTGGTTTGGGTTTTTTTACAAGGCACTAACGATGTAATAAAGATTAATTAGTGTAAGTTATAGTGTCTGAAATGTATACATTCAAGCTGTTAAATGTGTCAACGGAGATCCATTATGACAACAACGGGCATTTTATTCTCAATAGGGATTGCTCTATTTGCCAGTATGAGATGTGTTTTCTTTATTAAGACAAAACCAGCGAGAAGAGCCCAGATTTGAATACAGCTGAAATAAGAGCCTTGCTTTACACAGCATGACAAGCCTTGATTTTGTAAACACTATTACTTTGCTTTCATTACATGTTCCTGCTGGTATTATTTCACGGCATCAGCTCTTTTACCGGCTTTTATTTGGCATCATATTAAATCAGGCCATCACTACATGCTTAGCACCTCACAGCTTAGAAAAAAACAGACTCAACGTGGTGATTTATGAAATACAAATATTTGAATTTCAGATAGAACCTGTGTATCCATATAAATATCTGCCCAGGTCTAGATGACCTACTGCTTAAATGCAACAAACACTAGCAGCAAATGCATTGCTTGGATCATTTAGAGTGCATCAGGCAGTTACTAAAATTCAGCGCTTGATCTGGTTTCCAAAAAGGCCATCAGTTACATGGGATGGGCAAGTACTCACTAGGCTGAGATGGGTCCATCTGAAGGCATTTCCAAATCCCCCACAGCAGTCTGGTCCCAGTGTGGCATTCAGCTAAAGGAACAGACAGTGCTTCTCCAATTCTCGGGTTGTCACACTAGAGGGTTTTCCTTTGTTTGTGTTTCTCAAAGGAATACTTGTGCCATGCACACTTAGAAATTGTTTCTCAACACTGCTATAAACTTGAGATTTTACATAGGATTCTTCTGTGCATGGCATTTCTTGAATTTTGTGCATCTGGTCTAGGACATTAGCCTTTACAAAAGAACATTCAGAGGTCAAAATTAGATATCGTTTTCTCTGGGATACTTCTGTTTGTTTGTTTTCTTGTTTTTAAGCTGTAGTCTGCAAGGCAGTTCACTGTCTCACTCTTTCGTGACTCAAAGTTTGATCAAATAATTGGTCTCAAAATTTCAGCAGGAACAAAAGGTTCTTTTATGAGCTGAGTTCAAGTGTCAAAGCTCTCAGTCCCATAGAAGCTTGGAAGAAATTTACAAGTATTTGAAATCGAGGGGGAAAAAAACAATTCATGCCAAGAGTGACTTCCCTGACACCAGGAGAAATGCTGTTCCTCTCCCCCTGCCATGGCCTCCAGTTAAAACAGATTTCAACTTTTTCAGAGCAACATGAGTAAGGCTCAAGGCTAGGACTTCCACAGACTTTTTGCTGGCTTTCTGTTAGCAGTCTCATTCCAGTTCACCTTAACACATCAGAAGGAAAGTGAGGAGGGAGATGTGAGAACAGGAAAGATCTCTCCTTCCTCTCCTAAATATAAATGAGTGACTGTACCGAACCTCCAGCACAGAAATGCTCACCTCATCCCCTCTGATGGAAAACTCATAGTCCAAGGGGACTTTTCAGGTAACTTGAGGGTTGCACACCTTGTTTGTGCAGACAGTGTCTGTTTGAAGTCTTTTCCTCTTGCAGTAATACTGGCACAGAACCGGGCTCAGCTGCCACCTGAGGACTCAGCTCTGACTCAAGCAGCAGGATGCCTGTTCGTAGCTTTTCTTTGATCCAGAAATCCAGAGAAGTGCCTGTGCTTGGCTTCATAGCTCTGGGTATGAATCACCTCTGGGACAGAATCACAATGTGCATGCGACATCACAGCCTAAGGAAATCAGTAATACCAAGTAGCACGCACACCAAAAACTACCAATGCTGTCAGGGATTGAAATATTAGTGGACTGTGTCTCAAGAGAGTCATAAAAACATGAAACATTGTCCATATATCACTGACTCTGATCTGCTTGTTTGATTAAGATCTCAAGATTACAGTTGGATAAGGGAGAAAACCCTTTCCTTGGAATCTTCACCTTCTCAGAAACAAAGAGATTACTGAGCCCAGTGTGTAATTCAAACATAATTTCCTGAAATAACATGAAGTGTCAGAGCAACCCAGCCCTCAGAAGCACAGACAGCTACACTGACAGAGCAGGCAACTTTCGTAGAAGAGGTGAGGATTCACATGATCTTGGCCGGTTCTGGGCCTTCAGTCACAGCTCCTGCTGATGATTCAGGGTGCTGCCCAAGTGCCAGTGTCTGGGTTTGCTTCCTGTAAACAAAAAACAGTAGCAATTACTACTCTCCTGCTGATCAGTATCCCATTTGTGGAAGGTGTTGAAAAAAGAGCTAAAGCCCCTTTGCTTTATAGGTTTGACTTTGGAATTAAGACTAAGCTATCATAAGATTTCTTACTTTGGAGTCTGAAGCCTGCAATTAAACAGATCTAAACTACAGCTTCATGTTACTTTCCATACATTAATCATTCCTAGAGCTCAAAATATGTTCATTTTCTTAATACAGAACCCTTAATGTACAGGATGAACATGTATTTCCTGGAGATCCCATCTGTGCTTTGGCATATTTATAATCAGATGCACATTTTATCAGTCGGTTAAAGAAGATTTTTTTTTTGTAAACTTATCACTGCCACATTTTGAAACTATATAGTAAAATGCTTCAATTATATGTTTTTTAGTCTGAATGCAGCTTTTCCTAGTAATAGCATTGCGCCTGAAGTAATTAAATAGATGTGGAGCTTATAATCCCAACAGAAATTGAATTCTCAGTTAACAATTCCAAAGTCCTATTGATGAAAATTCCTACTGATTACATTTCCTATTGATTGAAAGTGATTTTAATCAGTTCAGTTGTTTTTTTGGAGGATTGACCACAAAGTAAATACTCTTTTGCCGTATGAGAATATTTGCATTACTAGGAGCCATCCAGGGATGAGGCTTAAAATTCTTTGTTGGTTTATTTTGTCTAGCTGTCTCCTCTGAAGGGAAAAACAACTCTTCTTTTGAAGACACTCAGCACCATAATTTTAAATGCATGGGCATATCCATCTCCAACAGATAAGACATCAGAAAAGTTTTAAAAGTCCATTTCTGAGACTGTCAAACAGCTCAGCCAGTGCAAACATCTACCTACTTGAATTCTTAAACAGTGAGTAAGCACAGGAAACAGCTATAAAAGAAAAAAGCTTCTGGTTTATCAAATGTAAAACCCAAATCCTTAATATCACTGCACAACAAGTAAACTTTCTAAAATATTATTAATTTTTCAATATTATGCACCTGAAGCATTTCTCATTGCTCTTTTTATCTGAGGTATATAAATCTTATACTAATGGCAAAAATAACCATTGATGTGGAATAACTTAACATGGGCCATTCAGATTAGTTCAGCCTTCAGAGGGGTTGTGGTCTAGGATTTCTCAAACCTGATATTAGTGACAGCCTCAGCCAGATCATCTCTCAATTAATGCTTTCACCCCACAGTGGTTATTGGTATTTTACCACAAATGTTACTGACCTAAAGATGTATTTCACTGTGGAGAGCATAAGCTAGTGGCTCTGAAGGCATCACCATGACACTGCACAAACCAAACATCTGCCCTGGTGGGAACTGTGAGAAAACCCAGTGACTGACTCCATTTTGGAAATAAAAATTTCACCCCAGAAGTGGAGTTACTGCCGCCAGCCTGCTTATTCAGGGATGCACGACAATGAGCTTTATGAAAACCCTTAGAGAACCAGCACTGATATCTCCACCTGAACAAAAATTCAGTTGCAAGTCCATCGGAGCTGGAGGATAATACCATAATTCATGGTAGCATGTCTGAGTCAATACTGTTCTAAACCACACCACCTTTCTAATTTTCACATTATCCATAAGAACATAATCAAGTCAGAAATTCCGTCACAGTTGAGAGTACTCAGTTTCTCTCACTGTCATTCATAGTATGGACAGGCTTCCAAAAAATGCCTGTTATTGGAGGCATGAACACCTGAACTTCAACAGAGGGCAATTGTCAAAATACTGTAAGTTCATCTTCAGATCAAATATCCTCAATGGTTCCTTTGCACAGTACCTTTGTTTAGGCATTAGAGTGCACAAGTCTTCCTAGAAGGATCTTGGTTAAGATAAGCTGATGTCCTGTCTTTTAATCTTTTAGATTAAACTGAGTCTGTGTGTTATTTACTGTCAGCTCCAGAATTCTGCAATGTTGTGACCCCATGTCTAACATTAGGTGGGAGATGTGCTTTGCCTCCCTTGGCACTGTAATGCTGTTGCTGAGGACAGTGGAGGACACCTGCAAATCTTCTGATAAATCAGATTTCTTAAGGATTTTTTCTTTTTTTTAATTAAAAAAAAATCAAGTGAATTAAAACCATTTGAATTGTGTGATAGATAAATTATTTGAGAAACTGCAACATACAGAAAAGATTCAGGACCCAGAGAGTGGCAATTTCTTTAAAATTTCACACAAGTCAAGATGACAAACAGATGGCACAGTTAGGGAAATCTAGAAGGCAAAATATAGCCTCCATGTCACTTTAATGATGCCTCTGCTTATCACAGCCTATATTTTAAATCAACTTACAAAGTATTTTTCTAAATCATAAAACTCTCTTGAGCTCTATTTTCTAAAGACAAACTGGTCTGTAAAGATGCATCAGTCAAGCAGAAGATTAATTCCTGTTGTACCAAGTTGTTGTTTTTGGCACAGAAGTCAATATTTATAAGACAGAAAGCAGCTGCAGCACGCAAGTTAGCATAGTGCATAAATCTTTGCAGCAGGTTATAGCACGATGATGATACTATCCACAGGTAACACAATGGAAGCACTGCCACAACAGAGCCTTCCTAATGGTGGTCATCCATTTACCAGTGTGAGCCACGCTAATGAGGTCACACTGATTCACTTCATGTCATTTCCCCTTTGGAAGCAATCAGCGCAAATATAAACCAGTAATACATTAGAAGAGGTCACCCAGCGCAGTAGCTCTGTAAAGAGTGAGCTGTTTGTATAGGACTCCGAGCCAGATCCAAGCCTGCCTGGAGCAATAGGACGTGTGGCTACTGACAACAGGGCCTGGGAAGCAGATTAACCCCCCGTCCCCATGAAAGCTGGCTGAGGTAAAGCGCTGCTCTCGGCTTTGCCTGTGGCACAGCTCTTCATGCCCCCTCTCTCATCACCCCTCCACATCGGTGGTGGGGGTCGCAGGAAGGGCAGGGGGTTAACTCTCAATTTTCCTTTTGCTGATTGAAGCTTTTGCCTCCTGCCCGGTGATGCCGGATGGCAGCTTTGGGGCAGCAGAGGGACAGGGGCACAGAATTGCCAGGAGTTGTGGCAGATGTGGTCCTGCCTTCCTCACAGGGGGACAAGAGACTTATCACTTGACAGACGTACCTGACCTCCTTCTCCATCACTCCACCTCTCTTGCTTGACACGCTATCAACGAGCCATCCACTCTCCCTTTTCTCCGCAACAGAGACCTGGTGTGGTCAAAACCAGTGTTTTGGATAATGGGCACATTGGATAATGCCTGACCAAACAACCAGGCAAGCCCCAGCAATCCCCAGCTTTGCATCCACATCTTCAACCCAGCAATCATTCCCTTCCGAAGCATATGATGAGCTCTGCAGTGGAGAGGCTAGAGTTGATCTAATTTCTGATGTGCAAGGTTGTACAGATTCTCCATATCTCTGTCAACCCTTTTCCCAGTGCTGAAATTGAAGATATCAAATACCTTGCCACAGTACTATCTCTGAAACTAGAAGCAAAGGAAATGCAGCCTATCAAGGTACTTGGGTATTTCTCCCCCTTCTTGAGAAGGCTGCCATGCCAAAATTTTGGGATTCTGGCACTTTTCACATGAGTGAACCTACTCACTTACAAGGCCATATGCAGTTTCAAGCTCATGGCTCTCTCTCTAGCCATTGCTCCACTAGCTCTGACATTTCCAGCCTTACTTGACCAAGTTATGTGTGGTTGGAGGCAAAGATGTTTGAAATTTAATGTTGAATAGATGCAGATTGAGCCCACATGGGAGAGAAATACAGTAGAAATGTGGAACCCCATTATAAGAATTTATCAGTGTACATTCTGCATGCTTTATAAATTTCACTAGCATGATCATCTATTTCATTCCTAGAAGAGAAAAAGCAATATTAATTTCTTGAAATAGGCAGCAGAAAGAGATTGACTTGAA
This sequence comes from Eopsaltria australis, assembly GCA_034509425.1. Classification (NCBI taxonomy): domain Eukaryota; kingdom Metazoa; phylum Chordata; class Aves; order Passeriformes; family Petroicidae; genus Eopsaltria; species Eopsaltria australis. The sequence goes on along the minus strand of JAVTVJ010000069.1, from coordinate 958,264 downwards.
ATAAACAAAATTGTTGAAATTAAATTTTCTTGGCAAGATTTGCTTGTGTTGTTCGTCAAATAAATGTACATTATGTCTTGCACTGCTACTCAGCTGTGATCCTGTAATGTGTTCTCTGCATCCTGTCAGACATATGATCCTTTGTCCCATAATAGACCCAACTATCTCACAACCAGCTGAGCTCAGGGTCATCCCAGGGTCAGGCTGGTTAAAGATGGCTGTCAGTTCTCTGCCTGACTCACAGACGAACTTTAAATCACCTTTATCTTACTTGTGCTGATGTTTTCCAGCCATCACTGTAGCAGGAGCTGTAGCATCTATGTACAATGTAGGAAAATGTCTTACAACATCCCTGAAAATTTCTCTGTGGATCTGCAACGTGCAGTGCACTCAATATAAAGAAACTGCAGCTGGATGCATAATGTGAAATGGGAACTATTTCAAATACCTTTATGGAAGGTAGTTAACAATATGGTTCTCATCCATCTTGCAAATGAAAACAATAATTCAGGGGGTGAAATATCACCTTTCAGATCAGAAATACAATTATTGCTTAGTCTGAAATTTCCAGCAAAAGGAGTATTTGCATAAGAAGGACAGATAATCTGGGAAATGCATCACCTAATGTTTTTATTGTGATAAATACCTCTCTTCAGCTTCTGCAGCTATACAACTTCTTAATGTTTGTCACTAGTCTCCAAGGTATAGAAGAAAGACATGCCTTAATTGTAAATTTACACATGCTTTATTACCGGTGCAATGGTATAAACACATTTAACAGGATTGTCATTCCAGTTAATTATGCTGATTCTGACATGCAACTATCTCATCTAAAATTGATAGTGCCTTTTGACCAGTTAGAAGCACACAGTGTGTTGTGTCTTTCTCTCTAAGGTTTAGCATGCTGGGAGCCAGAGAATGGCAGGAGAAAAGAGTCACTGCATATCAAGTAAACACCAACAGACCAAGAGACAAACCTCCTTTTAAGAATACTGTACATAGCTGAACCCCAGCACATGTTCTGCATTTCTGTGTCTATTCCAGCCACAGCACACCTGCCCCAGGCAAAGACAATAATCTCCATTATGCCTAATAGTAAACAACTCTGTTCCAGCCCCTCAGAATCTCTTGGCCTTGTTCACAGTGTGTAGTACCCAGCACCCAAGCAGATGGTAACACTTATTAAATATATTAAAGCAGAAGAAAAGACAGCAGAAAAGGAGGCAACTATTAGAGAACACGTTGTGACAAGGGAAAAAACAATTTCCATGTTTTCCCTGCAGCGTAAGTCTGTGAATTCCAGACTGAAGAAATTGGGGAAGACATGAAATCAACAGTAAACAGCAAACAAGCGTCCAATGACAATAAAACACCACCCTTACCCTCGGCAAAGTTATTGATGCTCAGATCAAAGCCTCACTTTCAAACCTCACACTGAGAAGGAAACTGTATGTACACCTTTCGGAAGGAAGGAAGGAAGGAAGGAAGGAAGGAAGGAAGGAAGGAAGGAAGGAAGGAAGGAAGGAAGGAAGGAAGGAAGGAAGGAAGGAAGGAATCTGCTTTTGTAAAAAAAGGTATTAAAAAATCTTCAAGTCATTGATTTTCTACCCTGTGATTCACATGCCTTTTAAAGAAAAGCAAGCATTTATGCTCTATCAAAAGCATTAAACCATGGGTGATGGTAGCTGAGCTAAAGGGCGTAAAAACATGGAAGAAAAAACCTTGAGGAATTCAAAAGGCATTACAGAATAGCAATCCTGTTGGACGGTCATGTGAAGTGTAACTTGAAATGCCTCTCTATGTAGTATGTAATATAGCAATTTCACACCATGCCTGGGAAAGGACATGATATCATCACTGAGGACTCTCCTCTCTTTGTCGTGCACCTACTCCTGCCCCTACTCCTGGGCAGCAGTCTCTCCTTACAGCCATCCCACTGCTCTATAGCGGTATTCTTGGGGTCAGTGGCAGCCGTGTCCAACAGAGCCCCTGTACAGTTGTCCATCTTCCTTCCTCACACAAGCCTTGCCCTTTAGACCACCCTCATCCTAACCTGGATTATAGCAATGGAAGAACTGCACCAAAGGCTGGAGAACATAAGCTTATGATGTCTGGAAAGCTGGAAAGGCTTGGATCATCAGTGAACAGATGCTGAAGAGCTTGTCTCATAGCTGTGGATAAGCATCTGGGAAACATCTAGATAAATCTTTATTTTTAATATTCTTTTAAGTAGGAGAGTACAATGGGTGCAAGGAAGAATTCATTTCTTCCATTTTCCTAAAAAGAATTTTGCAGCTCTTCAGTTTTTGAGTGCATCTAGAATTCATTTTGCTGGTCAAGAAAATGCCATATTTACAGTAGAGGTGTTCTGGCTAAGCACACATACTCCTGGTCACAATTACAGGGATGACAGGATCTCTGGAGCAGAGCACAGTGCCTTGACTCACATTAAGTAGGTATGTCTCAAGACAGTGCTGCTGACAGACTTCATTCCTTTCTCCCTCTTCTTTTCAAGCTCAGATAGTGCTCACCTCATGAGTTTTGGGGCTACTTCTACGGTCCTTTTTCTGAGAAACTCCCCACTGAAACTACTAGGCCTTTTTACATAGCACAAATACAGCAGGAGCTAACCTTTTGTGATGAAAGGAAATATTCTATTTTATGCCTGCTGGCATTTTTTACTCTAAATATTTTACCACAATAAAAAAAAAGTCCTATCCTCTGGGATGCGAACAATATATCTTAGATTATTTAATCGTCACTTAAATGCAGATTGTTTTTTCCAAAGGCTGATAAATATTCCTTGCCCTGGAGAATATTTAGAGACAAACAAACTTAATTTTAAGGCTCAGGCTGGACTCCATCACTTTTAGTGCTGCTGCTCCAAACTAATACGAAATTGCACTAAACAAAATACCTGCTTTAAGGATTAAGAACATGAAACAGCGTGCCTCATTCTCATGAATCCTAAAGGACACACCCATACACCCTTAGATCGGTCTTTTCCTTCAACATGGACACTTCAGACATGTCAGCACATAGGGCAGCTCTTAAAGGTGCTTCACCAAGGAAAATGGCCATTGGAATTTCCTATATGTACTAACAGCATCCTTCTCCCTCTGAGGTTCCATGCTGAATGAGGGGTACAGGGGACCCTGCACAGCTGCATGGGGATCGCTGTCCCACGTGGCTGAACATGCATCCTGCCCTCAAGGAAAGGGGCCAGGTTTGTCTCAGCCAACACACACCTGAATGCAGTTAATATTGTTCAGCTCTTCCATTCATCTCCTGGCCAGCATTTCAGTCTCTAAGAGGAAAGGAATTTTATGAAATAAAGATCTAAGGGCTGAAAACGTGCGTGCAAAGGAGGGGGGTGTGGGGAGTGTGACAATCCCTGTAGCTCATGTGAAAGGTTGCTTTGCTTCTAGACCGAAGGGGAGGAGGCCTGATCCTGCTCCTATGCTAGATAAGCAGATATCCTGCAGGCAAGCAAAGCTGGCAACAGGCTGAAATCGTGGTAAGAGTTGAAAAGCTTGTTTTTCTATATGCACAACAAACCAGAAACGCTGACGGAAAAGTAAAAGAACATTTGCTCCTGCTGATCTATGAATGCTTTTCCTGGATCCATTAACTTCCCTTCTTTGTCTGTCTCTCTTTTTTTCCTAAACTGAAAATTATAATTTTAAATATTCAACGCTTTCATTTCTCTATTAATCAAATTAAATCTCCTTAGCTACAGTTAAAATACTCTGTGAGGTCCTTCAACCAAAGATTATCTGCCTCGCAATTAGAACTCATTTTTAATACAACAGGCGGGAAATAGAGAACCACAGCTTCAGAATCAATACAACTATAAATTACATGGGAAAGGAAATGGTAGCATCCTAGCTTGAAACAACAGATTTATTATGAAAGAGGATGGTATTTTATCGACAGAGGACATAAGTTTTATAAAGAAAGAGAGGAGGAGACACAGAGAGAGAAATCAATGTTAACATGGGCTCACCATTGCTTTAAATGCTGCATTTGTGGTAACTAATTTTTATTTCTTATTTTAATTTATAAAATGTCACATTGAAAAATGTTTACTGGCTAAAAATCCTGTCTGGAATATTTTCTAAGGGAAAACTCCACTGATTTTAATGAAAAAGGTCTGTAGAAGAAGGCCCCATTATGTGTTCTGTATTTTATCCTAGTTAAGACTGGTTACTAAAGGACCTCCTCCATTCCCATATTTTGAAGAAAATCATAGTTCAGGTTGCAGCTGAGATTTGTGTTTATTTTGATTTGCATTTATTTTGATATCCCACCTAAGGGATAGAGGGAGAAAAATTGTTCTTTCTGATAGCAGCAAATATTTTAAATGCATCACCTTCCGCTTTCGCAATCAGAATTCATGTGTGGTTGGTTACATATAGGATACAAAAAAAAAACTAAATCTGTGATCAGAAGATTTCTTGCTCGATTTTCACTTTCAGTGCACAGTCTGCCCTGCTGTCTTCTCAGTGAAAAGCAAGGGGAAATTTTTGCCCATTGTTGAATATGGAGTTTGTGGTTAGGGCCTGATCCAAAGCCCAAGGTAATATCTATGTCTTCTCTTTCAGCTCCAGCAAAAGTGGGAGTCACCCCATATGGTTGACCAGTCTCAAAACACATCATGATGTTCCAAAAAGGGGATTACATAGAGATTATCTGGATTTCTAGTCTCTCATCTGATTTGCAATCAAACTGTCTTGTTAGAGGGTCCTCAGCAGAATTTTCTGTGGGTTTGGCTGTGTTCCTTACATACTTTACTGTATAAATGGTGTTGAAACCCATGAGTGAGAAAGATGTGATCTGAAGAGAGAAAACCTATCTCTACTGGTGGATTACCAGGGTCAGTGAACTAATTTTTGGATTTGCAGACTTGTGGGTCTCAGGTGAGCTGAGTCTCCCTGAGCAACGGGCCTCAGTAAGTCCCACTCAAAGCCAAGATATGTACCAGGTACAAGCCTCTGCTAACATTCAAATCTTTCAGTTTGTGAGCTGACTTGAAAGAAGCTTGGGTAATGCCTTTTTACGTGGATCTACGTTTTTGGGGACATACATGTTCCTATGGATTAAGAAAGACACTGCATGTTTCCTGTGCAATGGGATCTGAGCTCTGTCATTGAAGACAGGCCTTCTCAGACCCTTTTTGCCTCACCTTCTATTTTCATGATCACTGCCTTGCCTCATAGCACTGTCAGAAATACAGAAAATAAAATATACAGGGGCATGCAATGAATTGCAAAGCCCCATGGGGTCCTGCCTGTCTGCAATACCCACTTCTATGTCTAAACATATTGTTCATGTTAATACTGTTTGCTGGTAGGAGTGTTCCTCCAAGATAACATTTTTGTGCAGTGAAATATGCATGGGTCTCAGATGGCTCAGCTCAGATGGGATCACCTTTCAGTTTCTAGACAGCATTATTTTTTTACCCTTTTTTTTTCCCCATCACAGCATGAAGAACACAACACTACTCCACCAATGCCTTTTGTTTTATGACCCATCTGTCCACAGAACTATGCAAGGATTTTAAATCCACTGATAGTGCAGAGCAGTGCTGCAGGAATTTTATTTCTTGCAAAACAGAGTAATGTGGTCCAAGTGTCTGCCTTTGCTGGGTGCTAGTGGGAATATTTTACAACTACGCTAAGAAAATAAATTGAGGTTTGGATGACATTTCCACTGTAACTGATGTTTTGTACTGGAGTTATTTGAGGCAATAAACCCATTGCAAAAGTAAAGAAAAAGCTTGGCTTTTTGAAACAGAAGAGTTTCAATTAAAACTGTAGAAATTCCCACTCCTGTTGCTTAGCCCCTTCCATGACCTTCACCTTCTTATGAAGGCAGTGGAAAGTTTGGACAAGTGGTTGTTTCCAAGACTTCTCCAATATTCCCCCACTGCTCCCAGAAGGCGTCTGTGATTTATCCAGGTGTGCTGTGCACCTGAGGGTTCGTTGGTGTGCAGTGGAGGAGGCCCCCTATTTCCACCACCAGCCTCATCCTCACCCTCATCTCTTCATTACTTAACGAAGCCGGTCTCCTGTGTTTTCTCTGCTCTTTATTGCTTGTCACCGGGGCTGAGTGACTGCTGAAGATGAGAGGGGATGAGGAGTGTGAAGAGGGAAGCTTCTGCCTTTGGTCTGAGCCTGACGGGGAATGATGAAAAACACATGGGCTATGAGAAAGTCCAGTCCAACTTTCTGTTTACCGAGCTCCTGAGAAACGTCAACATCTGTCACCAAGTTACCCCTAAAAGGGGCACCCCCTTGCTACAGGACCCCGATGGCAGGTCCCATCCCTCTTCCCCCAGCACGGGCTGGAGCGGAGGGGTGTTGACAGAGGGAAAGGGAGGTTATCCGGGTTTTAGTGATGGCTGTATTAATAGACAAAGGACATCAGAAACGGTATCACCGGCTCAGCACTGCCGTGCCACCTCAGGCTCGGCCAGCCGGCCCGCAGAGATGGGGTGGGCGCCGGGGCACCCCTCGGGTGAGCCTGACTTTTGCCGTCCCCCCAGGCGGGTCCTGAGGCACAGACCCGCTGAGCTGGGAGCGGAGGAGCGCGGCCACCGCGTACCGCGCCTCCGCCACCCCCGGGCCGGGAGCCGAGCGGAATGGAGCGGCCCGGCGGTCGCAGCCCCGCTCCGTTGTTATTCCAATTCACATAACGAATTTTCCTCGTATTCGTAATTTCCCGAAGATCGAATACAAAGACAGCTGCAAATGAAATCGATCCCTACAAAAAGCGTTAGCGAAGTGTTCAGTTAAAGTAGATATTTCCTTGTTCTTTTTTTTTTTTAGTAATAGTCGATAGCATATTGCTGTTCTTTTACTTTTCTTTTCTTTTCTTTCCTTTCCTTTCCTTTTTTTTTTTTTTTTTTTTGATTTCCTGACAGAGAGTTACAACCTTGTATGGGATAGAATTAGAAAATGCATAAGTACCTTGGCAAAGCCAAGCTTATCGGATGCAAACAGGAGCCGCTGCGCAGCGCCGAGGCGCCGGACGTGCATCGGGACAGGCACGGGGGCAAACACCGGGGCAGGGCCCCCTAGTCCCCTGGCTCTCGACCTCTCGGACACTATCTGCAGCTCTGGAGAGCAAAACGCTCCATTCGTCCCTGTGTATTCCTAATCCCTCCGCCTGCCGCTGGCTGCATCACATCTTAGACCGATGTGAACACAGGCGCGAGAGTTCACGACTGAGATTGGCTTCGTACCTCCCGCAGTCCCCCTTGTATTTGAGGTTATTTGATTTCTTTTTCTTTTTGCTACTTCTGCTTTCTTGAGCGGGAGAAGTTTTACAACACGTTGAGTTTGTGTTTATAAGCTGGGCACTCGGAAAAGTCATCAACTGGCTACTTGTTTCGTCGTAGTCGAGGCTGATCATTATTCTATCACATTTTTATCAGAATCAGTAGTCCCTGTTTAACTTTGTGAGATATACACTTCCAAGGAAAACGGATTGGAGAGCCAAAATAACTGTAAAAGTAATAGTTGAAACATTCTCCGTGTGGAACAAAGGCGTAGAGTGTAACACTGCCCTATAAAAAGTAACACAGAAGTATTCTCCGGACCCATTCCTGCTCGTATTAGTGAAATGTGTAATCCTTTTGAAGTTATATGGAAAAGAGGACGCCTTGCCTGATCAAAATCAACAGTTTGCTCTCAAATGCCTAGGCACAAGAGAAGACTTTTTTCCCCCTGAGCGCCCATTTATTTCATTGGTCTTTCCGAGCTTGAAACAGGAGTAACTGTGACCTGTAATATTGTATGACACATAAACCATAAAATAATAATGTTAACAATGAAAGTCGGCCAAGTAGTGTGCCTGAGGGAGAAAAGGAATGTTTGTCTTGGAAAAGGAGAAAGGGAAAGAGAAAGAGGGAGAGAAAGAGAGAAAAACTGAGAAAGGCAGATCAGAAAAAAAGAAGGATGGAAGGAAGGAAGGAAGGAAGGAAGGAAGGAAGGAAGGAAGGAAGGAAGGAAGGAAGGAAGGAAGGAAGGAAGGAAGGAAGGAAAGGAAGGAAAGAAAGGAAGGAAAGGAAGAAAGTGAGAATAGAAAGCATAGAAAGAGGAAGAGGAAGAAGATCAGAAAGGAAGGAAGGAAGAAGGGAAGGAAGGAGAGGAAGGAGAAAGGAAGGAAGGAAGGAAGAAAGAAAGAAAGAAAGAAAGAAAGAAAGAAAGAAAGAAAGAAAGAAAGAAAGAAAGAAAGAAAGAAAGAAATTCTTAAAACACATTACATGTTTATTCATATATTACTAATTTCATTATTTATGTAATCCTTTTTTGTGGTTACCAATTTACTGTGATCTCACAGAGCTAATTACTAAAGAAAAACAAACAAGAGAGCTTGCTCCTAAGCTTTTCCTAAGCGGAAAGCATTACTAAACTACTGATTCTCCCTTCAAAAAAAAAATGACAACCCCGTGTTCCTGCCGGGTCCAGGGCCCGGCCGTGCCGCGGGCTCTGCCGCTAGCGGCCCCAGGCTCCGGTCCCTTTCGGTGCATCTCCGGGGCCTGGCCGGGAGCTCATCGCCTTCCGTGCCCAGGGTCCCCCGGCAATTCCTGGGTGGAAGGGGGCATCGCTTCTGAAAAGCGTTTTGTCGGTAAAAAGCCGCTCGAGTCTATAGCCAAACGTGAGCTGCCATTACAGAGTTACTAATAAATCCCTATTAAGCATGCATTTATGCAGTGATTATGTGAACTTTGGCCTTTGAAGAGTCCCAGCAATTAACGGCGACGTCTCTCGCGTTTTGCCCAGATTTCCACTCTTTTCCCATACAGAATGGAGAGGGGAGCACGGCTCCATCAGCGCCTCCAGCTGCCGGGTGCCTCTTCGGCCATCCCTTTCCACCCACCGTCACTGCTGAGGAGAAAGCCTCAAGCACCCCTCCCGTTGCCCCCGGACCCCCGCTTGAAAATGTCGGGTCCTTTGCGGGGTGGTTTTTTTTCCTCTCACTCCGATACCTCTCGCCGGGGATACCCGCCTGAGGGTCAGATGCAGCGCGGGGTAGAAGCCGAGTTTTTGCTGTCCCCACAAAACAGTGGAAAGCTGTTAAAATTTAGTAAAAAATATGCTGGGCAAAAATGAGAGGAAAGTTGCCGCTGCCGGGGAGACAGAGAGAGAGGGAGAGGGATGACTCTGTAATTGTTGCCTTTATCAAGGCTGTGAGATTAACTACTGGGATTTATTCTAAAGTGACCCATCACCGAATTCATTTCTGCTTGAACTTTCGGTGAACCTGAGATTAAAGAGGGGAGAGCAGCTAAGCAGTTTGTTGTTAGCTGCCTTTTCAACAGCCCTTTCAGACTGAGTAAATATTGATCGGTTTCAATCTGATTGCCCCAGAGGAAAACACCAAAGCATCTCAATAGCCTCCAAAAGTAAACTTTAAAGGTGAACAGCAGAAATGGCCTTAAGTATGATAGGGAGATACTAAACTCCGTTTGACATTTGAATGTGATTTGTGTTGGCGGGTTTTGATGAAATGCGGTTTTTTTCTTCATTTTCCCCCTGAGATTCTAGAGATTTTTTTTTTTAAATGTGTTTTAAAAAATGACCCTTACAACCTGAAGGGTAAATTAGTGTCTTCATTGAAAGCACTCTGTGGGGGTTTTTTAGCGATATTTTTGTGGTAGAAACTATAAGCTAGAGATTTTAATTTCTCGTAGCCGTACCACTAAACCTAAAGGCTGATAGTATCGAAATAGCATTGACGCTAACAAAACGGGACAGGATCGGGAGGTTTGGAGCATCTTTGCTTAAAATACGTTAAGACTGCGGGGCAAGAAGAAATAAATACATATATACATATGTATAACTGGGGTTTGGGCTTAGAAGGAGATGGGATTCTTTGCCCGCGAATCGCTCACTGCAGATTGACAAGTGTCCTGTCTCTCGTATTTAGGCTGTAATTTATAGCCGCTCTTTCTAACACATTAAGTCAACACCGGTGGAATCGAGTTGTAGATCCGGATTCCAGCAATGTTTAGATCCACATTTCGATATTGAAATGCCCTCATTGGCATGTAAATGCCACTTTAACACATCCAAGACTCTGGAAGAAGGCCATCTGTTTTGCTTTGTGGCTTTACACTAATAAACAAAAGGTAAAGTATATGGCAGGAGGGGAAATGAAAGAAATAGAGGCATCGGCGGGAGCCTTTGGAGACAGCCCCGCTCCCTTGCAGATAGCTCGGCTCTTGATATGGCCGCCGCGCCTTGCAAATCAGGGCTTGTCTCTTTTGACACCGAAGTGAAGAAAATTTCGTTGTCTCTCTGCCGATCCCGCAAAGCAAAGCCTGCGTGGGCAGACCAACCCCAGGAGAAGCCCAGTAGCGCTTCCCGCAGCTGGGCCGGGTGAAGGAGATGTTAGGCGTGTTTGCGTTGTAATTCAAGAGGCATCAGTGACTTGAGACATCCCCCGTCCAGCTGAGCATGCCTCTGCTGTCCTGCCACCCAGGTTCTCCCCGCAGAGGCTCCTCTCCCTTCCCGACCTGCTGTTCACTTGACATTTCTTGAAATAGTTATTACATTTACCTGCGAGAGCTTGCTCTTGTACACGGGGTGGGGTAATGGGCTGCGGTTAACACCAAAAACACACTGGGAACCATCTCCCACCTTGGGAGCCCATCAAGCACTGGGGATAGAAGCCTGGGTTGGGAGAGAGAAGCCGGACAAGCTTAGTGCCCAGGCTAATTAAATGTGCAGTCCTTGGAGAGGGGCCTGCAGTGTGAGGAAAGACTGGCTGAAGAGTTTCTGCTTTTGAAGGGTGCTCTGTTTATTTAAGTGTCAGCATCCATCCCGAGGTGAAAAGGTTAGCACTTGACCCAGGAAGTTCTCCTGTTTGTGCTTCAGAAATAGATTGGGATCATAAATTCCTCCCAGTTACAGAGAATGGAGAGAAGGGCCTTATATTTTGTAAAAATAATATTATACGAGCATAGGAGAGGAAGAAGTTTTGTGTAAGAAGTCAGACTGGGCAGCCAGAGCTCTAACCCTGACTGAACAACACAGGAGGAGGTTAAGGCTGTGAGACTCTTACTTCCTTTCCCCCTTGGAAAGACCCCATGGAAGAGAATAGGGGAAACAAAATTGCTGAGCCCAGCCTGTGACTCAGCGCTGACGTCACGCAGAAGTAGGCAGACGAGGGCTACCTGAAAGTGGAATATATTTATTACAGACATTATAAGGACCCGTAAATCCTGCCCTGGATTCCACCACCGATGGAATAACAGAGCCTTTCATGATTGTACAGAAAAATCAGGAGGACATTTTGCTCACACACGACAACTGATAGAACTCAGTGTACCCGCAGTACAGCAAAGCACGGTGCATCATGCAAAGGTCTGGACACCAACCACAGAAATTATACATTCATTTGGCCATTTGTCACATTCACGAGTAGTTTGAAAAGACATCGAGTCTAAAGGAAGGTTAATATGAAAATAGGAAGGGGTGAGGTCTTTTGGATGGTTGTACCCTTCAGCTGAGCATAATCCAACACAGCTTTCGGGGCAGGGGCGAAAGGAGAGGGAGTAAGCACACCGGGCAAGGTTTAAAAAACCTAGTGCAATTGAAGCCTTGTTTGTCACATTTAAAGAAATAGCGCTACTTTTTTGAGGTATCTGCTTGAGCTTAAGACGTTTACTTGACACGGTCATCTACTTTACCAATATAAAAATGGATCCAGTTTGGCGAATGCACTCACCCTGCTTAACCTGATAATCGAAACATCATTCTAGAAAAATCTGTAAAAAGATAAATCTCTCGGACAAAGTATTTACAAGCAACAAACTCATTGACACGAACAAATACATTAAATTAAGGGGATGAAAGTCCTATAAGTCGTGTAAACACTTGCAATAGTGCATCTCTTTGTGAGGTTATGTACCCTAAATAACCTGTCTTTCACTCAGGAAAACTCGGTGGAGCGTCCTTGCAGTGGAGGAGAGAGACCCTTACGCGTGTGCCAACACAGCTCCTCCAGCAGAAAAGGAAGGAGAGGCCGGGAAGAAAATCCCCTGGCACCGAGGCGCCGGGACCGGACGGCGGCGGCGGGGGCGGCGGAGGTAGCGGGGCAGGGAGCGGCAGCTCGCCGAGACCTCTCGGGGACCCCGACCGACCGAGGGACCGACAGAACGGCGGCGGATGGACGCGTGGCGCGCTGGCGAGGGCGCTTCGCCGGGCGGCCGTCGGGGTGCGGCGGGTCTCAGTTGGAGGCAGCGAGCGTGTCCGAGGCGGAGGAGGCGGGCGAGGCGCTGCAGGGCGAGGAGCAGGACTTCTCCGATGAGTCCTCCGCCTTCTCCTCGCAGCCCGTGGGGGTGGCGGGGGAGATGGGCAGCAGCCCCTCTTTCTCGCGTTTCTTTTGCTTCATCCGCCGGTTCTGGAACCAGATCTTCACCTGCGTCTCGTTGAGCTGGAGGGAGGCGGCGATCTCCACCCGCCTGGCCCTGGTCAGGTATTTGTTGAAATGAAACTCCTTCTCCAGCTCGGTGAGCTGCTTGGTGGTGAAGTTAGTTCTGACGGTGTTGGGCTGCCCCACGAAGCCGTACTCGCCAGCCTTGCCTGCGAGGGGACATGCAGCGGGAAGTAAGTGAGCGCAAATGATTTATAGGCGATGTAATCAATATGTCCACACCGGCTAAGCGATAGGGAGCAAGAACTTCTTAGGATAAGAGGGAAACCCCGGCAGGGTGAGTGATGGAGTGCGAGGTGCTAAACCGGAGTCAGCCTCTAGTGTCAGAGCAAACTTGATAAGTGGTTTATGAATTACGAGAAATATGACCACAGGAGAGGAGGAGAAGGGGGAGTGAGGAATAAGTGAGGAATAAGCGGCGCTGGCTTTCGGCTCCGCGGGCAGACAGCTGCGACTGCTCCCAGAGGTGCGGGCCGCCCTACCTGCCCAGCGCCCCGCGGGATACCGCCCCTCTTTTCCCGCACCCGCAGAGGAGAGAGAGGGGAGCGGTCCCCGCCGCGGCCCTCCCGCCGGCCACTGACCTGTTTTGGGAGGGTTTCTTTTCACTTTCATCCAGTCGAAGGTCTGCGCCGGTGGCGAGGTCTCGGCGGAGGGGGAGCGGGCGTTTTCCCGGTGGCCGGCGTGGAGGGGAGACAGGGCATGGTTATAGGTGCCCAGGGGCAGGCTCTGCTGCTCCTGCCCGTAAGGGGGAGGCACGTACTGAGCGGGGGCGCCCGCGTAGCCCTGGTGTGGGAGCGGGTGCTGCGCTGCTGCGGGGGAGGAGATGCTCCCCGAGTACACGGCGGGGGCACAGGGAGGGAAGCCGCCGCCCAGCTCCGCGTCCTGCCCCAGGGGGTAGGGGCCGTACGCCGGTCCGAAGCCCTGCGCGCTGTAGGTCGGGCCGCAGCCGGGGTGCGCGTAGGACACCCCCAGCCCGCCGTGGTGCTGGTAGGCGGCGGGCTGGGCCGGGCTGTGGTGATGGTGGCGGTGGGGGCTGATGGGCACCCCGCGGCCCGCCAGGAAGCGGTCCTCTCCGCTGCAGCTGCTGGCGCTGACGGCGCAGGGCTGGAAAGTTGTAATCCCGTGGTCAGGGTGGTAGGCGCGGGCGGCGCAGCTCCCCGCCTCGCCGCCGAGGACGGGGTACTCGAGGAAGGAGCTCATCCTCGCCGCGTCCCTCTGTCACGCCGCCACCGTGTCTTCAGCGTCCGGCGGGGCCGCGCCAACTTTCCCACTTCCTCCATGGGGCCGGCAGGAAAATGACACGAAGGCGCCGGCAGCGGGCAGGCACGTGGGGGGCGGCAGCCAATGGCTGCGGCGCCCGCGGGGCTTCCCCGGCTCCTGTCGCTGATACAGCGCCGCGTCGGGGCATTTAAACGCCGAGCGCTCCGACGGCGCTGCACCGCGGGGCAGGGAGGCGGTGGCGGTGGCCCCCCGGGGGTTGGGGGCGGGCCGGGCCATACACACACACCCCCGCCGTGGCAGCCCCCTGGGTCTCGTCCGCCAGCTGAGAGAGGAAGGCAGGAGAGACCCGGAGGCTGCGCCCGGCCCGCGGAGCCCACCGGCTCGTCCCCTCCAGGGTGAGTGCTGCTGCCAGGGTGACTCAGCATCACCCCTGCTGTCGGCGCTGTCAGGCTTGCACGGGGCACCTCTGCTGCCCACCAACCCCCGGCCGGGGCAGCGGTGAGAGGCATGGAGGGGGAAGGCGACTAGATCCACGGCACGGAGAGAGGGATGGGGCGGGGAGAAGCAGAGACAGCGCTGAGAGCATCAGCCCTTGGAACGGGTATGAGAATGGGACCGTGGATGCACTTGGGGACTTCTACGGGGATTGGAATTGAGATAGGCACAGGAATGAAGGTAAAGATAAGGTGAAGAATAGGCATGGGAGCGAGGATACGGATGTGGAGGGGATGCGGGTGGGGATGGAGACGGTAATAATGCCTGTGGCCGAGGGATCTCCCTGGTCCTGCCCCGCTGCAGTCCCAACGCGACGCCAAGAGTTAAAGGGGCTTGTCCAGCCGCATCCCCAGGCGGCCGCGGACATTAGCATGGAAATGAGGCGCTTTTGGGACTGACGGCCATTGTGCTCTCCCAGGCTCACCGGCCACCCTCTGGCCCTCATCTCTGCTCCCCCCGCACCTCCGCCGGGCTCACCCTCGCCAGCTCAGGGTTGGGGTAGGGAAGGAGGAGCCGGGGACAGGAGGACTAATGATTGGACGGGGGCCCGGGGGCTCCGCAGCCCATCTGCTGTGCTCCCGCAGCGCCGCTGCCGCCCGTCGCCCTGGGATAGGGTGGGGGAACGAATGTCCAGGGTGCCGCGGGTCGCAGCCCGAGGAGGCGACCCGGGACAGGGGCAGAGGAGCGGCGGGAGGCGCAGGGCCCGCCGCCCCAGCCCCTTTGTCCCTGCGCTCGAGTCGGCGGTGGGGAGAGGTGGCAGATGGCCAGTGGCAGAGACGGCCCCAGCACTCTTGGGAACTGCGCTGAGCATCGACTCCAACCTTACCCCTCCCCAGCACCGTGGGGAGGTGAGTCAAAAACTGGGTCCGTGGCCAGAGGAGGGATGGCGGTGAGATGTGGGTTACCACCTCATACTCGGTTTACGTATGCGGAAAAGGAAAACGGAGGTAAAGGCCGGGCATCCGTCTGTCCCAGCGCACCCAGCCGTCTGCAGGCAGAAAGGACGGCACCAAAACTCTTTAAAATAAGTTCTGCAAAATGTCAGCCTCGGAGAAAGATGGATGGAAAGTCACGTCCCCTGACACCAGCCCCGGGAGGGGCTACCCCCTCTATTTCTGCAGGTGCCGACTCTTAACGTCCCTCTGTTCTCACGCTCGATCCTTCCTTGTTTTGAAATCCGAAAGGCTCTTCTACCTCGCCACCACTCCCTGCTCACGAATACACACACACACCCTCACATACACACCCTCAAGCTCCTCCCTCCCACATGAACCACAACACTCTCTCCTAGGTGCAAAGCTCTCCTACTGCTATTCGATCAGCCCTCATCCCATGGCATCTGCACGGCCTCTCTGCTGTCAGCCAAAACCGAAGGGCGCCTCTATCCCGGTGCCCTCAGTACGTCTATTTGTTCTGATTTACTACAGAGGCAGGAATGGTTAAGGGCCCTCTAGAAAGGTTCCGTTTCTTAAACTGCAGGGGGGCGGAGTGAAGGACAAGAGCAACAACACTCCAGAGGCATTTATGGTATTATACTGCGCCAATTTTGGCTATGATTACAGCTGTAAACACATTTATTTCATTCTTGTAAACCGGTTGTGATAAATACTGCATAAAGCAGAGAGAAAAGACAGGCGATTAGGACTCTGTACTAATAAAAAGGCTGCCATCTTCTCAGTCCTTCTTCTTTCAGCTAAGAAAAAAAATTAGTACAAATAGATCCCTTTTACCGGTAAATTCCGATTAATCACTTTTCTTACAGTCTCCAGCGTCCTGAAATCCTTTTTTCTCTGCCTTTTTGGTGCCATTGTCTCTTGTTGCATTGTCTCTCTGGCGGGGCTTTCGGGTTTTGCTGCCCGCGCCAAGCATCATGAGAAGGGTCGGAGCAGAGGGGGAACACACACCACACCCTCCCTCCTCCGCGGCCAGGCAAGGGGGAGCTACTGCCCCTTCCCCCTGCCCTCAGGCCATCCCGGCCCCTCCGCGCCCCTCCGCGGCTTCGCTCCGCGTTTCCTGCCACGGAACTGAGGCTGAGGGGGCGATCCCAGCTCTTCAGGCTTTTCCGTGGGAGTGTTCTCCCGCTGTGGCCCCAGAGTTCATCCGGAGTCTCGGAGGCGGCTCCTGCTTGCTGAATTCCCCCATTTATTTAAATTGAGTTTGCGAGAACTTAAAACCTTGTAACACATTCCCTTCTTTTTTTTTTTTTTTTTTTTTTTTTTTTTTTTTTTATGTGTGTGTGTGATGTTTCTGGGTTTTGTTTGGGGGTTTTTGGGGGGGGGGGGGTGTTTTTTTGGTTGGGTTTTTTTCGTTTTGCTTTGGTTTTCTTTAAGCGCTGTCAGCATCTGGAAATCTGGGCACAAAAGAAACCCCAACCTTTACATGCACGTTGTAGTCCAATTTAACCCAGTGGCAGAGGAGTGAAAATGCCGGTGAGGCTGCTCGCTTTCCGCAGGGACATGGCTGGAGCAGAGGGAAGGAGGAGAACCGAGGCCGAGGTTTCACTGCGCCCGCAGCTCAGCCAAGCTGTTGTTTTAAAAGAGCAATAAAAGTGAATTATGACTAAACGCCTTCTCACTTAATGGTTTTAGACGGGGATCCCCAGCCCCGGCAAATACGTAAGAGGATTTTTATTTGTGCATGTGTTCCTGCAATTGATCTCTTTGATGACATTCTCATTCATAGAAAGAGTTTGATTTATGACTTTCGGAAGAATTGCGTTCAGCCCTTCCAGCTATAACCCACGCATCCCAGCTCCACAGCGTGTTACAGGACTGGGAGACAGCACTCCTCGCATGGACGGACAGCACAGCCCCGTTCCAAACCCCCACCCAAGCCCCACTCGCTCGTGTAATGTAACCACTCGCACTCACATGCACTCACTCGCACGCTAGAAGCCGCGTACGTTCCCGCCCGGGATCCCCAGGCCCCGGAGCGGCAGAGCCCCGCTGGCATCTGTTGCTCGGTTTTAGCCCGAAGGACGGGGCTCACCCTCCGCTTTGGGGTTCGGCATCGCCGGCTGGCAGGCAGTTTGGTGGAGATTTCTGAAAGCCTGTCTTTGCTGCCTCCAGCAGAAGAGTGGGGAGGCCGAGGAAATTGTAACTTTAAAGTCAGAGTTTCCCCTTTTCCTTATCAGTCTTTCGCCTCGCAAAAAGGTTTATGCAGAAAAATATCTTCGGGTCTGCCCCCGCACCGCCCCCGAGAAGGATGGAGTGGAGAGGATGGTTCCTCCCCAGATACTTTTTCTTCCCCCTGCGTTTCTGCCACCCTTTTGATTTCACAGGCACTAACTTCTCCATTTCCTCTCCTCCCAGGGCTGATTTCTTGGATCGCTCAGCACGTGAGAAGTAACCAACCACATTCTTTGTGAGCTCTGATATTTTTTAAGATACATTTTCTGAAATATCTTGCTGGCTGCTAAGCACTGCTTTCACAAAAACAGGATTATTAAAACAAAAAAAAAGAAACGCCTTTCGTTCATGTAACAGACTGGTTTCTGCAAAATACGCTTATCCTACTGAGTCTGTAACAGAGAAAGTCCTCGTTCATGCTTTTGTTACAGCTCAGCATTTCCAAGCTTTTTATCGTCACAGAGACAAGATGCCACATTTATACATTAAAAGGAACAAATCCTCATCAAACCCGTGAACGGTATTAATTTCTTTCGTTTGTTTTTCCTTCCCCTGTGAGAATCATTGCAATAAAGGAAATGAACGAGTTTTTCCTCTCTAATGAGCATCCTAAATTGCCAAAAGGGAAGAGCTCGTTGTCAGAACGTTGGATTTTGATTATTAGTAAATTAATAGTGAAAGGGATGGGGAAAGATACCCGTCATGTTATCCGTCTTGAAAGCAGAGAAAAAGAGAGAGAAAGAGAAAGAAAAAAGAGAAAGCCCCTTGTAGCAAACAAGAAATTTATTCTACCAAAAATACTTATGACAACGCATCCTAATGTAATACAAAAATAAAAAGAAAGTGAAGATACATCCCTATATGATCACTTTCTTACAGACCTCATATATTGCTTTCATAGAAGGACCTAGAATGTGGCTAGGTTAAAATTGAACACAACTAAAACTTCGTAAGAAACAGCAAAATGGCATATCAAAGGGAAGTAACAAACAGAAAATTCTGAAGAGGGAAAGGGAGGGGGAAAATAAAATTAATTCACTGGGAAAAAAAAATTAAGAATAAAGAGGAGAAAGCAGGACGCTTGGAGAGGACGTCTTGAATTTCTTAGTAATTCAGATGCTGCAAGTCAATTGTGGTGAGTGTGTCTGTAAAAAAGTCAAAACTGTCAGCAGAGATATCTACAGGACTGTCCAGAGATCCTGGCAAACTGGGGGAAACAGCATCTGAAAGCTGTAGGCAGGAATCTGTGGAGAAAACGTTAAAGTCCTGTAAAGAAGGGACATCTAGGGCCTCAGGACTGTCATTGTTCAGGCCAGCTGCACAGTTCTGGGCCATTGTTGAGAGGCAGTTTTGAACAGTGGGTGACTGATGTTGAAAATGTTTCAGATTTTTCTCATTGCTCGTTAAAGGAGAAACGGGGAAAGTTTGGGATTCGCCATTGTGCGCATTCTGCGCCTGCTGCTGGGAGAGGGCATTCTGCTGGAAAGCGTAGCCTTCCCGCTCCAGGAGAGCGCCGGAGACGTTGCTGAGAGCTTGCTCGAAGAGAGATTTCTCCTCCTCCTCCTCTTCCTCCTCGTCCACCGCTTTTTCGGGGTCCTCTAGGTTCTTATATTTCCCCTCGCTGTTTTGATTCTCCTTGCACTGGGTCTGTCTCTTGTGCTTCATCCTCCTGTTCTGGAACCAGACTTTGACTTGTCTCTCAGTCAGATCCAGCAAGGCTGCAATCTCAACCCTCCTTGGTCTACAGAGATACTTGTTGAAATGAAATTCTTTCTCTAGCTCCAAAAGCTGCGTGTTGGTGTAAGCCGTCCTCAGGCGCCTAGATCCACCGCTACCGCTATCGGGGATTTCAAGGGGGTCTGTTAAAAAAGAAAGAAAGAAAAAAAAAAGAAAAACACCAGCACCACACGCACCCCAAAGCATCCCCGCCAGAACAGCGAAAGCAAAGACACACGGACACACACACAAAACAGATAAATGCACGGATTGAATTTCAGCACCCCAGCACACCGCATCCCGGGGGGGTGGGGGGAGTGCTCTCTCTGCATGTATGTGTCTATATCTATATGTCCATATAGCATAAAATAGCAACTGCAACAAAATGGCCGCCTTTGGATGCAGTAAACCCATTGTGTTGCACTGCTGAGCGCCCGGTGCTGCGTGCCCCTCGGCCACCTCCGCCAAATCGCTGCCTCCAGCTCCCCAACCTCCCCACACCAGAGCAAACTTTATATTAGCCATACCGCAATTTATAATTAATGCATCAGCTGCTTAGCTGAGCGGGAGCAATCTATCACTCTTCATTACTGTCAAATATCCTAACTCTAGGACGGCGAGACAAGAGAGGTCAGCTCCAACTCAAATAAATCATCCCGCATTAGGCAAGTTTGGAGAAAGTTTGGGTTTCCATCGAGCACCGCCAGCTCCGTCCTTCCCGCCCGCCCGCCCTCCGCCTCGTCCCCCCGCGAAGCCGGGGGGATGCGGGGAGCCAAAATAGCGGCCCGGCGGGGCTGGCGGCACGTCTTTGGACTGACCTTTGTGGCTGAGGCAGGCAGGTCCAGCGGCTGAGGCGGAGGCCGAGGCGGGCGGCAGCGCGGATCGCTTGGACGCCTTTTTCTCTTTCATCCAGGGGTACTCCGGGGGCGGCGGGGCTCCAGCGGGGCCCGGGCTGCCGCTGCGGCCGCGGGGGCTCGCCTTGGGGCGACCGCCGCCGCTGTGGCGAGGGTGGCTGCCGGGGTTCAGGCTGGGGATGGTCTGCTCGAAAGGAGGAGGAATCAGTGTCGAGTGTGAAAGCGTCGAGTTCTTGATTGATGAACTTTGAAATGTATCACCGACAGGGGGAAAAGATGTCAGGCACTCAGCAAGCGATGGCTGGCTATTGATAAAACCGATCTCTCGCTCAAATGCGAAATTCATGGCCTTCAACTGGCAGCCCCCGCGGAGAAAAAGTTCCCTCGGATTCAGGGGCCTCGGGGGGAGGGGAAGGCCCAGGAAAAAGGAGAGAGAGGAGAAAAAAATATAGCATAGAAGATCGCTGGTGGGGTGTTTTTTTTCTAATTCACTGATTACAGCCGTATGGGGACCGTGCTACTATTAAACTATTGAATTCATGGAGACAAGGTTGAAATTGGACCGAATTGGCTGTCACATGATTGCCTCTGCCCAATGACAATTTGGGCTTTAATCAAAAGAAGCCACTGTCTGTTTGATTGATCCAAAAAAGTCGGGAAGGAACGCCTCATTGGGGGCCAGAAAGGCTTTATTTACACTTTTTTTAGAAGAGGAAATGATATCTCGAGTATCTATCCCCTTGGCGTCCTAATCTGAAATGATCGGGGGTGGGGAGGAGTGTGCGTGTGCGTGGATATGTTTGTGCGAGAGGCTGTGAGTGTGTGTGCGTGTGTGTGTGTCTCTGTGTGTGTGTGTGTGTGTGTGTCTGCTTGTCCTGCAGCCTGCTGCCTTCCTCGCATCCACCCGCACACTCTTCTCTCATTGTTTGGGACTGTCAGGAAAACGCTTTGCACCTCACAAATCATTTAAGCACCTCAATCTGACGCCTTGAGTCATTAACAAAGTAATCCATTAATCTTCAAAGTTTTGACACCGTCAGGCCCCCGCATAAGAACTTGCACCCAGGCAGGAGTCTGAAGCAGAGGGTCTTGATTTTTCCCTAGGAATAGCACTTCCTCCAAAACTAGTTTCTCCTTCTCCACTCAGCGTCAATGGGCTCCTTTGTATTTTTTGTTTGTTTGTTTGGCTTTGTGTTCTTGTTTGATTTTTTTCTTTCTTTCTTTTCCCCTTTTTTTCCTCTTTTCCTCTTTTTTTCCTTTTCTTTTTTGGTGACTATCGGGTGTACAGTACGGAGAACAATTGGTCGCCGGTGCTGAGCCATTGTTTATCAGGATCTTCCTCAGCAACCTTGCTTCGAGGGGAAGAGTCACATAGGCAGCAGCCCTGGCGCTTCATGACTTCCCTCTCCAGTTGGCTTCCCGGGATTGGACCGTAACACATAACCCTAGGAGAACCTCTCTGGGCGAGCCAAATCGCGAGGCTGCAAACGCGTCTAGCTGTTGCCTCAAAAAAAAGTGTATATCCCGTGCCTTAGCTTGCAAACGATACTCCCGTCTGCTGGCATAATTTGCTTAATAACCGTAGTAGGCTGGCTCTGGTGAGTATTTTCGATTACCAGGAAATATATGGGCTGGTAGCGCGTTTGTTTTCAAGGGGCCAGGCAGAGAGAAAATGCTGCGGGGTAATGACTTGAGAGACGGCACTCGCCTCCGATGCTCGCCTCTTGCCGCCGCCACCTCCGATCACCCCCACCAGGTCGAGGCAAGTCCCGAATTTGGATGCTTTTGGCATAATTTTCCAACCATACTGAGGCGACAGGCTGAGTGATGACAATGATGGCCACAATCAGTAACCCGATGAATCCAATGGTCACAGCCGCCCTAGACAGCCCGGACGGGGCTTGCTTGCCCGTGGAGCCCGGGGTGCACGGCGGGGTGGGGTGCGCCGGGGGCCGGAGGGAAGGCGCTTCCGAGCCGCTCTCCGCGTCCTCCAGGAGCCAGGAACCATAGCCAGCGCGATGAGATGCCTTCTCGCTTTATTTTCGGAGTTGCCAAACAGGGGTCGGCAACCGTCTTCGTAATTATATAAAAAAAAAAAAAAGACGGGAAAAAAAAAAAAAGAAAACAAGACCCCAAGCACTCAGTGGATCAGTCTGCGTCCAGTCTGCACGAAGTGCATTTTAAAAATCGGTTTTAAGTTAATGCACCCACAAGATGTAGCATATCTGCGAAGGCATTGGAGAGAGGGGGAGGGGAGGGGCCGGGAGGCTTTAAATGGGCTTTTTGGTGGTTGCTTGTTTAAATAAAATATAGAACGAGACTTGTCATTTAATCCCTCAAAAGGGATGCCTTACAAATATCGATGCTGTTGGAAAATGCAAGGGGTTTAATTTTCTTGCTTTTAGTCCAAACAAAGCTCTGGTGGTGTCTGCCCGCGATCAATCTTGGCCGCCAAAAGGTTTGACAGCTACTGGCCCTTAAGAACACATTTAAAGCTTCTTGCTCTTTCCAAGATCAAATGTGGCCGTGAAAAGAGGCAGAGCAAGAAACGCAAGTAAACAAGGAAAAAAGCTGCTTTTAAAATATGCTGGCAGAGGACTGGGCTGCTTGTGGGAAAAGCCCGGTTTTATTTTGCTTCTTGGTGCCTACGTTGGGGTCAGGCTTTTCTTTTTCTTTTCTCTGATTTCTTTTTTTTTCCCCTCTGGAAAATATTGGGATTAACAGCAGGATGACAAATAATAAAGAGAGAGGTTTGGACTTTAACCAGGCTTTGTGAGTAAAACCTGTGTGGGTGTTTCTATTCTGCACATTTGTTTCTTGTGGTCAGTCTAATACAAAAACCACCTGGAACAAAACCTTTGCAGAGAGGACGCGAAATTCTTGGGAAAATCAATTACTGCTGCCTCCAGAGGGATCTTTTAATCGGACGAATCTTAAATGCAAAATTACAAATTCTTATATGCAACCTACAGGCTCTGAAGAGAGGACTGAATACGGTTTATGGAAAGAAGGGGGAAAAACCGCCTGTATTTTTCTTTCTTCAGGGTGGGAGGGGAGTGAAACGCCAACTTCCTTCTATTTGAACATTTTCCTAAATGTAATTCGTGGTGCTAAAGGAGCCACGCAGTAAGTATCGTGACTGTACCGTTACCTTTTGTTGTAGCTAACCTAACCGATCCGAGGGCTGGGGTTGGGGGGGGGGGGGCTTGAATTTTATACGGGCGCTCCTTTGAAACGAGCATTGTCTTGCGATGTTGCAAAAATGCTTTCTTCGCTTACAAAAGTAATAATCAGTGGTTGGTCTGTATTGGGTAATAATCAGGTTTCAGTGAAAAATATTAGCCTACATAGGCTTTCCTTCCACGGTTACATGTCTATATATACAATAAACAGCGCGATATAAATCTATTTGCTATCCTTTTCTTTGACTGGGCATGCTTTATCTATTTATGCAGAAAAGCTCTATATAGATTCACGGGTGCATGACAATGTTTCAGCATCAGGCAAGGATGGTTCTGGGAACAAGGTAAAGCCCAAAGATTAGTAATATTTCAGCATGAGACCAAAATGGCGACATTTTTTTTCTGTGCTCTAAAAGATACAGATGGTGAACAGCGTGCGTTATTATCTACACAGCATAGGAATATGTCTTTATAAACGTGCAGGGGTATATTTTACCTAGTCTATTAAGGTCCGTTTTGATTTATCTTTCAAGTTTCAATCTAAAAATTACGGACATTTCGCCTGAAAGGAAGAAAAATCGGATTTAAGCACAAGCTTGCGGGTTTCTGCATTCTACCTCGAGCCGATTCGGACCGGAGACCCCTACGGGTGCCCGTTTGGGGCCGGGACCGCCGCCCTTCTACGGTCCCGTGCCCCCCGCTCCGACACAAACACACACCCGCACACACATCCACACCCCCCCGCGGGAAGAAACGGAGCACAAGACTCCCCTCCCCCACACCTTCAGGCTGCCGTGGGAGGAAAGGCGGCTCAGCAAGAATGAAAGCAGCCCCAGTAAAATATAAAAAAAATATTAATTCGGAAAAAAATAATAGAGAAAGATAAAATCCACTTCTGAAAGGAAAAGGGGAAAACAGCGGGGGTAGCGGGTGGAAGGAGCAGCAGTGCGCTCATCCACGCCCCAGAACATTCGCGGTTCGGCCCGACCCTGCTCTCCCACCCTGCTCCGCAGCCTCCGCCGCCCGGCTCAGGGCGCCAGCCCAGCGACCGGGAGGCCCCTCCGCGCCTGCACCCACGCGGGGCTTTATCCCGAGCTCCGGTGCTTCCCACACACGCTGTACACCCACACCCACTCCCCCGGCTGTCCGCCCGGAGCTGCTCCGCCGCCGAACCCCCACCGCACCCCGCGGGGAGGGGGCGATCCGCGCCCGCCGGGCACCGTGCAGCGGGCGCGGGAGGAGGCTGCCGCCGCGGGCCCTGAAACCCTGGTGGAAGAAAGAGAAAAAAAGAGAGAGAGAGAGAGGAGAGAGAGAGAGGAAAAGAAAAATCTCTCTCCCTGCCTATGAAATGCTGAAAAGGCGTCGCGGGGCCCTTCGGGTGAGCAGATCCTCGTGTAAATTTACAGACGAGTTTCCTAGCTCCCCACGTCATGGAGGGCTCTCCATTCCCCTGCGCTGCGAAGAACATGTTCTTAACTCTTTATTATTCAGAATAAAAACTTTATTTTTTTTCCAGAAAGTGAGCAGCAAGGAATGTATAACTTTCAAAACAAATCTAGCCTTTTCAGCTTCACACACTTTTTGCCTAGCTGGATGTTACACGCATAAAGTATTCAAACCGTGATCTTTTTTCCCAGATTTTATTGCATCGTCATCATCATTATTATCACTATTTTTAATAAAAGGAGTTAATAGTTTCCTTTCAAATGATATTTCTAACACGTGCCGATATGCCATCTAATATATGGCCTCCTGAATATTCAGGGTACAGATTTTTTTATATATATATAAATATGAACAAATGGGGATAAATAAAATTTTAAACACTTAGATTATTCAATGTTTGCGAAAAAAAAAATATAAATAAATCTGAATGTTCACCAGCATACACACATTGAAAGACTTACACGTATCAATAATTGTCCAGGGAGTCCCTGTCCAAGCGCTTTTGATGTCTTTCTTGCTATTTAAAAGAAGTGCAATAAAAAAAATTGCTTCCCCGTGGGATCAATCATGTACGAACAAATTCACATTTAAGAATTCCTTTTATAGAAAATTTGTTCATATACCCTGTTTTGATAAAAGTGTAGAAGGTAAAGTATAAAGCCTCTGCATACTCCCAAAGTGAGACACAAGGCTACAGTTCAAGAAGATAAATATCCACTAGTGAAACTATAGAGCAATTCAAGCAACGAATATTGCTACGTCACATAAACTAGAAAACGCTTTTACGAAAGGAAACAAAACAAACCAAAACGAACAAAAGAAACGAGAAGGGAAGGGGAGGGCACATCTTGGGGGTGGAGAGAGAAGGGAAGGGATGAGTACTTTCCAAAACTTGGGGGCTTGGTGCTCCTCTTAGTGATTCCTGTCTTACAGATGAGTGAGTTTGGGCGCTTCCTGAATTCTTCCCTGAGAAGGATGGTGAGCGGTAAGGTCTGTGTATGTTGGATGTGGATCACAAGGTCCATGGTGGTGATTGTTGGCCATTGGCCCAGCCCCGCTGTAGTCCATGTTGGCAGAGGGAGGATGAGGGAGATGAGTTAGACCAAAGATGGAAGGCCCAGAATTGGTCATGGTCTCCACGTAGTTGCCCCCTACATAGACGGGGCTTCCCTGTATATGTGGATTCCCATAACCGTTGCCTTGAAGAGGATGAGTATCATATTCAGGTGTCACAGCTGCTGTCCCCGTGTATCTCTTTTGAGGAGGTGGGCAATTATTAAGAGGAGCAGTATACGATGCAGGGATGCCATAGGTGTTTTGATGAGGCTTGTTAAATGGTGGAGGTGACTGGGGCTCGTAGGGGACACTGTTTACTAAAGAATGCATAGAGTTTAGATATCCCCCAGCAGCTGGAGGGACAGGGCTTCTGCTTGGGGACTGTCCTCCGGAAGAGGTCATCATACCCTTGCCCTTTTGATCCTTTTTGTATTTCATTCTGCGGTTTTGAAACCAGATTTTGATCTGTCTTTCTGTGAGATTGAGCAAATTGGCCATTTCTACCCTTCGTGGCCTGCAAAGGTACCTATTGAAGTGGAACTCCTTTTCCAGTTCTACCAGCTGGGCACTTGTGTAAGCTGTACGGGCTCGCTTAGAGGAGGCTTGCCCTGGAGGGCTTTTATCACCAGCACAACTCTCACCTATGTAAATCACACAAAGAACACAATCAGCATGGCGAACCTACACATGGCAATATGAGAAAATGGCCAACAGCACCAGCACCTGGAGAGTTCAGCTTCCAAGGGCAAGATGGATACCCACGGGTGCAACCAGTACTCCCCCATGGCATGAGCTCAGTGGTGCCAAGCTCCAAGCCTCAAAAGACTTTCTTCACCTCATTAGTGTCAATATATGATTACACTTGCTTCCCTTAAGAATACAACATGCAACATGTCTTGAGCTTGGCAAAGAGGAGAGAGGAAGGTTCAGAGCAACACAGTGAGGTTTAGAAACTCTGAAAGTGGGCCTGTGGCTCTGCAGACATAGTGGGGTCAGGGTCTTCAAGAACAACCTGTTCTCCTTTGCTGTAAAGATCTAAAGCCCTCTTTTCTGAAAACCCATATATGTATATGTATACTTCAGCTACAAATGCCTGAAGGTTAGGCATCTCCAATACAAAACTTTAACATATAAATATATAATTTTCATTGTAGTGTTTTTTATAATGTCTAGCGTATAGCACGAACATATGGTAGTGATTGGGAAGTATAATATATTTAAAGAACATACAGTAGCTAGGCTTGCATATAGGCTTAGAGATATATTTAAATGTTGTTGCTTTTTAATAAAATAAATACATGATACGGAAGGCTGTAAACAGCAGTGTTAGCACAGCTTTAAAAAACAGACTGGCAAAACATTTGCTGAAGTTTTGAACTCCATTTCCAAGGCACGTTTAAGCAAAAAAGGGGGAAAAGTCAGAATAAACCCAACTTCTGGACTTTGGAGCTAGCACTGGTGTTATCAGTTTGGATTTCCTTGAGTAATAAAAGCATTGATATACACTTCCATCCCTCAAATAATGTTTTATGGGCCCAAGTTTATAGCACTCCAGAATGATTTTTGTTTACCAGGCTTGTAACTTTGCCAACCAGCTTATTAAAGTAGGAAGAGGTTCTGACTGCATGCAGGGCATTGATCCTGCCTGCACATGATTATGAGCTATTTTATTCCCGTTACACTTCAGCAGAGATAGGTCACTGTCTTATTAATCTAACAGCACCATGCCAACAAAGTACTTGGGACAAGCCTCTGGCTTAAGGCCTGGGCTGCTCCACACTGACATGATTTACTGAAGGGGGGATTACCTAGGAAATGTGATAGATGTTGGAGGGCACAAGTGGTTCTGCCACTAGGAAGCAAAGTCAATTCAGACCTATTCTACAAGGCTGGGAAAGTTTTGCATGGGGTGTTTTTCTCACTGAGCTCCCCTCAGTAAATAAGCTGAGTGATGGCAAGCCCTTTCCAAAAGTTTCATGGGGTCAACCCAGAGGGTAAAAAAGCCCCCACCCTCCCCTCCCTGAAGTGAAGGTGGGTAAGACAGCCCTCCTCCCCACCTGATGCATAGTCAGCCCAGGAATACCCAGGGAGAGGGGGAGCATGTTTCATACCTGAACTGGAACTGCTGTTTTTCTGCTTTGTGTTTTGCCGAGACTCTTTCATCCATGGGAATATCTGTTTGGACACAGTGGGTGAGTTAAGAGCTGGGCTCTTGGTGGGGTTGGCCGGGGCAGGGTTGCTGCTGGCATTTTGAGATGGCGAGGTGGAAGACGGAGGTGGAGGTTGTGCCTGCTGGGCTGGAGGCGGCTGCGGTGGAGCCTGTGGGTCAGCGAGGCTGGGGGGCTGGAGGGTCTGGCTGGGGAGGGTCCTCATGCAACTCTCACTGATGTCATTGGCCTTGTGGTGGGACACAGAGCTGCCAGGGGACTGGAGGGAGCACGCGGGGCGGTGGTACTCAGTTTCCACAAGTGATGAAGATGGAGGATATTGCTGCTGACTCGCATTATAAGTGAAACCATTTGCTCCTTGGTAGGGGTAGGCACCATAGATTGCAGAGCTGTCGTAGTAGGTCGCTTTTTGCATTTCGTTGTTTCCCAATATTTATTTCACAAACTGACAGGGTCTTGACACCCTTGGAGAATAACATTGGCACCCCTCTGTCACGTGGCGCTCTTCCTCCAATGGCCTCTCCGGGCAGACCTGGGGTGTGGGGAGAGCAGAGCAGGGTGAAGAAATGGTACAAATCCATCTTACTTTCAATAGCTAAGTGACATGAAAGCCATAAAAGAAAAAGTGGTCAGCAATATTTAGCAGCATGACTTGGCCTCAGGCGTGGAGCATTTCGATATAAAAGCTGCCTGGATTTACTGGCAGCTACAAATATGTGCTTTGCTGCACCGGGATAGGGGCTTTCTAGGTTTGTTTTTTTTTATCATTATTTCTTTCTTCTTAAGGAACAGAGCAAGAGGGTTGATCGTTTATCATCAAGAGGCTGTTTTAATACCGGTCTCTGAGATAAGGGTGATCGAGGAATCGGTAATGCAAAGGGGCTGGGTCCAACTCTAAGATCAAACCCTCTCCTTTAAGCAGCGTTGTTTTATTTTTAGCCTTTCTCTCCTGGTTACGGCTCTTCATACAACTTTAAAGAAATATATGAGATGGTTCTTGTCTACGTGTGGCAGGGGGCAGGAGCAGGGTGGAAAGGTTTCCTAGGCAGGGATATTTAAACACCCTATCCCAAGTGACGGATTTTGGCTTGTCTCTGAAATGCTCGATAGGAAAATAAACAAAGCAGCACCTTCTTCCCTCCATGCCCGCACACCACCCCGAGCCGCCCAGGTCACGCACCCTGGCAGCCGCGGTTTCTGCCCGGGCAAGCCTCGCCCGCCGCCCGCAGCGGCTCCCTCTCGGTTCCGGAGTGCGGCTTGGGCCGCTCCACGGAGCCCCCGAGTCTGCCTCCCACTCGCGAGTGGGACTAGAGCCTCAACTGCACCCGGCGCCGCGCAAAGCCCCATCAGCGAGGCCAGCAGGGGCGGTCGTTGGTTTGTTTTTTTCAGCAGTTATTTTCAAGACACTAACTTTTCGTGGAATCAGCCAGATCCTACCTGTTAAAACATGATGGATTGGGGGAAAAAAACACACCAGAAACCTGAAAAACCAGCGTTCATCTCCATGACCACGGCTTGAACTTTCCTTCCAACTTAGCGATAATAGGTTCTGTCTTGGAAACTGCTATGTAATTTGATGTATGAGGGTCACTTGGCTGGGGAGAGGGTGGACACAAACTCAGAGAATGCTTCTCCTGCCTGGGCGAATCCCTTCCCCCCGTAGTGTTCTTTTTTTTTTTTTTTTTTTTTTTTTTGGGTCACTCATCCTCCTTTCTTCCTAGGATCCCCCCCCCCCCAAATTAAAGTGTACTCGTCACCTGCCTGAAAAGAACCAATTAAAGAATCGCCCGTATTAATGAGAGAGGAGACCTGTGTGTAACCTCCGATCTAGGAGGTGTTTCCACACACACTCACATTGTTCTCAGAAATTGAAGTGTGTTCCTCACCGTCCTCCTAACCCCTTGCTGGCAAGTAACCACGTCTTTTCACATCCGAAGAGCCTCTTTCCTTTTACCACTTTCCCTGTACTTAAGCAGCTGGATATTTCCCCCCCAAAACATCTAACGAGGACAAATGCTTAGGGGCGAAAAGCCTTACACAACACAAACACCAAACGAGCTCATTCTACGCCTTTCAAGTTATACAAGTTCTTAGAAAACAGTATTCCCTTTGTTAGAGCGTAACAAAATGAAGGTAACACACCTACAGCAGGGCGGTCACCCTGTTATTGCACTAATCAAGCTCTTTGGATGCTATTAAGCTAATAAGCCGATGGAGATCTGAGGCGCACACACAATTTCCAGCTCCTCGCCTCTCCTTCCCTGTGCTATCGAGGCCTGGTGTGATTTTTCTCAATTCCTTTCAAAGAGAGTCTGTAGACACCACTACCAGAGGAGAAGGAGGAAACAATCGGCCAGCGGTGATTTCACAAAGGCACTCGCCTTTCATGACCGCAACACCAAATATTTCACCTTCCTTCGGCCGCTGCGAAGTTTTGTGGCGCTGGCAGGACGGGCAGCGCGGAGCGAGGATGCGGGGTGTGCTGCTCCCGTAGCTGCCGGCCTGCAGACAATAGGCAACTTTACTTGGAAGGCAAAATATTTTTGGAGTTTCGGCCGTTTGCCAGCAAGTTAAAAAAGAAAAAATCAGATCCCGAGTTTGGAGTTCGCCAAGTTAATCACTTCCGACAAAGATATAGAGAAGCGGGAGTAACCTGAGGAGTGCCCGGTCATTCCAGGAGAAAGTGGGAATAGCGGGATTAAGAGCGACAGTGATCACGATAGCGTCCTAACGGGAAAGGGGACGAAAGGAGGTGGATTTACCACCCCAGCCGGTGACTGGGATGGGAAGAGCTCTCCTCTCCCCTTCGAAGACAAAAAGCCAGGTCTTACAAACACAAATGGGCCTCCGATCTTTCCAATGCCTGTTTTATCGGCTCCGTCTCGGTTTGTGCAATACACGGCTCTGCACTTTACCAACTTCTCTCCCCCCACCCAGACAGCCCAGAGACAGCAGATGAAAGTTGCTTGGGGAGGCAAGCCCGCTTGGTTTCCCCCACTCCCCACTTCAGCTCTCTCCTACCCTCTCCTTCCCCGCGCTTCCCCCCTTCCCAAGCACACCAGATCTTTGCCCTGTAACTCCCAACCGAGCCCCAAACTAATTCTAGGACGAAAAACCAGGCAGCCTCCCTGAAAGATTTCCTGAAAGATAAAGACAAAGTTGAAGGAAGGTGGGGGGTGGGGGGAAGAGAGGAGAGAGAGCTGCCTGAACACGAAGTGTAAGGGTATCAGTCACTGCCTGGAAGGAAGCCCCAGCTTGTGAACTCTTCTTGAACCGACATTTAAGTCTACGGTCATAAATCACTGGGACATAAACTCCGCCATTCACGACTGATAGCAGCGTATTTGTGGCCTGCTTACCTTAACTTCTGACGACTGAGGCGGAAGCCAGCATGCTCTCTCTCTCTCTCTCTCTCTCTCTCCCTTTTTTTTTTTTTTTTTGGAGGCGACACAACCCAGAGAGCAGGGGCTGTCGGCCCCAGCTCGATCCCTGTGGCCGCGGGGTGGGCACCGGCTCAGCTCATCCGCACCCGGCACCCCCCGGCCGGGAGGGGCGAGTCCTGCCCTGCACGGGATGGGGTCGGTGGCTCCGCACACCCGCCTACCCCGCTCCCCTGACGCTTCAGGCTGCGCACCCTACCCCGAGCCGGTCCCCGGCGTACCGGGCTCCCCCTGTGCGGGGCACGGAGGACGGGGATATTTCCCAGGGCTGCTCTGGGAAGGGAAGGAGAGAGAGGGAAGGAGGAGGAGGGGGGGGAGTTGGAGGGGGAAAAAAAGGAAAAAATGGAAAAAAAAGGAAGGAAGAAAGAAAGGCGGCCGCCTGGGGAAGCATGGGGCAGGGTGGGGGCTGGGGAGGGAGCGCAGGAGCACGGCAGTGAAGGAGTGTGGCCCCCCCGCACCCGGGCGTCGCCGAAGTCCAGGAAAATTATGCTAATGAAGACAAACGGCGCTCACAAAGGGTCGCTCTCACCAGCCTCCAGGGTGCTGCTGTGGGGGTTTGAGTTTGTCCCTCTTACCGGTGGGCTTGGGGGGCAGCTGCAGAATAGCCCCTCTGCCGCTCCCCACGGCCGGGAGCCCCGCACAGCCCCGGCTGAATGCCGGGGAGGGGAGCAAAGCCCGGAGAGCCGGGGCTGGGTCCGGAGAGCCAACCGAAGCCCACCAGGATCCCCGCTCTGGGCAATGCTTTCAGAGCCACGCTGGAAATCATTAGAGTTACTAATTATTAACTCATGCATGCGTGAGCGCACACACACACACAGATGTACACACAGACACCCCCCTGCCCCCCTCAAATATCCCCAGCGCCTGGGACGGGCACAGAGGCGCTCACACACACACATGTGCTGCACAGACGGGTCGGGGTGCCCGCAGCACCCCGTGGGGACGCGTGGGCGGGAGCCTCGCGTGGACGCGGGCCCGGCGCCTCACAGCTCGCCTTTGCCTTCTTTACAGCTGGAGAAGGCGCTCGCCTCTTCCCTCAGCGCTACGGGGTTTGGGGGTGGTGGTGTCCCCCCAGTTTCCTGCAGCAGAAACGCGGCAGCGGCCGTGCAAACGAGAACTTAAACAAAGTTGCAGACGGTAACGGGGCTCTGGGCTCTGTGCGTTAAGCGGAGCCTGCGAATAAAATCTAGGTGTAAATTTGACGTTACTTCGTTAATTAAGGCATTATAAATATAACTAGTCCGTTTAAAGCACGAGGGAACCCAGCGTCATCTTTAAACACAAACAAAGCGAGGGGGAAGCGAGAAATAAAAAGCACTATAAGGCTGGGGTGGCCTCTTACGCATACCAATGGTTTTTGTCATTTATGGCTATGCAAGATTTATGACTTCGTGCACCAAAGCTGTAAACAGAGCACTAAAACAGAAAACACTTGCTCCTTATGGCATAAGTGAGAAGGCACCACATGAAAGGGGAAGCGGCCAGCGTAGGAGGAGAGAAGAGGCAAAAATCCTTCGTATGCGTTTTGCTTCAAACAATCCTGTGAATGTTGCTTTGGAAGAAAAAAAAAAGTCTTTTTAGTCAATAATCAACCCCACACTTTCTTCTGAAACTGCTGATCTGCCATTCGCCCACTTGCCCGGCCAAATACTGAGAGGCAGTGCTGCGCCCCGACGGAGCCCCCCGGACTGGCGAGGAGGATTCGGACAGGGAGAGAAAAGATGGGGACTGCCGAAACCTGCGGACACCGGGGAGCCGGCCGGTTTGGGGAGCCCCGCCGAAAGCTGGGCGAGTTTTTCCTAAAGAGCGCGTTTCAACTTGGGAACCATCTCCGGCGGGATATTCTGACTAAATGTCTGTATTTAAGAACGGGGAACGGGAAGCGGAGGGAGGTTTTTTAAAAATGAAAGGATATGTAAGGACTTCAATCGTGAGAACCGAACTGGTTCATAGGAATATTGAAGTGTTTCTTCCATTCATCTTACAGCCTGCAAAGAGTATTTTGCGAGATTTCTCCAATTAGTCCCTTTTCCCCACGCCCCCTCTCTCCCCAAAGAGGTAATTTTAAACATGAGAAGATGATTATTTTTTTTATGTCTCCTATGATGTCGGGATAAGTGTCCCAACGCACAGATCCCCGCTGCTTTTATCTGTCTTTCCCTCCCAGAGGCCGAATATTTTCCTTCTGCTCTATTCCGCGGAGAGAGATAGGGCTCAGCTCGGGGAGGGATGGGCAGTGTTTGGGGCTGATTTCTGAGTCAGAAATGACCTGCCTTTTCTCCCCGAAGAGTCCCACTCTGTGGCACTCCCTCCCCTCCCTCCCCCCACCGCCCCCGAATTACTATTTTCCGAATAAAATAATGCCTGTAAAGCACCTTGTCCTTGGATGCCCCGAAATGGAATCGGGCAGCACCATAATTCAGAGCTGGTTCTGGGGGATCTCTCAGAGATGAAATAGCAAGGCAGGGAGTTGAAGAAGGGGGTCAGTTCTGGAAGTGGTGCCTGTCCAAGTCGTTAGAGAGTTAGAAGGGATATCAGCCGAATTAGAGAAGAACTGGATCATCGAAGCAAGCCATGGTCCATCTAAATTGTTGTTTATATTTTCTCACACTAGAGAGGCAATGCACTCGTTGCTATTTGCTCCACAGACTGAAGTTATTTACACAACTCGCCGAAATCCCCCTCTCCTCCAGAACTCTTCTTGCTTTCTTTTACTCTAGAGCAGGACTCTATTATTTATGAGTATTTTAACTGGGTCAATATGTATTCAAACTGGGTCATAAATCAGAGGAGAGGCTGCCAAGTAATTTAGTTGCAATTAAAGCTTGGATTTTATTTTTGAGGCACATTTTGGCCCATTTCAAGACACGGCAACGCCAATCTGGGCTTTTAGAAACACAGATGGGAGCAAAAGAGCTCTCCTTCCCTTGCTGAAGAGAGAGACACCGTGCTTGAGTATGGTGAGAAGGGGAAATAAAATTCATTTGGGTCAGTTCTGCTTCGAGAGCCGTTTTAAAGGGCAGGAAAAGGCGAGACCATCCCAAACATCACCCTGAAGGTCTCTGCAGAACGGCCGCGAATAGCTCCGAGTGGATATAACCTTTTTTTGGTGCTCCCAGCAGAGTTTTTATCATCGTACACTTTTCTCCCTCTTTCCCTCTCTTTCTGACCCCTTAGAAGACGAGCAATCACAAACAGCGCGTAACTGGACACAAAGTGGCTCAGCCGGAATAAGCAAGAGGCACGGAGCAACCTGGAGGAGAGCGAGTCCCAGGGCTCCAACCTTTCCCAAAGCCGGGGCACACCGGGGAAATAGGGTTTCATTTAGCATTTTCCCCTCTTTAGATAGCCACGTAATCTTACATTTTTGTCATTTAAAGTGCATTCATGTCTATGCGTTCATATTGATAAGTATAGGCAAATACGTACATATTTTTATATATGGATATACCTGTATTTATGTAAGAGACTGCATGGATATTAATTTAGAACTAGCGTATGTTCTCCTAGAAGATACTTTCCACTCTTCTCCTTTTTAATTCTCGCTTTCCAGATCCCCATTCAGAGAGGCAGAATAAACCCCCACATTTTCAAGGCTGATTTATTGTTAGAAGCCGTGCTTGGCTCTTGGTTCAGCTCCTTCTCACCGCGGAGAAATAAAGAGGAGCGCGTTGGCTCATTTGCGAAGGGGAAGCCTTGCCATAGAGCTGAGCACTCATGCAGCGCTCCGCGCACAATAAACAAAGTACCACTAAAGCATCATAAATAAAATGGCAGCACGATCGCACAGTCATCGATTTACGGAGCGGCAGCGGCCGAGCAAACACCCATAAAACAACAACCACCGCCGCACACTCGAGCACGACCCCGACCGAGGAGCATCACACACCTCCCACATCGTTTTCTCCGACTTGCCCAAGTACATAAATAAATAAACACACAAACACACAAATAAAATAATAGAATAAAATGAAGGGGGGAAATATTCAAACACGACAATAAAAGAGGCTTCCTATCTCTAGCCGGTCATAAATAATGGTAAGATGGCAATCGAGGGGCTGTAGCGGAGGCAGCTGGCCATCAACAGTAGTGTGGGATCTCTATGGAGAAAAATAAATAAAGAAGCAAACTCTGCCTGCTCTGCTCGCTGAGAGGGTAGAGTTGAATATTTACCACAGCAAATTGAAACAAAGGGGGAAGCAGCCTGGCTCCGGGTGCACACACACCCGCACGCACACACACGCACTCACTCCAGCCTCTGCTACTGACCTTTGCCTCGAACAGCAATAACTCACCACATAAATGAACAATCAACGGAAATACCTTAAAATAAAATCCATCCTTTCTAACGAAGCATTTCGTCCTCTCGGCTCGACAATAACCTTTCCATAAGGAACGAAAGCTGTCAGCGAAATGGCCAGCTCTTGTGGGGACGGTGATGGGGGCAGGAGAAAAAAAAATAATAGAAAGCAGTGCTTGCTCTGAACAGAAACTGGAAAAGCGTAATCGCAGACGGAGCCAGACCGGGTCTCCACTCCAAATGCCACAATAATGCGCTGTATTATGTGCTCACGTGGTCATACGTCAACTTAAATCCTTTTATTTGAAATAGGGAATCACTGAAGGAACAGGGTTTCTTAGCGCGAGCCTTCGCTTTTTAAAGCCTTAACCCAATATGTTAAAGAAGAGTTTTAAGGGAGGGGAAAAAATCTAAGAGATGCAGATGACTATGGGGGAGATTGGTCTGATTCTCTTTCCTCCCACACCAATATTTCTTTACACAAAACCCATTGGAAGGTAAGAGGAATTGTTATAACGCTGCACTTTGATACTTAGCCTAATTAACCGGCATTTGCTCCCCAGGCCCGCCACTCTGCTGCACGTCGCATGTCCTCTGCAAGCCTTGAAGAAAGCCCAAATCTTAATGCTATTATTTCCAGCCCCCTCCTAAACGGGACGATTACCAGCCTTCCCCCCACCCCCAGCTGCCTCTACCCTGCCATTGTACAGGGCTTGCTCAACTCCCACACGCTACATCAGGGCTCCTGTAGAAACTAAAAAGACCTATAATTACCTGACAAAGGCAAAAAAGAGTTTCTTCTAAGAGGCTAGTTGATTTTTGTCCTCGTAACACACTATGAAGAATACACCTTCCTTCACTGGCGTGCCTCTGAATTTTGCAAAATCTTTTGGGACCTTGCTGTTAAACCTGTGCTTACGCATTTCCTATACAGCTAGTTTGAGTGATGCACAAAATTATAGGTTTCTAACGATGGGGAAAAAATTGAGGAGGGGGAGCTCTTTGCCTAAGGGGAAAAAATTAAGAAAAAAAGAAAAAAGTGAAGTTGTACGTGGCCCCTGAGCCAGGCTGCTTCGCCTGTGTGTGAACCCATCACATCTTCCCTGTAAGATTGTTTAACTTGTGCTATTGACACAATAAGCTAAACAAACAAAAGAAACTCTCCACTCACACAAGTTTTCTGGAAGGAGTCAAAGTAAATCAGATAGTTCACGCTTTTAACGTGCTCCTAGTTCAGTTCTGTGACTCCAGCATTGTGCATCATTATGTATACACCCTTGCCTAAATCTTTCCACCATCTCCCATGAGCTCCAAGAAGCTAACTATAGGTCCCCTCTTACTGTTTCACCTGAACTTCATTGAACAGAATGGAAGGAGTTTTCTTTTTAAAGATGATTTCTAGTGTTATGGACAAGCCTTATCATACTCTCGCCTGGGTTGTAGAAGTGGGCCACTGGAATGTAAACCCATTCGTAACAGTGCATAGTAGTGGCATTGCAGCGAAGTCAGCATGACGTTACAGCAGCAGAAAACTTTGCAATTTTTCATACTGAAGTGACTAAGCTAATACCAGGGTATACATATATTATCCCTCACTAGGAACTGCAATAAAACCTACAGACTTTTTAAAAAAGAGGGGGCATTAGGCACATTCGACATGCCCGAGTCAGTAACTATTAGCATGCCTGGTAACTCCACAGCTCTCTACTTGTTGTAAACCAGGGCCGATATTTGCATGAGATGGATTCCGGGCACTTTTAAATTTGGTGCCTTTGCATCCCATAGAAGAAACACATAGAGAAGTTCTTCTGCAACAATGAAACTGAAATTAATGAGGAATGGAGCAGATGTTGAAAAAAGCAAAGCAAGTCTTTCTTGGGGCTGTTGTAAAAAGTTATCGACTGTTTTGCGTCAAAAATAGAAAGATGGCTTTAGAAGTTACAGTCTTGAGCAAATAGAAACTACAAAAGCAATAAATCACAATCATAAGTCATTTGAAATGCCTTAACGCTAGCTGTGGCCATTGGCTTCAAAAACCTGTTTCTGTGAACATCTTTATTGGTATTAATGGTCAAGTTAATCCTAAAACTACTGTTTAACAATTAACTTGGTGTATATAGTGGGGAAACTAATTAATTCTTAAGAAAAGTAACTTCTTGACGTGTGAATACCTTTCACAGAGTGTGCTTTGGGAAGGCAGAAGGGGGAGTCTGCCTAACTTTGTACTGTCCTGAATTGCAGCTGAAAATTATTCCCTTCCGCCGAATTTGGAGAAAGTTTTCTTTGCTCTACAAGCGTGATTACGAAGTTTCAGATGCAAATTCAAATGATCTTGCGAGTCGCAGGCGCTAGACTTCCCTCGCCACCCCATTTATTGCTTTGTTCCTGTTCCTGGACACTCAGCGGTGTGTTTTATTACCTCGATGATTTGGAGACCTGAAAGACTCCTTCTGGTAGAAAAATGTGGAGTTTATCAGTAGGTGTGCTACTGATTTTTCTGTGCTTTAATACACATGGCTTCGAGCTGAGTTTAAATTCCAACCCCAGTAACAACAAACAGATCTGAGTTCACAACGTGCCTGCATTAAGGGAGACCCTTTGTGCCCGTTCTGGCATTAATAGCCACTCGTAGCATTAATGCTATTTAAAGTTACCTTCAGCAGAGCTAGAGTTATAATTTTAAC
This sequence comes from Eopsaltria australis, assembly GCA_034509425.1. NCBI lineage: Eukaryota > Metazoa > Chordata > Aves > Passeriformes > Petroicidae > Eopsaltria > Eopsaltria australis. The sequence goes on along the minus strand of JAVTVJ010000069.1, from coordinate 920,127 downwards.
TGCGCTTCAAGTTTACTTTTATGCCGGTTGGTAAGAGGTGTGCCATGTGGAGGCGAAATGGGAATCACCCGTACGATATAAGTATTTATTTCCTCGCTACCTCGAAAGATTTGCAATCTGCTGGGACGCAGAGCTGTTTACCTACATCCGTGCGTCTGATAAAGTTGGTCTTTGATCATTCCCAAGCAGATAAAAAGAGCAGCGTTATCGACTGTGCCCTTGTGTGAGAAGTTCTGCTCATAGTCAGCTGAGTCTGTCGGTGTTGGGTCCGTTAAGGAATCCCAAATATCTCTGCCCGCAATGCTGTGGGTACATGCCACCGGAGGAAGGTTCCTTCGCACCGTGTTTTCGCTTTCAATTTCCGAACACAAGCGTGAATAGACATTTGCAGCGCCTTTTTGTAGTTAAGATTTAAGCAGCTCATTAAGCCAACACAAAGAGCCCTTGTAGTCCTGTAATTTATGGCCGCTTTTAAAAGGTAGTAAAATACACTAATTGTACATCAACATCCAAAAAGGAGCAGGTAAATCTAGCAGGAATTTGAGCTAATTCTATGTAATCCTCCCCTCTCGACGATCGGCATAAAAGAATTGTCACTATGGAAAGCATTTCTTTTCTCCTGCCAAAGGACCAAGCACATCAAGGACTTCAGCAACTCCGAACCACCAGACACCGACCTCCACTCAGTTCAAAGCAGGCCAGGACGGACAAATACCCGAAATTTATTCGCGAACCATTCTGTCGTATGCACGCAGACAAAAATCAGGTTTTCTAACATCCCCACATGCACTTCTCGTTTGCAGGACTGGCTGCGGAACTCCTCGAGGAGGAGGCGAACAGACAAGCCGCGATAAGCAGCCATTCAACACCGAACTGGCTCCAACCCTCTTTCCCTCGCCTGATGCCTTTGATTTCGGAAGGAGCTAAGAACGGACAAAGAAATTCTCTAACTCTTTCGCTCTTCAGATGACTTTGCATCCTTCCTGTCCCCAATGCCTTTATAAGGATGGCGATCACTCAGGTCCCGTACACTTCTTTGTCTGCTCAGACACGCGCATTCACCACCCACGGAAGATGAATAGAGCCAATCCAGAAAAAAAATTCCAGCTAGGTTAAATATTTATCGCAACAACAACAAAATCTCATTCCGGCAGTCTTGTTCTTCATGCAGGTACCAGGCAAATCGCATTCTTACAGCCGCCACGGGCGCAAAAGCAGCGGCCGCTGCCCGGCTCTTACCTCCTCCAGCTGCGCAGGGTTGGGCTGAGGCGCTCCCAGCTTCTTCCACCGCCCCGGCCGAGCGGCTTCGTTTCGGGGCTCCCTGTAAACAAGCAACAAACAGTGCCTTACCGGGGAGTGCAGGGGGAGGTATTTTGCTCCTTCATTGGCAATACATGGTTTGCCGGGTGCGCTGGGAGAGCCCGGAGAGGGGCGGGCGGGGATGGAGCCGGCTCGGGCTCCCGCGAGGAGCGTGGATTCCCACCCGGGTGAAGAGCACGGGGAGCTGAGAAATAAAAGCGTGCAGTTGTTTTGATTGGGGTTTTTTTTCCTTATTTTTTTTTCCCCGCAGACAGCTATGCCTTCTGTCTCCAAGTGTTTGGAAATATTGTCATTCCTAACTCTTGTTACATGAATGTCTGCTTTATTTTCCTCTGGGAAACCTTTGTTTAGGATCATTTAATCAAGAACAGACATTAAACACAAGTTGTGGTGTTCATCTCTACCGAATAAAACTCGGAAAGGGTTCCAGTTTAAATGCGGGGCGTATTGTGGTTGGGCTTTTATTCAAACGGTTAGCCGGGGCCCAATCCTGCCACCACAAGCTCAGCAAGAGGCTCACAATTGACCTCAGTGATGCGGGATCGGGCCCAAATGCTTAAAAAAAAAAAAAAAAAGTCCAAAAAAACCCAACATCACTGAAACCCATTGACGGAGGGGAAAAAACTGGGCTGCTTCTTTCCCCTAAAACAAACAATATTGCTCAGTCCAAAAAAGACAATAGTTAGACTATTTGCATGCCACTTACTGAATCACTTTTACTTATGAATTTGTCAGATATAATAATGTACCCCTGTATTCACTCTTAATAATAAAACCCATCTAACGCATCTTACAATCGTCAGTAAATGCAAACGCTAATAATTAAATAACACCGTTCTTGCTGAAGGGTGTTATCTGAGCCCTGAAAATATTAAGTCTGTCTTGGGAGAACTTTTCTAGCAGATACTTTGCTTTGGTAATTTAGTAGTTCCATAATTACGCTAATAATTTTAAATTTGGTGTTGAACTCCAGTCTACATAAAATCATGCAATAATAGCCTACTAAACTGTTTATTGCTGTCTCATAAATTTGCGAGCGCTGACTGTTAAAATCTACTGGCAAACACAAAAGAAAATGGAAAGTTCAAACTGCAATCACAGAACACGGGCGCTGCTTCCTGGGATTATCCTTAGCTCTACCTTTCCTTCCACTCGGCTTCAGCACAGGGGGAACCCCCTGGCATTTTAGGCTCAAAGTCGTACCTTAGCCGTTTTGATCCCTAATCAATAATCATGTTACAAACAGCAATAATCATCGATCAAGCGTGTCGTTACTGGGTTGTCCCACTCGTGTTAAATATGGAGCGTGTATCTGAAAATGGTGCCAGAGAGTTTCTGTTATTTATATTGGAGCTATTAGGTCACGCTACCATATTTTACACTGCCACGGTCCTTTAAAGTATGCTGTTTCTTGAAAGAGTTGCTAAGTAGCAATAAAGCACTTTACAAAAACTATGACTTTTTTAAAAATTTGTTGTTATCACAAACTCTAATATTCATTACGGCACTCTAAGTTCGTACATAAATCGTTCAGACTAATGAGTCATAGAGAAATTCGCCCATGACTTTTCCTTTGCAATGCTCACTGCCTTTCCATTGCTTTTTTGGCCCTGTATTAAGAGACGGTGATTTATTAACGCCAGGAAAATTGAACAAAGCAGGTCCTCCTGCACTGTGGCACCCAGCCTTCCACAGTGTGAATTAGAACATTATCAAGTGTGTTTGCCTCCGTAACACTTAATCACCAAAAGCCGTAATGTGACCACAAGGCAGCTAAAACAAAGATTTAACATTTCTAAATATTAAACTTGTTAAGCAAATGCTCAGCAGACAAAGCAAGCACAAACAATTAAAGTCATCAAGCTAGAAATACACACTACCTACTTACCAACACAGACCCTATTGCTTGCTTAAGAAGTTTAGAATCTTTCAAGATAAATCAGGTGGGGGTTTTTTTAAGGGAAAAAAAAAGAAAGAAAGAAAGAAAAACAAACTCCAGTTATAAGGAGTTGAGTTTCACTTCTGAGAGAATCACTCCTAGTGAGGACTGACGGCCACAGATCCATTCCTGACTATCTGCATTAATTATTTAATGAGTCACGTGACCCTAAAGATTAAAATTTCAATATCTCCCCCAGAACAGACGCAACACCTTTATCTGCGAGCGCAGGGATGCTCGTACTTGGGTCCCCTAATCTCTACTGCCTTTGACAGCTCCTCAGTTTCCAAGGAGAGCTCTGGGGCATTATTAACAAGGGTTTGCCCCGTTCTGCACAGCGAGCTGGGTCAGCTTTACACCCTCCGCCCCCCCACCCCAAATGAATGAGTTGAACGCAGATCGTCATTGTCTGCAGCGGGGAGGGGGCTCTGCACTGCTGGCAGGGGGACGGGAGAGCACCAGGGCGGCATTGCACGGGCCGCCTTCCATGGGTGAGTGCTGCCTGTCCGCGGGCCCGGGCGGAGCCAGCAGGGCTGCCCGGGGCCGGAGGGAGGCGGCCGCGGAGCTTCCCCTGCCCACGCAGGGAGCCCCGACCCCACCGGGACCCGCGTGGGCCGGGCTTGGGCGGCCGCGCAGCACCGCGCCGGAGGGGACAGCCCTGGAGCGACACCCCGGGGTCCCGCCCCGCCGCGGCCCGGGCCGTCCGTGCGGCTGCGGACATGGCGAGAGCCTCCGCCTCGTCGGGACCGTGACGTGCGGCTCCCGCGGCCGCACCGCCCGGCCGGCTCGGGCCGAGATGCGGGAACGGCGGGAGAGCCCCGACCGCCCGAATACGGCCCCGACGCTAGGCGGGGGGGCCGGGGAGAGCTGGAGTTTCACTGCAAGCCTGTCAGGACCTCCGCCTGTGTGAGGGCTCCCCCCACCCCTTCCTCGTTTACAAACACGGGACAAGAAGACCTGGGACTGCAAGCACCCTGGGGGAAAAAAAAAAAAAAACCAACCTAAAAACTAAAATTAGAAAAAAAAAAAAGAAAATAAAGAAAGAAAAATTTATAGCATTGCGTAATCCCTCAATGCAGGATGGCTCTGGTTATTAAATACCACAAGACGCTTGTCACAGTTCAGCTCCTCCTGTAATGAAACACCAGGTATAGCAAGAGCTTGCAGGAGAAACGAGGAGGGGGATCGTGGAAGAGGAGCATTTTTCTTGGTGGGTGGAGGGGAGGTGGGTGCCGGGGTTAACCGAGTGGCGTTCCCTGCGGACAGCAAATTGACTCCGAGGTGATTTGGTCTTTCTTTGAAATATCGACACACTTCCACTTCCACCGTTTTGGGCTGTGCTCGCCTTTGTGGCCAGAGCAGATAAATCCGTGTGTGAGAGACACCGGGAGAGTGAGAGAGAGGGAGGGGGGAAGAGACATTTAGGTCCAAGTGCCGGATTAAAAAGAATACTGTCTTTAAAGGTCAAGGGTTTGAAGGGTCAGTCTGCTCCTCTAAAAAAAACAATTAATGGGATAGAAAATTTGTCCTCTCGGTGAACTCCTGGTTGCCTTAGCAAAGGGAGCACAATGCGAGAATTTAAACAGGACGATGTAATTTTTGAAGTTATTGTAAAGATGGGAGGTATTGGACGGGGAGCAGAGGGCTCCCAGCCCGGGAGCAGCATTCTGCTCCCAGCACAGGCAGAGGGGGAAGAGAGGGAAGGAGAATTTACCTTAAACGATGATAATCTGCCATGGGGTATTTTGCAGTCCGCAGTTCAATCTCCAGCAAGAGAATGTACATTTTTTTAGTAGACAGCCAAGATGCTGTGTCTTTACACATGACCACTTTTTTTTTTCCCCCAGGAAAATCCTTTGCGTCTTCACAGACTTTTCCAAGAGAATGCCTTTCAGAACCGCTGTTGAATTACAAAGAAGTATTTATTGTAGGAGGTGATTAATGATTCTCCCTAAAATTGCTATTTGCAGCGTGATTTCATTTCTCTTTACAATGGGAGCAAACCAGGTTTATACACATAGGCTGCACACTAAAGAAATACTGCACTGCCAGTTAATACGTTTCAGCTGGAATTTTGCTCACTTGTGCTAATTTTGGCTCTAAATGTATTAAGGGATTCTCAAGCAATAAACCAAATGAAGAGTTACACATTTGTGGGCAATAGTTACCTCACATACAGCTATATTTTTTCCCCTTTATAAGGAGACAACTGGCGACTCAGGATTTAGTAAACAGCAATATGTGAGCAGAGGTGTGCTTTTCAGGCCTGCTCCTTGGTCAGGTATGGGGACAGCAGTGTTTGCTGAGGGTGTTTACAGCTGCCACCTCCCTGATGCTGAATGTGTTCTGCCAGTGGCACGCTATATTTTTCTCTGTGATGGTACCTACTCCATTGCTAGGCAGGGATGCTGGCACAATCTTTGGAGCCCGATACCACGTCAGCCAAGGGTGATGATGCCCCTGGTCCTGGGCGGCCTCACTTACGTGAAGACAAGCAGTGATTCCAATAATCCATCTTGTGTGTATTTGGGTAAGTAAATAAATAAGTGTTGGCCTTCAGGCCTTCCCTGGAAGATTTACTAGCACTTGAGCTTCTTTCCAAGACTTTTCCTACCCGGCTTAGTGCTACAACGTGTGGTGAAAGCCCCAAGCAGGGCTCTCCGTCAGCAGCTCTGCTTTGCCTGAACTCCTTGGCTGCCTGGAAGCAGCAAGATACACAGCCTGAGCTGGAACCAATTGAATCCTATTTTGCCACTGTAGTTGTGACAATCTCGGTAAAAAAAGCCCCATGAGTTGTATCCAAATTCATATGCCTACCAAGGCTTTCTCAACGCATTTCGAAATAATCTTAAAACCAAAATAAAAAGAAAAAAGAAACAGAAAAGACAGCTCAAAAGAACCTTTAGGTTACCGTTCATGTATTCCCCTTAAACAGTGCTAGCCAGCTAAGAATCATAATCGGATGAAAATGAATGAATAAATCACGGCTGGCTAAAGATTTGAAGTGTTATCACGGCATGGGAGCTTATTGGCTCTCAGAAGAAGCACAGTTTCTCTTGTCAGGCAGCTGAAAACAGTTGCACGGGCAGCAGTGGAGTCATTCTCATTCTGTCTAAGTCAGCTAAAGAGAGCACCACTCACCTATACAATGAAGCAAGACCTTTCCTCGTCCTGCAGTGCAATTTTTCCCAGCCAGGCAAGTAGAAGTCAAGAGGTTTTTCACTACATTTAAAATAACCATTACCTTATTGACAAGTCAAAATCCAAGGCAAAACAATGCATGAAACTGTTGTTTTCCATTCCTGATGCCAACACCAGCCAAGCACAAGGTGGATGAAACAGCACGTAGTGGACTTGTGTTTCAAGCGTTTAATTCTTTTGTACAGAATAATCTTTATTACTAGCATTTGGCACTGTTATACATTACACCAAAAATCCACAATTGTACATGGACCCAAACTATTTAGACGGTGCCAAATATGAAGACAGCAACAGCCTTTATAGCAATATTTCTTTAAATAAATGCAATAGGGAATGTGGAGAAAAACTAATAGATCACAGCTACTGGGGGGGCTACACTTAAAACCAGTTAAGTTACCTTTGATACATAAAACATTTTCCTTTAAACAGCGTAAGGGGACTTTTTCACAAGTCTTTAACCTCTCGTGGACGTGTTCCTTCTGTCTCCCGTGTTGATCTGTGTGTGTATACGTGCCTGTGCACCATCACACACACAAGCACGCACAGAGGAATCCATGAACACACCATAGAACAGCGCTATTCAAGTCAATGCCTTACACAAGTGTCTCACGAGCTCTTTGCTTTGTTTTAAATGATTTTTTTTTATTTTTAACGTGTTCCCTAAAAAAAAAAAAAAAAAAAAGAAAAAAAGAAAAAAGAAAAAGAGTCCGTCTTAGGTACAGAAAATTCGTCCATGACAGCATCCAGCCCTCTCTTACACCGAGGGCAAGAGAGCGTTTCCATAAATAGAAAAAAATGATGGGCATGGAACCATTATCTATATACAATGTAGACAATCGTCCGGGTTTTGGTTTAAACATGTGCCCGTTCTTGGACACGTCTCGTCTTCCTTTTCTGCTCTTGTTTTGTTTTACACAGTTTGGTCCAAAAGGCCAGCCTCCATCTCGAGGCAGCTTGAAAACCCCAACAGATAGGTAAATATATATATATATTAAAAACAAAACAAAAAAAAAAACCAACCAACTAAAAAAAATCAACAAAAAAAGACCAAAAAGATTCAAATCAAAAACGGTATTTATAGCGCGGCTGCGTTGGGTGTAGCCCCATCGAGCGGATGGGGGTGGCCCTGTGTCTGTGCTTTGGACTGCTGGCTCAGTGTGGACTGGTTTGAGGAGCGCATCTTTGTGTTAGGCAGTTTATGGTCTTTCTTCCACTTCATGCGCCTGTTCTGGAACCAGATTTTGACCTGGCGCTCGGAGAGGCAGAGGGTGTGCGCGATCTCGATGCGTCGCCTTCTGGTCAGGTAGCGGTTGAAGTGAAACTCCTTCTCCAGCTCCAGGACCTGCTGTCTGGTGTAGGCAGTGCGAGACCTCTTGGGCTCCCCTCCGTTGTAATTGGGGTTGACTGAAACGTGCACACGCAGGCACACACATACACACGCGGAGGGGAAAGAAGGAGAGGGGAAGGGATGGAACATAATCATTATATAATAACTTGACACCGGGTTCACATAAGATACATAAACGGCAAGAAAAATTGTTTCACAGCCTATCGACAGTGGGGACAATCGAGGAGCAATAAAAAATGGTGATGGGCATTTGGGTTAGAAGAAAAGCTTCAAAGACACATGGCCCAGAGCCACTGCAGGGCAATTAAATTTATGGGGGCTATAATTACTGCCCTAACAGTTTGGCGTCTCGTAAATCTTTTGATAAAGGACCCCGGATACAAAAGGTTTCTCACTTTTTTCTTTTTTTTTTTTTTTTTTTTCCTTTTTTTTTTTTTTTTTTTTTTTTTTAACCATTAGGAAACGCGGAGGGAGAAGGAGAGAAAAAAAAAAAAAAGCCACAGAAGCAACGACCCATCCCGGTCCCGGGAGCACCCTCCCCTCTTCCCTCCTCTGCAGGCGCATCCCCACCTCCCCCTGGCAAGGGCAACTCACCCGTGCTCACATGGATCTTCTTCATCCAGGGGTAGACCACCGGCTCCTTCCCCTTCAACCCGGGCAGGCTCTTGTCGGGCAGCAGCGGACAGGCGGGCCCGGTGCCGGCCCCGGCGGCGGGGGCCGCTTCGCAGCGGCGCTGCAGGGCATGGCCTGGGAGCAGGGGCTGGGGCGGGCCGGGGTGGCCCTTGGCGGGCGGCGGCGGCGAGGCGCCCGGGGGCGGCTGCTCGGGGCCCGGGGCGGCGCTGCCGGCGCTGCTGTAGCTGTAGGGCGCCTGGGGGTAGGAGGGTGCCTGCGCGGGGTAGAGCGCCTCGGGAGGCGGCCCCGGCGGCCCCGGCGGCGCCGCGGGAGCCTGGTAGCCCGGTTCCCGGCGCGGCCGCGGGAAGTACTCGGGCAGCGCCGGGCCCGGGTGCGCGGCGTGCAGGTGCGGCGGCGGCGGCGGCGGCGGGGCGTGCGGGTGCGAGTGGTGCGGGTGGTAGCTGGCGGAGCTGCCGGCGCTGCCGCTGTGCTGCGTGTATTCCTCGCAGGGAGGGAATTTGGGCTCGATGTAGTTGGAGTTTATCAAAAACGAACTCATGGTCATTAATTTGTGAAGTGCAAAAATACTAATTTTTCTCGCGTTGTCGTTTTTCTGGGCTCGGCGAGGCCCCTCCCCTTCCCCCCCCCTTCCCTCCCTTCCCTCCCTCTCCCCCTCCCGCTGCTGTCAAGTGCTGCCGCTGCCAAAGTTTGGGCCTCCAGCCCTTCCCCCCCCCTTCCCCGCTGCACTCCCCTCCCTTCCTCTCTTCCCACCCCTGGAGCGCCTACAACACACACAAACACACACCCGCGCACACACACACCCGCACCCCCCGCCGCCCCGCCACCACCTGACCGCCAGCGCCAATTACCGCGCGGGGCCGCGGACCCCGGATCAGGAAATGGAAGAGGGACGAGCGGCCGCAGGGCAGCTCCGCGCCCGCGGACCCTCCGCGGGGACCGCGCCTCCCCCACAGGCGGCGGCTGCCGGGCGAGGGAGCGCCCCGCGTCCGCTCCTCACCAGCACCCCCGGCTCCTCCCGCCCGCCGGCCCGAGCCGCGTCCAGCAGTCGCGGTGTCAAGCGAGATAAAACTAATCCGGCTTTGACAGTCTCCCACCCACCCCGCCCGCCCCAGCACTTTTTGTGTCTTCGCTCTCCCGTGGGAGAGTGTAGGAAGCGGGGCGAGGAAGCGGAGAGCAGCCCAGCTGCGTGATCCAGAGGGAGGCAGGCATTGCACAAGGCGTTGCACAATCCCTTTAAACAAGCCCATCTCCAAACGCCGGGGCTGCGCGCAGGCAGAGGGCGGCAGCGGCTGTCGGGCACAGGCCACCGGCCGCCCTCCAGGCTCTGTCCCCAGCGCCCCGCCGCTGCCGACCGCGGCCGGCCGCGACCTCCAGGGACAGCCCTTTGCGCCTTTGAAGCTGGGCTAATTGGAGAAATAGACGCAAAAGTTAGAACGAAGGTCGCAGGGAGGCCGAGGAGAGTCCTCGAGGGGCTTGCGGGGTGTGAGGCATAGAGCGAGCCTGTAAATAACGGGGAACAGAGGGGGAAGGGAGAGGGGAAGACGGACACGACGGTATCAAACACTTCCTACCCGTGATTAAAGGGCTCACTGTGAGCATCCCTCCCCGCGCAGGAGAGCTTTCTGAACCACGAATTTAAGTCCGTTGGTGTGGTATGCCTCGTCTTGGGTTTCTTTCTTAATTTTCACTTTCATGAGAAATCGCTACAGCCTTCGCAGAAGGAACTCGTAAACCCTGGTGTAGGAGGGAGAGGGCACTCGGGCACTACTACGTTGCTAAAACTGAGATTGTTAGACGGTACTTGCAGCTAAGGGGGAAACGAGGCAACCGCCCTGACCTTAGGTAATTGAAATTTGATGGTTAAACTAATTACGCTCTTATTCTAAGGGGAAAAAAAATACTTACTGAACGTCAGCTAGTCTGCCACATTTGGAGTAGGCGCGAACTTTTTCAGATTATTTTTTTCATCTTTACAGGAAAGCACATAAACACATAGAAATATTTACCACACCCTTAGAGAATATAATTGGTGAGTGGCTAAATCTCATCTCCTGATATGGGAAAACACTTCTAATATATCAAGCGTAAATATGATACAGTTTAGATCTTGCCCTCCTAAAGATATTACATTAACTGTTACCCTGGTTTAAATTCAGATTATTGTCTTTTGCAGTTTTATAGATAATGGATACATGCAATAAAATTCTATTTGAATATATATTCTATCTAACAAGACACACATCGTATCGATTTATATTTTATCCACAGACACATAGGCAGGCACATTGCATGCGGCTTGTAATATGTTAGAACATTTCCAGCACTTGGGTATACTGGGGTACTTATCTAAACAATCACTCATTTCCTCCTACTATCGAATGTCTAATTTGTAAAGAGAGTTAAAACACATTTACTTACTCATTTCCAACAGCACATCTATGGAACTCTAACTGGCGTAATAGATAAGTTTCTCTATTTATTCTGCGTGGAGAGGAAATGCGGTTACACACACGCGGTTGCACACAGAGACAGCCGCAACTGTTCAACAGCACACATTTGACAGAAAAGGAGAGATTGTTTTATTTATATTCAAAACAACAACAACAAAAAAGCAACAGCGACCCATTTCCTAAAAGAATAAAAGCTCCCATCTACATGACTGTAAAAAAGAAAAGATTGCCGTAGTCCACCACGATAGCATTTTCCCGGTATAAGGAGATACATGCACACATAGAGACGCATACATACAAATACCTGCCGGCTAGCACCAGATGAATTACACTGGGGTATCGTAAATATTATCCTCGGCAAAAGTCCTGAGGCACTATGGCCGGAGCACTACAGCGGGCTGCTGTGTTCCCACGCCACAGTAGAACACAACGAAAAGTGTTGTCTCGGTTTGTAAGATCAGCGTTATATTGGGAGAGTTGACCGGGCTCTGCTTCATATTATTTACTGTGATTAGATCTCAAACTTTCACCCTGCCTCTTTCTACAGTAGGGCTCTGGCGCTTAGTCACAGAGAGAAGGATTCGATTTTGTATACGAGTGTAAATCTGCAAGGTGACCTGAGCTGCTCAGCTCAAGTCTGGTTTTTTCGTGTGGTTCTCTTAGTCTGCGAAGATGTGCTGAGGCAGGACCTCCAAAAGGCCTGTTCCCTGTCTTTGTGGTTTTGTTATCATAAACAAGAACCCAGCCAAGACCACCAAGTGTTATCTTGCACACGGCCATTTCGACATTTTACTGCAAGATTTATGGCTGTAATAAACAATCTCAAACCCTTTTTTTCCCCAGTACTTCCCTTTAACAAACTTGTACCATCACCCTAAGTTCTCAAAGAAAGAAAAGGATAGGATAAAATAGGCCAGCTCCCTTATTTTTCCAGAAGGACTAGAGGCTCGATTTCACTGGAGAAGGAGACTTCAATCAATTAATAAAGCGAGAGTTTCCTGGCCGAGGCTGGCCGAGAATGGGATGGGGACAGCATTGGAATTAAGTTGAGAGGGAGAGAGTAAATTTTCATGCACCAAGAAGAGGCAACTCAATACATACCGAAAGAGGGGGTAAAGGGAATCCCTCTTTTTCTTGTGAAACAGACAAGCACTCCTGCTACCCTCCACATACGCAGCTAAAACGTAATTACCACGAAAGAGAAAAGAATAATAACAACAGCAATAATAATAATAGTCGTGTAATAATAATAATAATAATAATAATAATAATAATAATAATAATTCAAGTCAACCTCTTGCCGTGCCGGGCATCCTCCACCGAGAGCGGTAGGAGGAGGAAGAATCGCACTAGCAGCCTGGCTTCACTTTGATTTGAACCATTTTGAATATATTTAGTCCCAGCTTTCCCCTCTTGAATGCGAGGCTGTCCCAAGTTTCAAAGTGACCGAAAAGTGACACCGTGTGCATTTTGTTTCTTATTAATCTTACACATTGACAGTCTTTGTTAAATAACAAGGCGTGCCCTTCACCAGGCGACATTTTCATATTTGTTAGACGCGGTGACCTGAAGTTCACCTCGGCCTTGGACTTAGTTTTTCTAAAAGGTCTATAACAGTGTCTTTTAGATAGCAGGGTGCTTTGCCCAGGTCACTACTTCTAAGGGAAAAATAAGAAAAAAATCGAGGGAAAATGTAAACGTTATGGAATGTATCGACTGTATTCCTTTCTTTGTTCCTGGGAATGATACAATCCCGAGGCTCCTGCCTCCGCGGACGAGAGCGTCCTTCCCGATGGGCGCTGCTGGGGCAATGCTGGCATTTTTGCCCCAAGTTCAGCACTTGGTAAAAGCGGTGGTTTCCCTGGCACCGGGACTCCTCTTAACAACGGGATAGTTGGCGGGGTTTGCTCACTCTGTCCTGGTGCGCTTAAATAAACACACGTAAAATGTGATTTGTGCCCGGATTTTGAATGAATGGTCTTTTGAGCAGACCTTCCACGCCAGAGAGCAGCGTGCTGAATGCAGAGAGTGAAAGGACAGAAAGAGTTCGTCTCAAATTATTAACTGTTGTGTTCTAGCCTGTTGCCTTTCTTTTTTCCTCTCTCTTTTTTTTCTTTATTTTTTCTTGTTTTCTTGGGGGGGGGGGGGGGAAACAACAATTTAAACAATAATTGAAAAGAGTCAATATTTACGTAAGTCGCGGTTTCAACTTCTTTGAAATTATTCTCATTGGTATTTTTATTCTAAACCAGATTTAAAACATGGAATCCGGACCATTAATTGTTTTAGTGAGGAAGTAAATGGATTTCTGTCACCTACTCTTGAGTAAGCCGGTTATAGTAACAGCTTTCATTCTGGGTATATCAAAGACGCATTGTTATTCTTGGAAACAATCCGCCTGCTATTCTCTAACAAAATAGATATTTGGCTACGGTTTTTAGCTTGTTATCAGGCTTCGCTCTTACACCAAATAAATAGTCTGGATGTGAAAGGTTATATACTATCTTCAGAGCGGGCAGGCTCCCTAAACGTGCAGTGCCAGGGCTCGCTACAAGTGAGCAGCAGCAACAACTTGTGAACAGCGTCTGCACGCCGAGCAAACACTTGCATTACACACTTTCCAGGCTTCAGCAGGTACTTCAGGCACAATCTCCGATAATCACTTTGGCTAATCTGATATCTAACCTCTCGCGTACTTGTTCCCAAGATACAGCCCTCGCCTGCCACGATCCAGCTGTGTGTCTGGCAAATAATTCACGCGTACCAGTTACACAGAGGCCGGAGTAGGCTGCTGCCTTGGGGGTGGAAAGGCAGCAATGCGTGGTTGGGGGCGAGGTGTGCTCTTTCTCGGATTTCCTTGTCGCACTGTCCCCTCCTCCACACCTTTCAGGTCTGATTATGGCTATTTGGGAACATCCTTTTCCACCGACCCCTCAGCCTTAAAATTTAAAGCTGAATCCCGTCTGCGATGATGTCCTCCAAAATGAAGTTGCTTGAGCAATACTGGCTAGTTCTCCCTGCAGACACGCCTAACCAAGAAGCTAAAGCTTTTACTCAGAGGCGGCACTGGGAACAAAAAATCCCAGCAATGTGGGAATCTCTCAGAGCTAAGAAATTCCACTAAATATTTTCTTGGAAGGGTGAAGAGGGGTGGGTGGCGAGATGAAAAATAACGCGTCCTACTCCCATTTTCTCTGGGAATTGCCGCTTCGGGTAATTCCAGAAGGCTGTGAGAACCCTCCAAATCACGGAGAGACGCAGGGCGACAGCTTCTCTCTAGTATTTTCCATGGGTATCGCAACACGGCTCCACAGCTCCGCGTTTTAAACGAGCTCCTTCGGACCAAACGTATAGCCCGTATTATCTCCGGCATGTCCTGTTTAAGCACAGTTTAGCGGTCGCTACAGAAATGAGAGCAAAAACAAAGACGCGGCTAGGATCGATACACGCGTTAATAGCTTCGCTCCTATCTTATCTTCCTGCCATTTTGCAAAGTGAGAAGGCTTAACATTAAACCTCTTAGAGCAGGTTATTATATAATAAACAAGGGTGAGGCATTTTGCTACCTGATTTTTGGAGGAGGAGACATCAGTGGCTTCTGTGGGGGTAACACGCGTGTTTACCTGCCGCGGCTGAACCCTAGATATTCAGACAGAAACGTGCCTGATAATTCAAAATGAAATACAACGTGTATTACTCTTGAAAAGAGGAATTTTCTATCCTTTCCTCGGTAATTGAGGTCATTCAGCCAGTAGGGTTCACCTGGAGTCCATACTGTGATACACACGTAACTCAAAGCTATTTTATCTTTTGTGCTGATAGTCAAGATCTCGGCTATAACATTGACATCAAACTCTGTCTGGGCGAATGACTAAGAGTGGTGCAAAACGTAAACTTTTGACCCTCAACTTTTTGACCTGCAGTTGTAACGCCCTTAACCACAAAGATATACAAAAGCTATGCAGCTTCTTTTAGGAGTAAGAGACTCGCACTGTTTGTTTCAATACTTCTGCTGTTTCCCCCCGCTTTCTAAGGGCGCTTCATTTTTTTTTTCCTTCTTCTTGCTGTTGAGAAATCGGATACTTTTGCATTTTTAATTTTTTTTCCTTTTCCTTAATCTCTCAGCTTTGTAAAATGCTGTTAGATCAGTTTGCACAGCCTTTCGGCAGCGTTGGAGGGAAGCCTGTTACTCAAAGGCGCTATATGGTTACAATTGCAGGTGAAATGCTGGGTAAGTTCTGGGCGTGAGGTTGGAAGGAATGGAGCGACGAGCGTTGGGGGAAAAGCTGCAGCTCTCTGGTGAAGGGTTTTAGTCATTTCTCCTTGATTTAAACATAAAGAAACAACTCTAATTGTTTGCGAAGCCTTGTCTAGGCAAACGAGTTGACTGTGAACTTGGTCTAAAGCGAGCTCTGCTGGTGATTCCTAGGGTGTGCAGATTTATCTTTTCTGCATTTACTTAACCTGGCAGTGAACTGCACGGGCTGCCATTTATTATCCGGAGACAGACTTCACCTCAAGCAAGGACTGTTCCACAAAATTGCAATAATTACCCAATAACCTTCATAGCAAATATTATTATTGAAAAGACATTTTTTGGGGGGAGGGGATATAGAAAAGATTCCTTTTGCGTGTTATAAGGCAAAATCCATGCAAATTTTACACACTCTCTGTGTCAGATTGGATATTGTTTGTGCGTGTAGCTACAGGAACATGTGAATGGGGTGGTCCATGAGTATTTGCCTTCCAGAGAGACATTAGTGAAGATGCTTTAATTTGAAAGGGATAATATTTTCAAAGATGACCAAATGACTGTGGGAACTGTGGTTTTCCGCTCTAGCTAGTAACCCTAGCCTCAAATCGGGGAGATTTTGAGGGTAGGAAAGAGACAGAACTAAGAAAGCAAACGACATCTTAACTTGGTCAGGAGATTTAGTTGTGTCCGCATTAAATGCGTTAGATCTGTATTTACGGGGAGGGAAAAGGCATTGCTCCCGTATTCAGGGTTTGAAATCGAAACCTCCTGATCCCCCCCTCATGATCAGTCCATTCAATTTCCCATGGAGCAGATTGCAAAGTCCTCTTTTGTCACCCTTCCACAGATACACGCTTATTAAATGTAAGGAAATGGCAGAATAATAATTTCCCTGTAATGTTCTGAAATTAGGGCGTTTGCATGGTTTAGATAAGGCTACAGAGCTGTAATTTACGGATGACTTTCCATTGGATTTTTACACTTCTGGTTTAGAGAAAGTTATGTCTTGCAAAGTCACCAGTTCCACAAATTAAGAGAGCTGCCTAATCTTTAATTGGCCTTACACTTAGACATGAGACGCTACACGCAAGTATTTCTTTCAAAGGATTAGGTAAACTGCGTTTCAAATTGCAGAACGCAACTTGCCCTTCCTAAAGCAGAAAAAACTCGCACTTATTAATCCCCCAAACTCATCAGAAAAATAACGTGTGCAGATAAAACCTATTCCCTGATTCCTAGCGATAATTCTCCATGACATTTTCCCTCGGAAAACAATTCGGACCTGGGACTATTTTCACAGAGTTCGGCAGTCTGGTCTCGTTTGAATTTCAAATTTCAAAGCGTATTAGGAAACCTTAATGCACTTCTGGGTTTGAATGGTTTCAACTGTGATGCTTAGGACAGGGCAGGGCCAGAAACATGGTGAAGTTGTCATTTCTAGCTAACTTTCTTTTGTTGCTAGTGTTTCTTGCAGTACAGGCGGGTTTATATGCTTCTGGACCTCGGGATATTTTTCTTTTCCGTAGTTCTTGAACCTCTGTACATTGTTTTGTGTGGGATATGGTCCAGAAGCCACACTCAAAAATGTGGAAAATACATAGTAGCAAATCTTTTCACTCTAGGCAATGAAAAATTGCAATCCAGGATGATATCCAGCATCCTAAAATATTAGTCGAACGGGTGTCTGTGTGTGCTTGTATATTCGCCTGTTAATTCAAATAGCACAGTGTTGTTGATGAGTAATCATGAGCTGTTTGTGTCTAGTATAGTTCCCGTCTACAAGAAAAGGGTTTTCCTTGGAAAAGGACCCATATATAAATGAAGATCAAACTTTTAAGGGTTTTTCATCCCTTGCCTCGAACTATAAAATTTTATGGCATCTAGTGTAATATAATACACGCCTATCATATATAACTTTCTGATATTCCTATTGACGAAAATGTGTCAACTAGAGTGCTATAAAATCTCCAGCTGTTTATAAGGAAATGATTTTCAAATGTGCATTTGGATATGCTCTTTTAAAGCCTTTCTCATTTTTTTTTTAATATGAAATATACGCAGATGTGTTTGTTTAGTGCTGATAGGACAAAGGCATCAGACTCTATTTATCTTCCAGAAGGGTTGACTTTAAATATTAAATGTTTTTAAAACTGAGCTCTTTGGGACGAACCTACCTTAGATACTACCATTTCTTTAAAGTTAAAGACAAATAAATTAAAAATAGGAATCAGTCAGCAATATGCAGACCTTGCAGAGGTACACAACAACCTTAACCTCCTAAAACCGTGTGCCTTTCTCCCATTTTTGCTCACAGTAGCCAAACCATGCTAAACCACAGTATTCAAATGGCACAGCACTAGCGAAATAAAACAAAGCCCATCTCTCACATCAAACCACTCCATTCTTTTGCAAACCCGACTTTATGACACATACAGGAAAACAATGCAATCTACTGAATCAATGTTACTCCAAACCAGTGCAGAGAAAGAGATAACCACAGCTGGTTTGGAGAAATGGATAGATAGATAGATAGATAGATAGATAGATAGATAGATAATAGGCAATTCTCAAAATTCTACCCTAGCCCTTGACTAGTCTGTTTACACCCCCCCAAGATCACTTGCCAAAGCAACAGATCTGAGGATAAGGATCAGGCCTTAATGTTACCCAGAGAAGGATAGAGTTCCTTTCACCCTTTCATTCAAGTCCTGGAAATTCAAAGACTGAAGTTAAATCCGGCCATAAAGTTTATTGCTGAGTAATCACACTCTAGTGAGAACAGTCCACTTAAATAAAAAGAATGTTGAAGTAAACACGCAGCTGGGGCCTACCCCACAATGGCAGCCAGCAATATAAGGCAGAAAGGGAGAGAGCAGAGCTAGGGGGATATTTACAATCTTCAATAAACCAAGCCCGTATTTCATAATTTGCAGCACTCTAATGACCTGTAGTCTCTTGTATTAATGCTACAAGTTACAGTCAATTGGTTCGCTTTAAAAAAAAAAAAAAAACCCGAAGTCACAGGAACATATATATGTGTACACACGCACACACCCTTTGTATACATGAATACACCAATATTAGACACTTATATGCATCTGCACGGCTTTACACAGACACACACACACTGATTTGTACATGCAGGCACACATGCATATAATTTAAGTATATTTATATTTATGCAATTACATATAGAATCAGGAAAAATTTACAGCAATGTTATAAATGCGTATCCCCACAACACACTACGCGCTCGCAGACGTACATACACACATAGCTGAAGCTTTCTGCACAACCCAATGCAGAAAATATGTATCTAAACACTCCAGTACAGCCTGTGCCATTTTAATACTGGCTCTGATGTGCAACATATTTCACCAATCCAAAGATTATTACCATATCATCACGCCTCCAACTCTATCATGCCTACATAAGATACTGCCCAGATAATATCGAGCCCAATCTATTTTGTTTCTCCCTTTTTTTAATCGCCTGCAGTAACTACTCTTTGCTAAACAAAACCTCTCCAAACTTGGAGAGTCTATTGGAGCAAAGGAAGTAATTATCTTCTGCGGTAGTCAAAGTGATTAAAGCTAGGCCCCAAAATCCATCTCTGCCAAAGTCGCTTATTGTGGTTTACTTTGATTTGATCGTTAAAATAGAGAGCTAGCTGCTGCGAGTGAAGGGATGGGGGGAGGTATTTGCAGCGCAACCTGGATCATTAGGGCTTGATCCTGCCTCTCGGGCTCGGTGGGACCGTCCTGAAAACCTCCAGGCGGAGAGGAAGGGAAAGAGAAAGAGAAAGAAAGAGAGAGGCGAGAGGCAGCAAGAGCGAGCAGGAGCCTCGGCTTCCCCACTGTACAAATAAACTTTAAGGAACTTGTGCACAAAACTTACCTTTGACTTGCAAGGAGCCATTTTTCACATAGTACTGAGAACTTGTGGTTTGGATACTTCTGTCCCTAAACCTGACAATTTGAATGGCCAGGAGGCACACGTAGCCTGCAAAAGAGTCAAATGAAGTCCAGCGTCAGTGAGATTATATGTTATGTGGTATATAATGTTGGATGTCAACTCCCCAAAACCATAAAACTTACTTTAATGGCACCACGTGACTTTTTATAGCCAGTGAGCCTATCTGTCTGTGCTATGGATGATTTTACGATCTAATTCATAGACAAAACCCTATTCATTTGGCACCCAAATGTCATATAGCCGGAACTGGGGCTTATAAAGTTTACTGTTTTATAACTTTTAAGGGAAGGCATCAATGTAACCAGTCAGTAAATGTGCAAATCTTTAGTTGCTCTTAGAAGCTCAGAAGAGTTAACCATTCAAGCTCTGATGGGGTAAGTAACATTACGTTTATAGCAAACTAATTGTAGCGAAGAAAACCAAAAATCTTTAAAGGGTGAAGAGTGGGAATGTGGCTAGAGAGGGTTACTAATAGACGCAGAGGGCTTGGACATGGCTGTCCTAAAATATACTTAATGAAACCACAGGAGAAATTCTAGAGCGATGCAAACACACCCTGGAGTTCGCAGCGTATTTTAACAAAGCACATGTTTTGGGGTTTGTTTTTTTTTTTTCTTTTTTCTTTTTTGTTTTTTAATTGCAACCATCAGCAAACAGTTAACAGTTGATTCAGCCACAAAGGGTGTTGATTGTGGTCCTGTGATGCAGCTTTCCACCTAGCGAGAAACAAGTAAGGAAGAACTTATGGTCAAACTTTCAATTAAAAATACTGGTAGCGGACAATTGCAGCATCCACCTTTGCAACGTGCAGCGGGAGCCAGGTAAAATACTACAACAAACTCTGCACGGGCTAATTTTTTTTTCTTTTTCAGAGGCAAATCAGGAAGCACAACTTCTTGCTTTGCACAAACCAGATCACAAAAACTTTACAATAGAAAGTTTATTTTTTGTTGATTTCCAGTCAGGTTTTTTTAAAAACAAATAATAATAATAATAAAAAAAAAGCTGATCACAGTTTGCTCAAACAGCCAGACTTTGACTATATTTGTAACTTTGTTCACAAAAAACATACATCACAGAAGCTGCGCTTAATAAGAGCCACTTCTAAGAGTTCGTGCAAAGAGTCATATACAAAGGCACAGCAAGGACATACTGCTTGGAATCACAGTTTTCGTCACAGATTCACTATTCACTACACGTAGGACAAGTTCAGTTGATTTCATCATTTCACCTCTACAACAGCATTAATTACACAGGAATTATATAGGTAGTTTGAATAAAAATATTTTTAACAGCTTGGAGCTATACAGACATTAACACTTGACCACACATGCACAGTTAAGCAGGTTGAGTGCAACACATAACATTTGTACTAAACCGGGGGAGGGTTTCCTTTCTCTCTCTCCTTTTTTTTTAACTTTTTTTTTTTTCTTTTTGTTCTTTTTTGTTTAGTTTTGTTTTGTTTTAACAGTTACTTCAAGTAACACAGCTCGCTTCATATAAATAAGTTAAAACATCTATTATTTTTTTTCAAGACAAAGCCATTCAAGACAAAGAAATGTACGATAAAAGCAGATCTACTTATACACGCGAGAGAATGGTAATAAACAGGCTCATGATTAAAAGATGAATAAGGGCGACAAGAACAGGGTTTCTTCACAGAAGTAACACAAGGAAGTTTTAGAAAGTCAACTTAGTACTGACATGAGACGACGCAGGGTCAGCTAATACTGCTCAGTACTTTTAATTGATCAAACGCTTAGGGACGGAATGCCCCTCCTGCAGCTGCCATGCTCATACTTTTCAGCTTATTATCCTTTTTCCATTTCATTCTCCTGTTTTGGAACCAGATCTTTATTTGTCTCTCTGAGAGGCAAAGAGCATGTGCTATTTCAATCCTTCTTCTGCGGGTCAGGTATCTATTGAAGTGAAATTCCTTTTCGAGCTCCAAGGTCTGATAGCGGGTGTAAGCAGTCCGAGCCCTTTTCCCTTCTGGTCCCCCTATGTTGTCTGGAAGAGAAAAGTACATGATTTAGATTCTCAGCAGCCACTCGGAGCCCTCGTGTCTCATTGCAGCTACCAGCGACCAGGACCGTTATTCTCAGTCCTGTTTGGTTTTGTTTCTGGTTTGGATAAACGCTCAACAAGTTTCCCCCTCCAGCCCCTCTTAGGAAAGGCTTGGGGGAGGGGGATTTGGTAGTCTCGGTGAGTTTTCGCTTGGATTTGCGATTCGATTTTTTAAAAAATTTTTTTTCGGTTTTTTTTTTAATTAAGGGTAATTCTCCCCCATGCCTCCCCCAGATAAGCTGATTTGGAGAATGTCTCTGCTGATAGCTGGGTTTTCAGAGCTGAGAGAGCAAGGCTGAAGCGTGCAGCCCTTTCCCACGGCTGAGCTGGGGAAGGCTCTGGGAGGCAGCGAGCCTCCGGCCGCTCTCCCAGCAGCGAGGGATGGGCAGGTACCCAGGGCTGAAAGTTGCTTCGCTCCCCCGCGTCCCTCAAGCCCTTTCTCCCGAGTTTGGGGCGACTCGCCCTCCCCCCTCCCCCACGGCTTCCCATCAGTGAAAACTGCCCTTCTCGCCCTTTCCTATTCTCTTTTTAATATGTCTAAGCAAAATAAATGGGGTCAGCCGCGCCGTTCCCACTGGAAGATCCCCCATCCAGAGGAGAGCCGGGAGCAGCCTCTGCTCCCGATCTCCCTTCGGCAAGGCGCCTTCTACTCCCCCCGCCGGCGCTGGGAGCCAGGCGGGCGGCGTTTTCGGGGCCGAGAGGCTTTTTTTTCCTTTCGGGGGGGACTCGCCCAGAGAAGGGAGTGTGCTTCCCTGCGAGCTGAGTTGTGGTGTGCGCGGAGACTGCCCGCTCTCACGCCCTCCTCTCCCCCTCTCCCCGACCTTGCTCGGCGCAGCCACCCGTTTTACATTAAATCCTCCTTTTCCTCCAGAGAAATAAAGAAAGAACAGGGTATTTGCTTTACCATGACTTATGTGCAGTTTTCGCATCCAGGGGTAGATCTGGGGCTGTGAAGGCTGGGCTGTGCTTTGGTCGGTCGGGGCACTTGCCTGCTCGCTGCTTGCTGGAGTGTCTTCCTCAGTCCCAGACGAGGTGCCAACCCCGTCTCTGCTGATGTGCGTGTTGCTGCTGGAATTGGACGAAGTGCTGGTGGAGTTGGCGAGGGAGTTTTTCACCCCGTGGTGACTCTCGCTGACAGGCGAACCGGCCACGGCGGTGCAGGGCAGAGGGTCAGGGGGAGGCGAGTGGGAAGACGTCGCGGGCTGGTTGTACCTGGGCTCTGTCGAGGCAGAGGTGGTGTTGGCCGGGTAACTGCGGGGTCTCTCATTGGCACCAAAGTGGGTGGAAGCAGAGCGCCCGACGCTGAGGTCCATGCCATTGTAGCCGTATCCGTACCTGCCGGAGTGCATGCTGGCGGAGTCCCTGTATTGCTCGCTCACCGAGCTGTGATCTCCATAATTATGTAACTGGTAGTCCGGGCCATTTGGATAGCGACCGCAAAATGAGTTTACAAAATAAGAGCTCATTTGTTTTTTGATATGTGTGCTTGATTTGTGGCTCTTGGTCGTTTTGTGCGTCTATAGCACCCTTGCACAATTTATGATGAATTATGGAAATGACTGGGACATGTACTTGGTTCCCTCCTACGTAGGCACCCAAATATGGGGTACGGCTTCACATCACGTGCTTTTGTTGTCCAGTCGTAAATCCTGCCTGATGACCTCTAGAGGTAAACTCGTGCACTGGTGGGGGAGCTGGGAGGGCGCGGGCGGCCCGGGGCGCGCCTCCCGTGCGCGCCGCCGCTGCCGCCGCCCGCCCGTCCGCCGGCCTCCAGCGCCACCCGCTGGCGGCGCGGGGGATGGCGGCGGCTCCGCGGGGTCGGCCCGGGGTGACGGCCCCCGACGGCGGCGCGGAGCAGCGCGGAGAGGCGCGGAGCGGAGCGGGGCTCGCCGCCACCGGCACCGGCAGCCGGCGGCGAGGCTGCGGGGCCGGCGGGGATCGCTCCTCCGAGCCGGCCGCCGGGGAGATGGGTGTGCAGAGAGCGCTCCGCTTTGTGCCTGCCTTCTCCTCCGTGCGAGGCTTATTTACACCAGTTCGCAAATCCTCTGCGATCCGTTCTCGGCTGCTGGCAAGGCTTATGTCCCTTCTACATACATATATATATGTATATATTATTTCCCCCCACACTTACTCCCTTGTCGGAGCTTTCGAGAGGCAGCCGGGTCCTGCCGATGTGAAATGGCAGCTATCTATTAAGGATAAATATCGTGCAGCGTTTTTCCAACTAGGGGGTCAAATTCCAGGCGACTTTACGGCTGCCGATATTTTATCGCCTCTCTGAAGGAAAAACCCCTCTAAATGCGGCGGTAGCCATTTTGCATTATATTCTCCAGATTTGGCTTTTAAAATATTTAGAGCGGTCGCCCAAATTGTGCTGCCTTCCAGACAAAAGAGCCTCGATGCGCATACAAGTGCATTTGCACACAGCTTCACATGCACACTCACGCACGCACAATATAATATAGAGAGATAAAACATATATTAATCATTATTTTTGCTGCGCTTATTTTACTTTCACAAAACTCGAAGTGGAAGCATTTTATGGCAGCTATTTTTCTTCAAAGTATCAATTTATTTTTTCCAGTGCTAAGTAATGTGAATGTGAATTAAGATACCGCAGAAGCAGGAAAGAAAATCCTCGAGTTAATAGGAGTTTTTCTTTAGATAAGAAAGAAAGAAGGAGAGGGAGGAAGAAAGAAAGGAAGAGAGAAAGAAAGATAAAAGAAAAAAAAAAAAAGATCGATCTAAGCTCACGAAGCCCCAAGAAATATAGTCCATAATTCAAAGCCCCTTCAGAGTAGAGCTCACCAAAACCTCAGCGTAAGCTCAACGGGAACCACAGAAAATTGCCTGCTTCAAAACCTCTTCCCTCGCTTCCCCTGAAGTTTAACGCCGAGTTTTAACTTTAATAGTAGTAGTGCAGATTAAGCAGTTTAGCGGCATTAAAAAAAAAATCTCCCTGCAATTCATCTTCTCTTTAACTAAAAGTTTATACACAGGGATTTATACAAGGATTTCTTAAAAGAATTTTTCTTCCTTTTGCTATTTAAATATCTTACACATAACTAAAACTTTTTTCCCCCTGCAGATCATAAACTCCCAAACACAGCATAACAAGATGGCCCGCCGAAGCGGGAGCTAGCAAAAACATAAACCAAATTTTTTCTAAAATCTCTTGTCTTTCTACAATATGAACATTTCTAACAAAAAAAAAAAAAAAAGATTAAAAATAATTTGCTTATATTTTCTCACACAAGCACACCAGGGACACTCACCCACACACAGATGCTCATCTCAAATATTTAAAATTCTGGGCCAATTGTCTAATACTTTAGCCAACACCGTATATGCTTTGGAAAGGGTGGTTACATACGTACATGCCCATAGCTCGAAAGCTGGGGCTTCCACATATATTAAAGTAAGTCACAGATGATTGCAAATATACATCTTTTAACCAAGCCTTTTGAGGATTAATAGACTGTGACAAACCTATAGGATTTCAGTAGCAGAAGGAACACAAGGTAAATAATAATAATAGTAGTAGTAGTAGTAGTAGTAAACACTAAGGAAAGGCCTGGTAGCGTTCATTAAACGTGGTTCTACTCCCCTGACTTTTCCTCTGTTTCTTCGCTGCTGGGCTGTGTGGAATTTATGAATTTGTTTTCCTTTTTCCATTTCATCCGCCTGTTTTGAAACCATATTTTAATCTGGCGTTCAGTAAGGCAGAGAGCGTTTGCAATCTCAATACGTCGTCTTCGGGTTAAGTATCTGTTAAAATGAAATTCCTTCTCTAACTCTAGCGTTTGGTATCTGGTGTAAGTTTGCCTCCCTCGTCTCCCATGTGTTCCATATACTGTACCTGTAGAAGTAAAGACAAAACGATCGCATTGGACAGGGCCCAGTGATTTCAGACCAGAAAGAGAGATTAGTATATTCTGCCTCCTTTTGCAGGCACAATCACGGGGAGTGGGGGAAGCTGCTCTGGTTTCCTGGAGGCTTGCTTTTTTTTTTTTTTTTTTTTTTTTATATAATTCTCTCTTTTCCTTTTCTCCTGCCTGACGAGCTGTAAATGCGGATGTGCAGTGTGCCTACGGCGTCGGGGTAAGTGGGACACAAAGAGGCTTTAAGGTGGACCTAGGGAAGGTGCAGGAGGTGGCACGGTGCGAGTCGCTGAGCAGAGGCTGCTCTGTGCGCGCTGGGAGCCTGTGCGCACACACAGGCACAGGCACACGTGTGCTGCCCGGGAAGCTTCACGCATGTGTCTGTGCGTGTGTGTGTGCACGCACATGCGGCTGTGTTGACACAAACACACAGCCATTGCCATGGCTTGGACTGCAGAAGGTCTCTAAGTATAATTATAGACATCAGCTAAAGATCATAGAAGAGCGTTTTGCCATTTGCTCCGGAATTTTTTGCTCTTGAATGCAAAGCAGCATCGGAATGGTCTTGCTAAAAGTTTAATTTTCAAAAAAAGGAGCGAGACCTGCCCTGCAGCAAACATAAACTCGGGAGAATGGGAGAGAAGGCGAGTCATTAGCAAACACTTGAAGTAAACGTTTGAATTTGGGATTATAAAAAATAAATGCCACCCCAACACAACCCTCCCACTCCACCCCCACCCCCCACTCCCCCAGCACCACTCCTGTACAGAATAGTTCAATTATGTGAAGTTCACTCCTAAGTCAGAAAAAATTCGCGATGCCATGGAAGTGCGCCCACGGCCCCAGAAACGTGCTCTCAATATCCAATACTCGCAGGCTAATGAGCTGGGGGAGGGGGGCGAGGAGGAATGTACCACAAATGCATTGGATCCTCAGTACAGAGGGCATATTCCATGCATCGCTCTCTGACAATGAAGAAGCAGAGCAGAAGCTTTGGGATGGCTTTGAGAAAGTGATAAAACTGCTTTGCTTCTTTTTTTTTTTTTTCCTTACTTTCTAAGGATTCCCCTGTAACTTTCACCAGTAAACCTACATACTGGGATCTTGGCTACCATTCCCTGGGTGCCAACGTGCCAGATCTAAACCTGGGAAGGTTTCATGTTACATATTGCCCTGCAGGAACCGTGTTTCTCCAGCAATCTGGACTTTATCTAAGAACACAAAAAAAAAAAAAAAGAAAAAAAAAAAAAGGAAAAAAAAAAGAAACTTTTCCTTTTCCTCCCCCCCCGCCCTTGACTACACCGAGATGCCTTACCAGCGCAGGAGTTCATCCGCTGCATCCAGGGGTAAACAGGGCTCGTGTACTTCCGGTCGGTGCCTTCGTCATTTATAATTTTGGCTTGGCCGCCGCTGGATTTGTACTGTTGATCGGGAGAAAAGTGCAGGTAGTCCCCGGGCCCCCTCTGTTTGCCACTGCCGGAAGGAGAGGCGCTACTAATGTCCTTGTCCGAATAAAAACAAGAGGCTCCGTACTCATAGGAAGCCCGATTGCAAGCAATGACGGTGTTGGACTGTTGGTAGAAACAAGGTGAGGTGTAAGTCTTGTCCTGCAGGCTGCTTGCCCCGTACGAAGCCGGAAAATGCCTGAGAGCATCATAGCCCGCCGGGTACAGGGGGATCTGCCCGAGGAAGGAGTCCTGGCCCCCGGGCAGGCTCCCCGGGAAAGTGGGATTCACAAAATAGGAACTCATTTCCTCTCCCCCTCTCCCGGACCGTGATTTGTTGTGTATTAGTACATCTGGCGATAACTATTAGGAGTCATCGAAGTGGTTTGTTTCTGGATGGCCGAGCGCCAAAAGCGACAGCAGAAAATAGGAGCAGCTGACGGCGGGGCGGCCAATGGGAGCGCGCGCGGCGCCCGCTCCCCCGGGGCCGCCGCCACCGCGCCGCCAACTTACCGGCAGCGCCGGCCCCGCCGCGCCGCCCCGCGCCCCCCGCGCCGCACCGCACCGCACCGCACCTCGCCGCGCCGCGCAGCCCGCGGGACCGGCCGCGCCCCCGCCGCCGCTTCGCCCCTCCCTCCGCGGGGAAATAATCCAGTAATAATAACAACAGTAACAGCGATAATTCCCGGCAGCGCGGGCGGTGCGGGAGCGGCTAACGGGGATACCCCCCCGGCTGCCGGAGGTGTGTGTAGGAGGGCGCCCTTAAAAGTTGGAGACCCCACGGAGAGGGAGTCGCGCACCCCCGTGGGAAGGGTGGGCGAACCGCCCCCGGCTCTCCGGTGGAGGGAAGGAGGAGGGAGGGAAGGAGACGGCGGTGGAGGATGCTGCTGAGGGAAACTTTGGAGCGAAGGGAGCACGTGAAAGGGGGAGCGGAGGCAGCGCCGCGCAGCGTGGGGGGCAAAGGGGGGGCCCCGGCCTCTCTCCATTTTGCCGTCGCGATGCCACAAACGCATCCAAGAATTTTTGAGCGATTCTAAAACGTATTTATTTATCCATTCAGTCGAAAATTGCCCCTCCACTAAGGCTTCCCTTCGGAGCTCAGGGAGCCCGCCCCGGCGCCGAACTCAGCTTTTGTGAGAGAGGCTAACGCGTCCAGCATTGGAAGAGGTCTCGTATCTTAATGAACATCCCCATAATTAGGAGGTTGGGGCGATGGCCTTCTGGGGAGTGGGATTTTTTATTTGCACCAAAAGTGGCCGAGGAGGCCTCGGGAAAAGCCGTATGGGCTCCCGGCGCCCCCGGGCAGCCCAGATGAAGTTCCACGTGTCCCTTCTCCCCAAGTCTCTACCCCTCCCGTCAGAGTAGAGCCAGTTTGATTCCAGAGGGAATCAAATATTCAAATTCAAAAACGAGCCAGTAGGACTATTCCTAATTAATACAACCCCTCTAATGAGTCAGCAGAAGCCAATCGGTTTCGTTGTTGCTCCGAATAATTTGATTAAATGTGGATTGGTGTCTTTAAGAGGGGAAGAACAATACACGAAACAAACATTTCCACCTTCATTTTTCAATATGGCAGTTACCCCACAGTGGAAATATAATTCTTGGCCCAGGGCTCGGACAGTAACAGTGCTGATGAAATTCGCTGATGCGCATTTAATTCAGCCGTAACCCTGCAGTTCCTGCAGATAACATGAGGTTGTTCATTCCAAGCTGTGTTTACTCATAATCCGCGCCCATTACAACAGATTGAATAGACTAATTTTAAACGCGCTCTGTCACGTAAAGTGACATTCGTACGAGCCTCGTTTCCTAAAGCAGCTTTCAAAGGAGAGTTGTGTTGTTGTTGGGAGACTATTTGTCTCATTTCCGGGGGCAGATTACGATACCTATAAAACAGTAGTGAGTTAAAACATCGCTCCACAATAGTTTGTATTGTTTGCAGTCTCAGCTGGACTTTCACATTCAGATGTTGATTGCCTTCGGGTTTTTTTCAACTTCCTTAACCTCTTCAGCCTAGCTAATCCACAAACACACCTGGCAGAATTACAGCTCACTAGCTGCATGCTTTGAGAGGTCATTTCAGAAACACGTATTTCCTGAAAAGCAGATTTCTCCGGAAAAATAAGTTTTTTTGCTCTGTGAGAATAGAGCTTAAAAAGGAGGAAACACCAGCAAGCAAGCATTCACACACAGCATGTTAAATGAGAAAAGGTTTTTAAAAGAGAATATTTTCACCAGTTTAGGTCAGAACGAAAACGCACCATGAAAAAATGAATACTCGAGACAAACAAACCATACCGGCCTTACTTTAAAAAGTTGTGGGCAGACGACCTTTTGTTTGAATCCATCACACAAAGACCAAAACAAAATTTAAACTAAAAATCGCTCCAGGCTTAGTTATATTTACATTTTATAGCATCGGTTACAGTCTGATTCCCTCCCCCCCCTCGTTTCTTTTTGTTTCTTTCCCGTTTTTCAAGTTACTGTTCACGTCCAAACCAAGTTGTGAAAGCCCGACCGCAGGCAGCGAAAATATTTCTTCGTCGATCCCATAATACGAAAAGGAATGAAATCTGCACGTTTGCCTGACTGGGTCGTGTTCGAGTAGTTACAGTGACAGCAAAACAATCTGCACTGCAATCTCTGCTTCAGTCACATTCAGGCGTCCTTTCCGCTCCTCCCCCTACCCCAGAAAACCCCGAATTACAATAATCTGCTACCCCCCAGGTCTGCCGAGGGAACGTCCTGCCTGGACACATTCCGCAGCAGTTTTCCTTCACCATTCCTGCCCCCACTCTGGAAAGCAGAAAGAAAGCCAGTCGCTGCATTTTGCCACCGCAACAAAGTCACACTTCGCGATAACTGTGTATTTCATACCCCATTTATTTGTTTTCCTAATTCCACGCACCCCCAGCACATCCTCCACATAACACTTTGCCTTCCTCCTCCTGCCGAAAACGCGTCCGCTACCCGAGCCACTTTCGGATACAGGTGCTGGAGTAGTTACCCTCTTAAGCTTAAAAGCCTCCTTCTCCTCGTATATAAAACCACTTTCAAACCATTCTCGTGCTCGTCAGCGTCATCAAAACCAACCTTTAACTAATAGCTCCTAATCCAAACAGTTTGGCCAAGGCGGACCGTTGTTTAGACTGGCGGGGTACGGGGAGCCTGGCCGGGGGACCGCGGGCGGCTCCTCCCCAGCCGGCTCCCACCGTGGTAACTTGCAGTTGACACACACCGAGGTAGAAGCAGAGGGGAAGGGGAGTGGGCAGAGCCGGTCCTGCCGGAATATTTTGCCCTGGGGGTGAGCTCCGATACTCCCACATAAAAAGGTAGGCCGTAATATTTTTTTTCCCCTCTTGGTCTTTCATTTGGGCTCCCCCGAGCAACGCAGACTGCCAACGCTGCTCTTGCAGGGACTGCGGGGGCCGCTCCGCTCCGCGCCCGCCTCCGCCATCCCGCCACGTCGTGGCAGCACTGAGCACCCGCGGCCCCGCAATAAATAATCCGGCGCTCACTGCAGCTCCAGTCCGGCGGATACCGCAATGCAATGCAAATGCAGTGCTTTATCAGCCCGGCGGCACAGGCAGAGCCGGGGCCGCAGCTTAAACCTTTCGAGCCGCTCCTCCGCCGTGAGGAGGCGGGAGTGGAGCCGGGCGGCAGCGGCGGGGGGTCCCGGGGGGCGCCGTCCCCTGGTCCCCGCTGCCCCCCGCCGGCACACCCCGCGGGGCACCGGCCCGCCGGCCGCCGCTCCCCCGCCCCAGCGCCGCACCGTAACAGTCACAACAAGGAGAGAAAGGGGGGGAAAGCTCCGTCTCCGGCGCTGAAATGGGTTCAGCCGCCGCGAAGCCCCCTCCGCGCAGCCGAGGCGCGCAAGCCGCCCACGCCGCGAGCCGCCGACAACGCACCCACGGCGGGGCAAGGGACTTAAGCCGGCAGCCCTTGATCTGATAAAAGAAAATCTAAGATACATTCGCGCTGTTTCCCCCCGTCTAGAAATAACCTTTCTCCCGGACATGGCAGAGAAGCTAGGAGACATTGTGCTGTTTGTTGTTGTTGTTTTGGTTTTTTTTATAAATTAAATAGCCAAAAAAAAAAAAAAAATTACATCCAAATCCCGTCAACTGCAAATGAAATTTAAGTTAATGAGTTAATGCTGTGAATTAATATTAAAAATGTTTCGGGATATCACTTTTTTACCCCTCGTGCTGGAAAAAAAATCCCATCCACTGATGCTGTAAAACTGAATTATTAGAAAATAACCTGAGCGTCACAACATACCCCTGGCTCATGCAAAAAGAAATCAACTTCATGAAAAAAAACCAAAAATCCACCTCTTCCTTGCTAAATCACAGAAAATAAACATTTTATTTAGGCATATTTTTGCATGCACTGGTTAAGTCAAAATCAACTGAGCTGCAGCCATCTCTATTTTTGGCCGGTAACATTTCCATTAGGTTTAATTGCACATGTCTAATATTTAAACGTATTAAACCATTTTTCCCTGCTTACAGTAGTGTCATATACATTTCTCACCTTTTAGGTTCTGGCTCACAGGAGCCCCTGCGACTTTGACAGCTGTCGCTTTGGCTGCACAGGAGACGAATCGCCCTCCTTTTGGTGCCAGAAGAAGCAGGAAATTAGCCAGGTTGCAAGTTGAAAATCTGCCACGCCAGTGCTTTGAATCCAATATGCCACACCTTCCAGCGGGGGAACTGGAAATTGCCATCCCGGATCTGTGTTCTAGGCGGCTGCTTATGCCGAACCTCCGCACACTTTGTTCACTATTGCCTTACAAAGAACAAATGAAATGGGGATTGAAAGCCAGAGAGATCCGAAGCAGGACAGAGCTCAGCAAAAGAATGCGGCTCTATTCTCGCAAGGGAAATTATAAAAAAGTTCATGTTCACGGTTACCATCCACATGACCGACAACGACCAATGGAAAAACCGAACAACTCATAAAGTTGTATTGCAAAGTTGTAAATTTTCATAAACAACAACGGATTTATGGCCTTTTCCTCATCACTAAGAAGAGGCAGGTCTTAGAGAGGCGCCATCTTACCACAGAGGCAGCCCTGGAGTTTTTTAAAAGACCTGGACTTTGTACTAATTTTATTAAAATTGCAATTAGTATGTTGACCAGGAACGGAGTGCAGTAGGAAAAAGGGAACTTCAGCGCAAATAATGCTCCAGGTCTTACCTGTATTTTTCCGGCAGAATAAAGGGACTTTTCGGGTTCGATTTTTATTTTTTTAATTAGAAAAAGATAAAAACGGGGAATATTAGATCTCGTTGACATTATGTGGTACCTGACAAAAATGAGTCGTTTTCTAAAGCGGGGAGATTTTTCCCCATTTTCGTGCCACCGTGATGCCCCCTGGCCCCCGAAAGCCGCACACACATACCCGATCAGATCATTTACACTTGGAAGTTTCGCATTGCACTTTCTGTTCATTACAAAATATTCTTTCACTACATGCGATTTCGACTTGATTGCCGATCGTCTGGACTGAGGTTATGACTGCAAGAGGACACGGGAACACGGTGGAAGGAAGCTCTCCCATAAAGAAGGCTTTCCGCTTTATTAATCAACAACGCTAGGGAAAAAAAAAATCACGAAGTCGAGATATTGGCTGATCCCTATCAATTCATCACCTAGTTTTTTTTTGGTTTTTTTTTTCCTTTCTGATTACCGAAAAAAAAAATGTTTAGATGGGCTTATTTATTTATTTGTCTATGTAATACATGTTTTTGGTGCTTCCCCCGAACTGGTTCCTTAATAAAGAAACACGATTCATTGTCATCAAGCATATTTATTTTCTGTGTAACATAAAACACATTTATCGTGGGAGATAGTTGAACACGGTATCACTTCCAAAGAGAGTTCACAGACATTTTTTTTCCCACTCCCAATACTTACACGGCATATCCAAATGTTCACAACGAACACACCGAAACACATTGTAACATACAATTTGTGAATAAACTTTAGCCAAACCTTCAAGACGGATTTATACAGAGTTCTTAACAATACATCATGCTACAAAGTTTCCAAATTAATTACATACTTTCCAATTTATGACATGGTCTTACAAATGAGGTTCAAGACAAATATAAATGACAAAAAAAATTACAATATCTGCTATTGTAGGAAAATTCATGGTATTACATATTAACACGTTCAGATAATCAGGACAAACAGTTTGTGGATTTTTTTTTTAAAGGTGGCTACATGATCATTTAAATTCACTTTTCAAAGAACACTTTCAGCTATATTAAGTAAGATCAACGTAGAATAAGAAAACGGCCTTTAGCAGAAGCAGCTGAAGGTAGAAGCCAACGGGAGATATTAAACCGCTTTGTACAATATTGGCATGTGTTTGCTTCCTCTCTCAGAATAGCAAAGAATCGAGAACAAAGATATATTGCAGCATATGGTTTTCATTTATAATTGCTTTGGAATAAATATATTATTTTAAATTTAAATATATTCAGACTTTTCGGTACCAAATTCTATACCAAAGCTATTGATGCGTGCTTTTTGAAAGACTACACTTACACGTCTAAAAGCATTTTGCGATTCACATTAGTAACCTTGTAACATCCTTTTGACTACTAAAATACAGTATACTTTCGAAGATAGGTAGGCAGAGCAAGATACATAGGTAGGTAGTCTGGAAAATAGGTAGTACAAATAATTGCTGTAGATTGTAGTGGTTTATGGAACATTTTCCCCCCCTTACTTGCTGTTTAATCTTTTGTTAGTGTAACTGTTACTTAAGATACTTTCTTAACAACAATTAAAAAAAAAAGAAAACAAAAAGAGAAGTGCAGAGCTACTTATTCAAAATTAGGTAGTTTTTCTTAATGTGAGCCTAATGCACTTTTCCCCTTACACATGATTGGGACTATGGAGTCAGGTAGTTACTTCGGAAGGTTTACTATCTGTGCAAGCAGCAGTTCTCCCACTGAAATGTCCCCTGAAGAAGCCCACCCAGGTTTGGGTTAATGAAGAAAAAAACCAAACTGATTGTAAGAGATATTACCAAAAGGTTCGGCACAGGGCAGGTTTGGGGAGTATGGGAGAGTGGAGAGAAGGCTGGAAAACCAACCCAAGAAATGTTTTTATGTTTGCAAACGCTCGCTTTCAAAATGGTTATTAAAGGGAACTTATTTTTTTTTTAATAAAAACAGTAAGTCTCTCTTTTTTTTTTTTTTTTCTTTCTCCTTTAAAGGGAGTTTTTCCAACTGTCATGTGCATACACTATTCTAAGAGATCACTTCCTCGAGTGGGACTCTCTAGTCCTCCTCCTCTTCGTCTTCTTCCACTTTCTCGACAGAGGCTGCTGCTGACGTGGGCTCGTTGGGAGCCGGGGTGCTGGAGCTCTCCTCCTTGTGCTCCTTCTTCCACTTCATCCTCCGGTTTTGGAACCAGATTTTGATCTGCCTCTCCGTCAGGCAGAGGGCATGGGCGATCTCTATCCTTCGCCGCCGAGTCAGATAACGATTGAAGTGGAATTCCTTCTCCAGCTCCAAAGTCTGGTAGCGGGTGTAGGTCTGGCGCCCTCGCTTCCTATCTGGACCTGAAAACAGGCACACACAACACGGCCAGGAGTTAGACAAGAAGAGAAGTGGAGAGTTTTCTCTTTTTATTTTTCTTATTGATGTGCCTAATAAATAAATAAATAAACCAACAAGCAAAAAAGTGGCCGAGCCAGAGTGAACGATCCCCTTCTTCGACTTCCACCCGCCCCCCCAGTTTGCCCTAACAAAGACATTTCAGCCACACGACCTGCCCTGCTCAGTCAGGGCAAAAATTAAGTTGCTCGAGACCTAGAAAAAGTGAAGAGAAAGCATTCAGGAGAGGAGGTGGGGGAGGAAATTGCTTTTGGGAGGAGGAACTTTTCCCCCAGGCGATGTATTTCCCTAAAACCTTCCAGACTTTCACGTTTCGCAAGGGGAAATAAAAAGCTGGAAGGCCGGGCTGTATTTATTTTATTTTAATGTCGTGGGCTCCCCCCACCCATCCCGCCTGGATCGTAAACAATACATAGCATTTAGCTCCAGAAGAGAGCTCTCCTTTTTCACACACACACACACACACACACACACACACACACTCGTCCCCCCAGTCCCCCCCCCCCTCCTCCGTTTTCCTGTTTAGTACATTTCTATAGATCCTTATCTCCGTGGAAAGGGCAGGGGGGACAAGAGTGGCACGTCTCGGCAACGCGGGCTGGCAAAGTCCTCAACATGCCGTCCCTCGGTCCTAAACGCCTCTGTTCCCTCCGCCTTCCCCGGCGAGCGGGATTTTTTCCCCCCAACTTCGACAAGAGGGCAAGGGGAGACGCTTACCCGTGAGGGCTCTGGGAGCCCGCAGCCAACTCTCCGCTTTTTCATAGCAAACAGCGCAAATCAACTCAATGCTAAAATTCCATAGCAAATGGAGTTAAATAAATTTACGAGGCTAGAACCCATTAATTGGGCAATAAAAAGTTTTATGATACTCATTTACATACAATGCCACGGGCTTTCTACGCAATGGCGCCTCGGCTATAATTAAAACCATAAAGGCTGTGCTGACAGTAATCCTGGCGACACGCTTTGCCTGGCTGCCACGGCTCCGAGCCCTCTCCGCTCGCCCCTACCTGAAGACCTCATCCAGGGGTATATCCGGAAATTAGGCTCAGCCTGGTTGTGCAGGTTGCTTTCCTCCGCTTTCTCACAGCTGGGTTTGGTTAGCTCATTGCAGAGGACGGGAATGTTCTGATCAAAAGAGGAACAATGCAGGTTGTAGGCATCAGAGCCCAGGCTGTATCCGGAAGAGAACGGGCTTTGATATATGGTACTGTTCACATTGTACAAGCCGGGCATGGAGGAGGCGAAGGCACCCGCGCCTGGTCCATAGCCGCTTCTCTGGGAGTTGCTTGCAAAGGAGCAAGAAGTAGGCTCCGCATTTTGGAAAAGAGAAGCCCCCGCCGTATATTTGCTAAAAAGCGCATTCACATAATACGAAGAGCTCATAATTTTGACCTGTGATTTGTTGTCCGGCAGGCTTCAGTGTCGGTTTTACGAGGTAGCGTGATATATGATAACATTACACCCCCAGATTTACACCAAACCCCATTTTCTTTTGGACCGAGCTGCCCGCAGCACGTGACCGGTCATGTGACGGCGCCCGCCAATCCCCGCCCGCCTCACAGGTGGTGCCGGCCGGGGCCCGACGGTGCCCGGCCATGGACGGGCTGGGGCCGCCGCCGCTGAGGGGCCGCGGGGCTCCGGGGCCGGGGCCGCCGCACCCGGCAGCGCCCTCCAGCCGCCGCCCGAGCCGCCCGGGCCGCCCCCCCGACCCCCGGCGGTACCGCGCCCCGCCAGCTCCCCGGCGGACCGGGGCGCGTCGGGAAAAATCAAATTCTAAAAATTTAAATATATATGTATTTCTTAATATGTATCATATTTAAAGGAGGTGACTCGTTCCCCGCCGTGTTGTTTCCTCGTAATGGCTAAAAAAAAAGGCGGTAACCCTACAAAAGGGTTTGCGAGGGAGGGCACCCCACTCCAGTCCCGAGCCTTGGAAATCAAGGCGCTCCCTCAGCCCCAGGGGGAAAAAAAAATCACAGCCACCCTCTCCGGGAAAGGGAGGGGGGAAAAAACCCAAAAAAAGCCCCCAAAAAACCAACCCTCCAAACAAACAACGACATCCGACCAAACAAAAAACTCCGACCCAACAACAGGACACGCAAAAACCCCCCACCACTCACCACAAATAATGGCCAAAAAAAACCACCCCAAAAACTGAGGGCTCAACTTTCTGAACAGAGTCTCAAGAAGAAAAAAGAATAAACCGAAACCCCAGAGCAGAAGAAATCGCCTGCAAATGGTTTCAAATCGCCTCCGCCTGTTTACTGCCCGAGTTACCTTTCCGCCCCACATACCTTGCAGTCCAGAGCGTGAGGCGGCAGCGGGACGCTCGCATGACGGGGAGAGTTGCTGCTTTTCTAAACACTGGGCTCCCCAACAATGCGAATGGCTCTCCATTGAGGATGCTGCTCCGTGCCCTTCCTTTAAACGGATCGTAAAATGAGTTTCCTTCCCTCAGACAGGGAGTCCTGGTAAAGACAGCTTTTACTGCCTGCCTGTATTGCACATCATAAACTGGAAGAAGCACAATGGAATTGCCCCGGAAATTCTCCTTTCAATTATAGTTTGGTGCTCCGTGTACAAAGACTTTCTCACCAGTTAAAATTGTTCTTGGCGATATTTCGCACGGACCCTAAACTTTGTGTTTGGTAAACGTGGAGCACCCTCTCCCCCCCTGCACACCTCCAACACGCACCCGCACACACACCCGCGCACCCTTTGGCACCCTTTATGCGTGGTTATTGCAGCCCCACGAATACAGGTTACTGACAGAAGCAAGTAAATTCTTGAAAGCCAGATCCCTGAGATACTGGTGCTTCAGAGCATGCAGATGTGGCGGATGTATGTAAATGTTTGCCAAGTGCTAAGTGTGTGAAAATGCAGTTATTATTCGCAGGCATAAGGGAGAAGCCGCCGAAAGAGCCCCCTTGGTTATTTTTTTCAATTCACCAATATTAGACAATATTCCTGCGGTCGCAATCACGGTGCGGCAACACGCCGACAGAAGAGGCTGCTGGAAAGGAATAGAGGCCCAAGAACTTAAACGAATGTGATGCTAACAAGACGACGACCAAGAAGATCAAAGAGGCTGAAGTAGATGACATTAGACCAATAAATTGCTCCTCTGGTGACAACATACCAAGATGCAAGAAAAAAAGAAACAGCAAATATAACCAATGTCTAGACTTAAATATGGATAGCATAGGACTGAATAGATTGTCTGGGTGGTTGTATTTCGAGCTCTCTGATTCTCTACAGTTTGCACGTTTATGTATTTTTCTTTGCTTATATGTGTCTATCGCCGCCACAGTTTTTAAAAATGTATTTTGCTTTCATTTTTTTCCCCTGCCACCCCTTTAGATTTATAGAAAAGCCTTCACTGAATAAATGCTAGAAGGACCCCTAGACATGAGTCCCCGCCACCTTGTTGACTCCCCCACCCTCTGCGAGTTAGGCATAACGCTGCTTCTGAAACACCCTCTAAAATATCTCGTTTTGTCGCTTACAAGATCAGGTTAGATCCCCGCGCCTGTAAATGCGCTTTTCATTTAAATTTATTTTTTTCCAATCGGGGAAGGGTGAACAGGAGCAGATTTCAAGTTTTTGGTCATGGCAATATTCTCACACGCTTTAAAAATAATCCTCTAGGACGAATTGATTGTATTTTTTTTCCCTTGTAAGCTCTGGACTACCCCTCCTTGGCACTGAGCTTTTCCGGGAAGTAAAATGTAGTGATAAAACGGTGCTCGTAAGTTATAAGCGACCTGGGAGCACTACATGATTATGGCTTGTGTACTAAGCAGTATCTCGATGTGGTTCATACTAGGGAAGATTTTGTTGGTTTGGAATCTGTTCTCGCCATAATTTATCCACGATTATAATGGAACGTGCTGTGCCAAGTTATTACTTAGTATGACGATGCATAAACACTTTTTAATTTCAATATAATTTTACTGCCCAAGGAAAAAAAGGATTAATCATAATAAGTTTAGCAATGCCATTGTAGACAAACATTTGATACGAAGGCTCTTGTTAGAAAGCAGGGAGTGGCTGTTAGTCTTTATCCCTAGAAAGAATTAAATCTTTGAATCAGTGCGGGGAAAAACTAGCTCAGTGCATTCCCTCCCAGTGCTGAATTTCGATATAAAGAGATTGGCTTTGATTTAAGGACATGTAAGTAAGATGCAGAGAAAGTAGTTCTGTTACGGAGTACTATGCAGAGTTTTGTTTAGATGTCTGGCTTAAACTTACGAAATACAGCGTTTGTGCTCCAGCCCATATTTTATGCTTCCTTTCCTCCTGCATTTATTTTCCTTCCAATTATTTTTTCCCCCCGTCTCTTTTGGCAATTGCCTTCTGAAAATATTCCACAACTCCACACTAAGCCTCATTCTCAAGACGCGGGAGCCAACAAAAGCAAAGCGGGAAAAAAAAAATAGGAAAACGATTCGAGGAAACAAAATAGACGGCGAGAACAAGTTAGGAATGACTTTGAGAGACACGTCAAGTTTGCAGAGCATCAGCCTTCTCTCATCTGTGTAGTATAATCACAACGGGTCCCACAGAGCTGAAATTGCTTCGGACACAAGCAGGGCTTTTTATTTGTATGAAAGACAGCTGTTGAAGAATTTCGCCCGCCGGTAAATAATTTTCAAACGAGATTTTTGCGGCACTGCCGGTTCCCGCACGGCTGTCTCAGCCACGCCGAGTGGACAAGGGCATTGGAAAATCCATCGGTTGGCCACAGACCTCCAAGGGTGAAGCTCTTCGGGCACTTTCCTCCCAGGCTGAGCCGAGGAGACCCTCTTACATCCTGCCCGAACCCTTCAATTACCCCTTTCTCCCAATATTTCATTTCACACCAGCCCTTCGGGAAATCAGAATACCGTGTTCGCAGGCTGAGAACTTCACCAAAGAAGAGCAAAGGTTTGGGGCAAGAGGGAAAAAGAGGAGCTGGCAGTTTACTTCCAGGGCTCTATCCGTCCCTACCACATAATATGAAATGTCTCGGTATTTTGAGAATAATAAACGCACAGTGTGTCCTTGGTGCAGAACAAGCTGTACTGTCGCCACGAGTGCACTGAGCGTGGCCAGGCGGTAAATGCCACCCTGACGGCGCCAGATCGGCGGGATAAGATGGAGAAAAACTGGGGATAAGGGGAAAAAAAGCACCCACAAATCCACCGGCCTTTGTTAAAACCAACGCAGCCCTTCCACACGCAGTTATGCTCCCATAAAGTCGACATTTTAGGAGCTGTCGGGGAGGCGGCCGAGCGCTTGATGGCGGAGGGCGGCCGGGCGCTGTTTCGCGGGCTCACAGCGCCACCTGCCGCCGCTCTGCCGCCACTGCCGCGCCGCCGCCGCCCTCCGGCCCGGCCCGGCCCGGCGGAGCCCGCGCCTCCGCCCGCCAGCCCACGGCAAGATAAATGTCCACCTCCCAGCCTGGATTTAAGCACGGGAAGGCCAATAAAAGGTTGTTATTTCCGCTCTCCCGCTTTATCTAAAACAGCCAGACAAAACAA
Source organism: Eopsaltria australis (assembly GCA_034509425.1). Lineage (NCBI taxonomy): Eukaryota > Metazoa > Chordata > Aves > Passeriformes > Petroicidae > Eopsaltria > Eopsaltria australis. The sequence continues at coordinate 880,445 of JAVTVJ010000069.1, read as the reverse complement.
ATGAAAAGGCTTTTGTAGAAAATCTTAATTGTGGCTGGACAGTTGTAAACTCATTAAGAGCCGAATTCCAGACAGTTTGCAGACCCGTCATTTATTACACACTCTTAATGCTGATTCTTTGAAGTTGCCTCTGTCTGCAACAACAGAGGGCGTCCCAGCATCCCCAAATACTGGCTCAGGGATCAATTAGTGGATTTTTGTGTGTGTGCACGCCAGAACGAGTTCCCTTTTGCTAATTAGAACTCATCAAATCTTACCTCGGAATTATTTCCCTTTTCTTTTTCTTTTTTTTTTTTTTTAAGGGGAAGTCGAAAACATTTTTTCCTCCCGCAGTTCTGCACATCTGTAAACTTCTTGCCGGCTCCCTAAGTTTTGTCTTCAGCCCTGCAGCGTTTTACACCCCATAAACGGTTACAGCAGTCATTTTCTTTTATTGCACTGTAGGATGGCTCTGAATTTTCCTAACAACAACTTCAGCCAAGACCATAAGCGTGTTCCGTCCTATTTTGCTTTAAATACATATATATACATATATGTGTGTAAAGGTACCTTCATAAAACAAGAAGGATTTTCTTCTTATTCGCCATATTTGCAGACAAGGGTCCTTGTGGTGCAGAGCAGTGCCGCGATTCATGTTATGGAGGATATCCACTGTGAGCAGTAAGATGTCCGCCCAAAACAAGGGTAAATTTCAGCAAGCTCATAGACTTTGCTATTTTCTTTTGTTGCCGAGCTTGGTTTGGCTTGGGGCTGCGGGGGAGGGGTAGGTGCATTGGGGAAGGGGTGTATGGAAATCTTCCACTCCAAAGAAACCATCCTTCTCTTTTAAAAAATAAATACAATTTCGTGATTTCGTGTTCTCTGCTGTAGACTGTTGCCAGCCCACTGCTTTCCTTCGGCTAAATCAGCGACTAAAATTGACACCATAAATTCTACCATAATTGTCAGTAAAATTTTATCTGTTTCTATATCTATCTATAAATACGTATATAATCTGAGGCGCTAGTAAAACGCCACGGGTTGCATTTATTTGCCACGGGACATTTAAAAGGTAAAAAAAAAAACAAAACAAAAAACCAGAAGTAAAGGCAAGGGAAGGAAAAAAGTGGATGACGTTGGAAATAACATATTTTGCATGGGCAATTATCTCTAGCAGGGAATTTGAAATGAACGCCCTGACAAGGCGAGCCTTCTCACAGGGGTTGTGGAAGCACACTTAACGCTGGACATTTTCTGGTGGAGGCTAATTAACAATCTCAGTTTAAATGTCGCTGTCTGAGCTGATTTACATTATTGTCCGCACTAAAGAACGTCGGACATTTTGGTTTGGTCCCAGTTCCCCCGCCCCGCCGGTGAATTTTATTAAAACGGCGTTAGCTCGGCACCGTGCCCCGCTGCCATCCGAGGGGCTCCCTCCGCACACTGCTAAGCACCAGATTACCAAATCATACGCGGAAGGGGGGAAGAAATACCTACCCTCAGAGAAGCTATGGCATTTAGGACCTGAATCTGTCCATTTGGGATGAAAATAAGACCAAATTTCCATCACCTGGGGGCTGCGTTTATAAAACCGTGGGTTTGCCTTGGCTCGAAAATAACACCACTCCTCGCCTCACCTCTGCAGCTGCCCTAGCCCTGCCACATCTGCTGGCGAGATTCGGCGTGCTGTGGAAGAATCTCTCCTCAATAATGTTAAAACATCACAAAATATAAAAGAATCAATATATTTTATTTGGCAAAAAGTTAAATATCATTTCAACACAACGATTTGGTCAGTAGGCCATGAGGTAACTGTTTCAAAATAGACAGTGTACGTTCTGCATCAACATAACTTCCCAGATTTTTTTTTTGATCGATACAAATTTACAATAACCAAATGTTGGTTTTTATAATGTATAATTTATTATCAATAAAATTAACCTTCATTACAATAACCATCAAATCATTCGATTAAAATTCAAACATAAACCATAGGTAGTTACCCTTTTCACATATACGTATAGCTCCGAAATCTGCTAACTGCTCACTGGTGCAAAAACAATATTCAAGCTAGTCTGTTTATTTACTTTTTATTAATATATAGATTATATATACAACCGACGAAGACAGTACTATATATATATCAACTGTGCATACTAAAATGACTTGCTTCATATTTTGAGAACCGTAATTCCCAGACATCCCGAACAAACGTTTTTTCTACCTTTTTTTTTTTATTATTTTGCATTGGGATATATATAATATATATATTTTACAATCAAAGGTTAACTGTCTAATTATACAGAAAAGACTTAATACACTACAGAGCTATACTCTATGCAATTTTTATAATAAACAACCTGAGTTCAAATTGAATCCTAGCTTACACCATTACATCCGGTACAGCACCCAAGCACATAAATTGAGTCACAAACATAATTACCACAATAAAACACAGTGTTCAAGTATTAGAGCAGAGATCTCTCTGCCACGCAAAGAGCGAATAAAATTAACTACGTAGACTAAACTATACAGTCCGTAAATAGTTGTGCATTATGAAAAGGTAGTTTTTTCTTTTTTTCTTTCTTTCCATAAGTGAAGAAACAGGTAGATTTATACAAGCCAGTTAAACAGCCTTTTCGTGCTAATGCCCCCTTTTTCTTTCCTATTAGAAAATTAAAAGTCTTACTGTACCTCTCCTGGCAATCTGGCCTCTGTGACTATCATTGTACAATCATAATCAGAATTTGCCAAGGGAAAAAATGAGGCCTGGACCCAGACGCATTGCATGGCAGGGCTCGAGGGGATGATTTTTTTTTGTTTGTTTTAACTTTTTTCTTTTTTTTTTTTCCTTTTACTTTACGCATTTTCAATTTAACCCACGTGTCGCCATCATTCGTCCTTCGCTCGATCTTTGTTGATTTTCTTCATTTTCATCCTCCTGTTCTGAAACCAGATTTTCACTTGTCTCTCTGTTAAATTGAGGAGTCTGGCCACCTCGTATCTACGGTCCCTAGTGAGATACATATTGAACAGAAACTCCTTCTCCAGTTCCAGTGTCTGATGCTTGGTGTAAGGGCACCGCTTTTTCCTGGTGGACCTTGCGTGGAGCCAGTTTGCAGCTGGATTATCTACAACGAAAACAACAGAAGTTCAGGCTGAGGGGGAGGGTGGGAGGTGGAGGGAGGGGGCTGGGAGGGAAATCCACGCAGAAACAGCCCATCAGGTGTCCCGGTATTCGTGTTAAGGACGTGGCTCTCATTTCCCCAGGCACAGAGGATCGTGAGGCACAATGGACTCCAAAATACAGACACATGGGGAGGTCTCATGCAACCACACGCGGCAAAGCCCCGTTGCCCCCGCCTCCTCTGGCTTTTTTATTGTTTGGAGAATACAATTTTAAAATACTTTCTCCTCCTCTCTCTTCCTCTCTCTCTCTAACTCCCTCCCTCCTTCCTGGCCTCCCCACACCTCAAACTGCCAGCCCGGGGAGTGACCAGCCAGATAATCATGTCATCGAAATTGTTTCTCTTTTTAATCTCCACCTTCTCCTGTGTCATCCCTGGCAAGACCCAGGGAGCTGGCGAGTTAATCTACAGCTGGCATAATTAAACCCTCGCCCTCAGGACCCTTATTCGCACGGCGTTAATCGCGATAGTAATCCCGAGGCGCTCTGCCACCAGTCTCGTAGTCCTGGGAGCGTCCAGCCCGGGGTTTTCGACCGAGGAGACGAAGGGGGGAGGGGAGGAACCACGTCAACGGCGAGTTTTCTGTTCTCAGCCCAGCAATAGCCGCCCTGGCCTGAGAGCCGTCCCAAAAAAGATCAGATTCACATCCAGTGCTTTCTAGGCACCCTCTCTCCCCGTCTGCCCACGCCTGGGAGCGCGGCAAGAGGATGTGAGCACGTCCTGCTGAGTGTGCTGGGGATGGCAGGAGCGGGAATGGGCGGCTATTGCATTTCTCTCTCTTTTTTTTAATGTTTGTTTAAGTTGCAGTTGTAAGGGTGGGTTTTTGTTTTCCTTTCACCCTGGAAAGCCAGAGTCCTCCTAGATCCCGTTCGAGCCTGAGAAAGGCAGCGCTGGTTTGTGCAGATGGCAGACCCGGCGGGCTGGCGCAGCGGCGGCGGCAGCGGCCGGTGCTCGGCCGCGTAATTAGCCCCAGCGCCTCGACACCTCCCCGCGGCCGGCGCAGAGCCCTGAAGTCCATTACCCTCGCCGTCTCACTTACTTGGATCGATCTGCGGTTTCTCTCCGTTTGCCTCACTTTCTCCATTGCTTTCAGAGAATGCGCCTTCGTGGCTTTGCTTATCCCTATCAACTGGAGGAGAACCACAAGCATAATCAGAGAGAGACAAAGTGTGAGTGTCAAACGTGGTACAGTCAGCCCTCCTGGCCGCCAGCGGTTCAGGTTTAATGCCGTAATGCCTGCTGGTAGGTAACCCGGGGAAAGACAAGGAGCCCGGCACAGGCTCAAGCCACGAACGCATGTACCTGCCGTCGGGCGGTGCCACGGGCGCCTGGTGGTGCGCGTAGGGGTGGTAGACGGCGGGGACGCCGCTGGCGCCGGCGGGGTGCGCGGGGCTCCAGGGGGGGCCGAAGACGGGCGCCTTGGGCTGGAAGCTGCAGGGGGCCAGCTCGGGGTGCTCGGCCAGCGCCGCCGGCCGCGGCGGCGGCCCCAGCGGTGCGGGGGCGTAGCGGGGCGCCGCCAGCTCGTCCCCCTCCGGCACCAGGAAGGAGTCCACGTAGTAATTGCTGAGGGTCCCGGGAGCCGACATGGCGGGCGGGCGGCGGCGGACCCGCCGCGGTTCGGGGCTGCGGGTTTCACGTAACAACTTGGTGCTGGCGGAGAAGTAGAGTCAGTAATAAGTTGAGGGCAGCGCAGGCGCCCATTGGCTGCGCCTGTCACGTGGCGGGGGAGCAGAACAATAAAGTATAAATCAGTCCGCGGGCTATTAATGGGTCAGTGTTTTCCAGCCATAATTTTTATAGCGAGGCCATATGTTTTTATGCAAAGGGATATTTGAGTTATACGGCGGGGTTTGTTTTAATTGCGGCCAACTGAGATTAAAAGATCAGATTCCGTATTACAGCCCCCCTCCCCTCTTTCTCTCTCTCGTCCTCTCGCTCTCTCCCCCCTCTCTTTCTTTTTCTCTCTTTTTTTTTTTTTTTTCGTTTAAGCGGACTATTTTATATCATAATTAATCATCCCATCAGTGGGTCGTGTTCTCCGCGGAAAAAAAATCCCGCCACCCTTGTGATCGGAGACCTTTACATAAAATGATACAATAACTGAAGCAATAAAAAGAGCAAAATAGTAGTTGCGGTATACTGTATTTAAATATACATTTATTATATTTCATAAGGAGTTATTGTTTCGGGAGCCACGGGGTTGTTATTAAGTCAGTAACTATGAGCGCGCTCATTTGCATCGCTGTGTTTCACAGCAGTAAAAATTTACGAGTGCTTGGAAAGGTTAAATTATACTATTGTGTTTAGTTTGGGAACCCACTGTAAATAATACCGTTCCGTTCGGCTCAGAGCTGGCAGCGGAAAGTCAAATTCAACGTATCCCCTTTCCGAAAGCCCGGCGCGGAGCCGGCCCTCCCCGCCTGGCCGGAGAAGGACATGGGCAGGCGCTGGCTCGGTATTTAGCCCGGCCCGCACCAAACTGCACTTCACCACCTCATCCCGCCGGGCATGGCGCGGCAGTGACCGAAACACCTTCTTCGTCCTCCCCGCTGCCCCTGCCCTTGGACCGGGGACCCCTCGCCAGGCCGGGGAGCTGAGCCGGGACTGGGCGGCGGTGCGGCGGCGGCCGGAGCGGAGCCGCCGTCCTGACCGGGAGGGAAGGAGTGCGGGCAGAGCCGGGCGGCGGTATTTATCACCACAATTAATTCTTCAGCTATGCAGGGAAGCAGCGGGGGGACAGGGGAGAAAACGCCCCGTCTCCCCTCTGCCGAAAGGCACCCTGCTTCTCCAGGCGGCTATCAAAGGGGCGTTCGCAGTCGGCCGTCCCGCATTCTGGTGAATCAAATTTATGTGCAAATATAGTTATTTATTTGCTGGCACCTCCTGTGACTGCAGGACACACGCTAGCGGCATCGGAAGCCGAGCGGAGGGTTACAATCCTCCGCAGAAGGAGGGGAGGGTGCGCGGGGGAAAGTAAGAGGCGGCCAGATCCAAGTCCAGTGTTAGGAATTAAAGTAGTGGCTGAGCTCTTGGCAAACATGCCTGCGACTCCCTGGTTTCTCCCTGGCGGACATTCACGCTGTTTATCCCCGTGGCTGGCGAAGGAGCGCGGTCACTAAGATGCAGGGGGCACAAAAAATCTCCGTGAGAGGCTCAATTTACCCGAAATGTCTTGTATTGAAAATAGAGCCCAGCAAATGGTGGGGACGACTGAGTAATGATTAAAATCGCGTGTAAATATTGTGCATGCGAAAGTGTGCTTCTAATTAGTTTTACAACGCTATGTGGGCTGTCTCTCTCCCTCTTTCTCTCGCTCTCCTTCTTTCTTTTTCTTTTCATGTGTTCTCAACAGTTTAATCCGAAATCTTACAGAGGTCCTATTTTAACACCGCTCTCTCCCACATTCAAAATTACAAAGGCCCATAATGAAACTATTATCCCCCATTAGAGTTCGAAAATTGTGGAACAGTTGCAAGATCTCAATAAACAAGGGGGCCATTATTTTCTAACAATTTTTAAAATGCAAATAAAGCACTCTCGGCTTCTTTTTTCCCCCCCATTGTATAGACACTCCGTAATAGAAAAAATAATTGTATTCCTTTCCTGGAAAGACGGAACTCCACGTCATTTGTATTTATTATTAAGAGTCAGCTGTGGTGAAATGTGATTGTAGAACTTCCTTTTTCCATTCAGAAAAAATAATCTTAGCTGCAGGAGTCCTGGATGTTTATATTCGAATTTGGGTTCTCAACTTCAGCAGCGGGTTTTATTTTTTTGGTTCCTCACCAAAACTAATAGCAAATGAATAACAATAACAATAGCGTTTAAAAGAACGTGACTGCATTTTTATTTCCCCTGTAAAATTCCGCATTTGTTCACTGCCAGCATCCAAGAGGCAGGAGAGGTTGTGCAGAAAGCAGCAGGCGAAAGATAGCAAATAATTAGACATTTTTCACGCGGCCACGTTGCTGATAATAAGGCTGGGATATTCGACTCTTTTATCGCCGTTTTAGATCCATTTTCACCCAAAGTACATTTTTCATACGAGCCACGAAGGCGATTTTGCTGCGTCAGATTACTTTGCAAATGACTTAAGGTTTTGGTGACTTACACCTTCGGGGGCAAAAGACCCCAAACGGGGCAGAAATAGCCATTCACATGAAAATGCTATATAAAACCAGAATTCCCAGGAACGAAGCACTGCTGGAGCGATCGTGTCCGAATGAAAAGACTGACTCGCTGTCCTCCATCCCAACACAACCAAATTAGCAGAGCTCCCTTTCCGCTAGCTCCGACCCCCGGCCGCATCAGGAAGGATCCCGTCGGTTTTTAAGCGGGGGCGCATCTGCAAGCCCTGCTTCATTAGCCACGCACCACGGAGGCGCGGAGTATACGCGGGTGCGGGGCAGGAATCCGCGGGCATTGGCGATCTCTCCTGAACGGGAAGTTCAGGATCGCCTTTCCCCAGGGTTTCCTGCAACTGCAGACCTCTCTCACGGAGCCAGTGGTGGTACGAAGACACGGAGGGGTTTTGGCACAGTGAAGAGAAAAAATGATTCAGAATTTAGAGGAAGCAGTCCAAAATCAGGATGAGGCGATTCAACTGGGAATCAAAAGGGCAGAGGCAAAAGACGCCATACAGGCACGCACAGACACAAGCACTGTAAATACACTCCCCGAAATGTACACAGACCCTGCAGATAGCCCGTCAGATCTTGTGTGTGTAGAGGCAAACACAAGTACTTAAATTTGACTGCAATGCAGAGCTCCACTCCTGGCCCGGCCAGGGACGTCTGCTTTTCTAAGGCTGAAATCCGCTATCCAAACTCATCTGATCTCCCGCAGCCCAGCCTGAAGTTTCGAAAAAGTTTTTAGGTTTTACTATTGTTATTTTTTTAAGGAAAAAATAATGACCACCGCTAAAAAATAAATAGAAATAAACGAGCAACGAGTGAAATGAGTGAGTTTTCTGTCCTTTTCCCCGCCCTCCCGTCCTCCACGAAGGGTGCCCGGATCCGTGGCCGCTCCGGCGCTGGCTGCCGGCGGAGGGCCCGGCGGGAGCCCGCCCATTGCCCGCGGTCGCGCTGCGAACACAAAAGGCGGCGGTGGCGGCGACGGCAGCGGGCCCGGAGAGGTCGCTGTTGCCCGTTCCGCCGCCGCGGAGAGACCGCACCGCAATCGTGATCGTAACCGAGGCCTTGCGAGCCACGGGGCAGCCGGCGCCCCCGGGCAGCCCCGGGGTAGCGGGCCCGACGGCGGAGGCAGGGAGCCGCGGAGCCGTGCGCCAGGCTCCGGCAGCACCAGCCACACACCGCGGGGGCCGAGAGCCGCCGGCAGGGCCGGGCACCCCCGCCGCGCCGCCGGGCAGCCGGCCGCGGGCGCTGAGCTCTGGGCCCTTGTTTTTGATGACGCCTGGAGCGGGGCAGGCAGATTTTATCTCTCCCCACCCCCTCCCCCAAGGCGCGATTTCAGGTCTCTTGGTTTTTAATAAATCCAGACTGAAAAATAAAACAGCCACCCACCTCCCCCCGGCTCCCCGAGCTCGACCCACTCCGAGCGGAATGCAAAAACGCACCTGACCTTGAATGCAGCCAACGAGATATATTAAAAACCCGCAAGCAGGCAGGGACTCGCTTAGGAGCTAGCTAACCTTGAAGAACTTGTCAAGCTTCCCCCCTCGGCTGCCGTGTTTATCTGAGGAATCAAAGGAGGCTCCGCTGCAGTGGGAAACAATGGCATTGGGACTTGACGCCTACAGTTCACTTCGACGCTAAGATTTCTTCGGGTAGAAAAGACCCTCGCACCAAGCATACCTGGTGATGATATCAACTGAAGTAATTAAGGCAGTTTCGTGCTGTAGAGAGAAAGGTGGAGCCCCAACAACATGAAACTACCTAAACCACAGAGCAGTTCTCAGGCGCTAATTATTACTTTCCCCATTGCCGTGGTCCTTAACGCAAGGATCCCGCTACAAAAATAAAACCAGAAACGTGACTAAAACATCCCTCTCGCCCTCCCGCCCACCCCGCCGGCGCCCCTCCGCGCCCCCCGGCCAGCCTCGGGTGGGTTAATGAAAACAAGAATAAAATATAATAGCAACCACACACACACGCGCGCGGGCAGCTTTCGCCTTTCCATGCAGATGTAATCGGGGAAAAAAGGGCCGTGCACGACAATGTTACATCACGAGAAGCTAACGGCTCCCAAGAAGCCCGGGTTCAAAGTCTGTCCCCCCCTCCTCCCGGCATACATATACCCTTGCAAGGAAGCATTAGCGGTCTCTATTCTTCCAGGCTTCCTTTTGCCTTCCCTTTGTGCAAGACTCTATCAGCTAAACATGCAGCAAGGAAGAGAGGATGCAGAGAAAAAAAAAAAAAAAAAAAAAAGGGAAAGAAAGAAAAAAAAGGCAGCCTGTGTGAAATAAGCTCTTCCACATGCAGCCAGGTAGGGAATAGCCTTGTCTGGAGGGGCCCGCTGGCAGGGAGGCGAGGCTGGGGTCCCCCCCTCCCCATGAGCTCACCTTTACGATTTCTTCTCAGCCCTGAGATAAAGCTACAATTTTATCAACGTCCTCTGGAGTTAAAGATCTCCACACACTTGTAGGTGTTCGATTAACAGGGGAAAAAAAGAGGAAAAAAAAAAAAAAGAAAAGAAATATATCGTTTCCCTACCCTCAAGAAATAGTAATTTGCTTCCTCAGTCTATGCAGTTCCTCGGTCAACTGAAACCACTCGTTCAAGACAGCAACAATCCAGATATACTAGCAAGTCATAAAACTGAACAAAAGCCGACAAACCTTAGAGCACCATCGCTATATGGCCCAGACAAATTACGACCGTCTAGGTAATATTTAAATAGATTCCTAAAGTAATTGCAGGGGGTTTAGGCAACTATTCCTGTTGTAAAAGTTCTCGAAGACATAAAGTAGAACCTGAGGATAAACAGTCACAAAATGAGGTAAAATTAAAAGGATTCATTCCACGGTTTTTTTATTCTTCTATGAGAACATAAACATCGTCTTTTTCACGCACAGCAGCATTACAATATTAATTTATTCTGATTTAAGGTAAGAACTAGATATAGCTAGAACTAACATTTATAATAACGATAGAATGCATTTGCTTAAAACAGTATCAGCATTTTAATAATAATAGACATTTATCCATATCTGTATTTATAGCTTTCCCCCTTCTTTCTTTTTTTTTTTTATATATTTTTAAAATTTTTCACCTATATGTTTGACCCTTTAATGTATGTAACTTCACAGTATAAAGGAAGACGAACATATTCTCCCTCGCAATCTCAGACTCTGGCTCAGAAAGTCCATCTGATGTTCAGGATATATACTTTTCAGTGAAATTAGTGAGGAAAAAAGTGACTATTTTCTTCTCAAGGGGGAATTTCTGTGTGCTTGTCATGTGTTACCAATGGTAACGTTATATATAGACACAAAAGAAAATCACCAAATTCACATATTTAAGCAAAACTACATTAAGTAAATATCTACAACCAGCGAGAGAAATTCAGAGGTAAGTGTAATAATTTAGTCCATGAGTAAAACGAAATATTTTATACCTTTAAAGAGAATATATTTCATTTTCCTGGCCAAATTTAAAGCTGTAATATTGGCTTTTAAGGTAAAGTGGAAAAAAACCACTCCTAACACCCGTTCCCGTGAAACCCTTTAAAAGGATGCCTGCATTTCATTATTTTAAGTCCCGCTTTTCGAAGGAAAAAAGGGGGAGGGGGAGAAAACGCAAACAGAGAAGGGGAAAGCTCCCAATATGCAGAAATATGGCAACGCTTAAATTCTTCATTGTGCAGCTACGTACAGTCCAAGTTACAGCACTTATATTTAAAAAGAATGCACCTTTAACCAGAATTGTTTACTTTTCAGAGAGAGAGAGATGGGGGAAACATATTTGCAGCTCTTGAAATGGTATTTTTGTGTTTCAAAGCTTAGAGGAACAAATTGGCCCCGGGAAAGGCTGGAGGAAGAGGGGAGGTTCACACACGGCATTTTGTGCTTTAGCGTGACTTTAGTCCGCCCACCCCCCAAAGTAGCTCTTAAGAGGTTAAGGACATACTGAGAGCGCCTAAAATCGTTAATCCATACAGGTGCGGATGAATACAGCCTAGGAAAATGATACTGGCTCTTTAAACCATAAAGATGTGTTTATAGGTTCATCAAGAGAAATTAAAGTTGGCTGTGAGCTCCCGAATCCTATTCTCTCTGTTCATTTTCTTCAGTTTCATTCTGCGGTTCTGAAACCAGATTTTAACTTGTCTGTCTGTGAGGTGGACTGTGCGGCTGATCTCTAGGCGACGCTCACGAGTCAGGTACATATTGAATAGAAACTCCTTTTCCAGCTCGAGAGTTTGATGCTTGGTATAGGGGCATCGTTTCTTTCTGCCACTTTTTGCCGTGAGCCAGTTTGCTGCATTTTCTCCTTTTGAATTGCCTAGTTTTGAGAAAGTAAAAAATGGACGTTACCATCGGGTAGGAGGCAAAGAGCTGTGGGGGAGAGGGTGGAAGGAGCATCTGTGCGTGTGTCTGTGTCTGTATGTGCGATGGGCTCACCCCGCCAGCTGTGGAGAGCTGGAATGTGGGGTATTCTTGAGGGCTTCAAAACGGTTTCCCAAAGGTTTTGGGTATGTCCGGGTAAGAACTGCCACTGCTCAAAAACCTCCGGACAGCCTCTGGCGGGGCAGCGTGCCCCACATTGCAGTTCATCTCCGACCCTCCAAAACGAGCTCCTACCCTCTCTCTGTCGGCCATTCCGAGCCCTCTGATACCGGGGGCAGTTGGTGGAGGGCCTGGAGCCTTATTTCCTTCCCCCCAGGCACCTGCTTCCAAAAAAACAAAGCCTCTGGATCCGGACTTTGTAAGTGTTCTACGGAGGTGGAAAACCTCAGTAGGTGAGCTTGGGAGCCGGAGCCTCACTGCCTTCAGCCCCTGCCTTTGCGGAGACTTTCGCCATGGCCTTCTCTTTTCCAACCATTTCGGGGAAGAAAAAATAGAGCCATAACAATAATAAAAAGGTTTCGAGGTGATTTCTATCAGTGGAAGTGGCTGGGAAAGAGGTAACACCAATCCCTTGATGGCTCAGAGTGGTTTGGGGTTGGCTCTCTTCTAGTTTTTCACTGACCCTTTTTTTTTTTTTTTTTTTTTTTGGCTTTTCTTTAAATAATACTTTCCAACGGATCGCCTGAAAGGAATAACAGGGCGTCTGAAAGGCGGACGGACAGGAGCTCCAGAAAAGTCTGCCGTCCGGGGAAGGGGAGTTATTTTTTGCCATGGGGACAAGAAAGGGAAATAAACAAGGAAAAGTATAAATAACAGCTCTCTTATCTAGTGTAGATGCTGAAGGATATTCGCCGTGCATTCATCAGTCTAATTTGATAGCAGCTCATAGATGGCACATTTCAGCTCGGCTGTTATTCCGAAAAGCATTCTGGATCGTAAAATATAACTTAGCGCGTTAATAGGTTTATTTATTGGCACTGCCTATTGCTTATTTTGGATGCTTTACAAACATCTCTGTTATCTGGTAGGCACCTTCACATCACGGGGGAGAGATTGATCTTGTTTTTCTATATGTTTAAACAGCATGCAGGCTAAAGTTGCCCACAGCGGAGGCTCTAAGGGTTTTAAACTATAGGATGGACATTAATTTTTACGGCAACCCCATGCCCGAATATTACAAAGTTCAGAAGGTCAGTCTGAGCAGCGCTTCTTGGCAGCCCCGCGGGGCAGCTGGGATCCTCCTTTCAATGCCTCTATGATCCTCAACGACTATTTTTTTTTTCTTTCTTTTCCTTTCCTTTCTCTTTAATCATCACTACCACCATCACCATCATCATTCGCTTACCTACAGGCTCTTTCTCGGGAGAAGCTTTGCTGCTCTCTGACGGAGCTGGAGAGAGCTCCTCTGCGGTGGAAGATGAAGCTTGAGTCTCGTCCTCCCTCTGGGAGACGCATGCCAAGGGGCTTGGGGAGCGTTCCTCATCCTCCTTTCTCCCCGCGTCCGGGACGGGAGGCAAAGATGGAGGCGTCTGGAAGCGGCCGGGGGGCTGCGGAGGGAAAGAGGCAGCCCCGGCTGGCCCCGCGCCGTAGTTCTTGGAAGTGCCATAAGCCTGGGAGAGGCGGAAGTAGCCCGGGACGGGGACCCCGCCACCGCTGCTGGCAGGGCTGACCTCGGCGTTCAGCCGGGGAAAGGGAGCGAGGTCTGTGCCGGCCGAGCCCTTGGGGCATTTCTCTGAGTCATAGAGGCAGTAGGAGCTCTCCTCCTTAATGCTTGGAGCGAAGGAGCACGAGGTGGCCTGCTGGCTCTCCGGCTCTTCCATGCGACAGGACCGGGGAGGATCTAGCCACACTTCCATCCCTGACACGTAGGAGTGCGAGCTGGGGACCATGCTTTGAGAAGTACCTTCATTGCGTTTGCCCAGAACGGGGAAAAGTCCGCAGCTTTGCAGCCCGTAGGACAGATCGGACGCCTGTGGCAGGTAGATACCACTGTTGGGATAGTAGCCGCCTCCGCCTCCGCCTCCGCCTCCTGCTCCCGCCGCTTCCCCTCTGCCCGAGCTGATCAGCGAGTCTACCAAAAAAGAGTTTGCAGCCGGGCTCTCGGAGCATGACATTGTTGTGGAATAATTTGGCGAAGGGAGCAGATAGCCCTTTCTGGCTGACATTTCTTGTGCAAAACATGCTGAATATGATGAGAGATACCCCCGCACCACGGCAGGCGCCTGCAGCCAATGGAAGCCCGGGCCTCCCCAGCAACCCCTCCCCGTCTGGTTTCGTATGCACAGAGCTGCTCTCAGGTCGACCTCTGAATTTGGAAGATAGATGTATATTAATGTGTAATATGGATTTCCATACACACAGGCGCGCGCGCTTCCACCACATGGGCGAGCGCCTGCGCCCAGGCGGGAGCCGCGCTCCCGGGAAGGGGAAAGGGAAGGGGAAGGGGAAAGGGAAAGGGAAGGAGCGGGCTGTGCTGGTACTGGCTCCAAGTTTTGCTCCCCTCTTATCACACGCACTGCTATAAAATAGCCCGGCGGTCCCGATGTTTATTATACCTAGGCTGAAGCGGTGTCCAGATGAAGCTTTTACTATCGCTCCTCTCTCCCCGCGGTTGGGCTTTCCAGCAGCAATGCCTGCTCACCTCCCTGCACAGCCTATGTGTCACACGAAATTAATAAAGTCGCGGCTCGCCCGGTGTTTTATGCTCAGCCTCTGCTCATTTTATTTGATTGTCTCGTTTTTTTAAGAAATAAAAGACGTGTTATTGTTTATCACGGATCATTGGAAACCGTAAAGGGGCCTGGTGCCTCCCGCGTTAAACTGCCGAGGAAGGGGGCTGCTTGCAGCCTAACATCACCGCCACGACGCCAGGCTGGGCTTAATTTTCCTGGAGATAAAATGCTCGCCGCTGCGCTGAGGAATCTCTTAGGGAGCAATGCCACTCTGGGAGGATTGATTGTGCGGTTGCAGCTTCTAGTGCTTTAGTTAACGCTGGATTCTTCCTGAGGTCTGATTACCATTTAAAATATAAAGCCAGACATATGTCACAGAAAGAATCCAGACGCGAGCGGTTCAAATGGATCCTCGCAGGATGCTGCACACCGTGTTTATTGATGTGTTTATATTTGGACAATCATTTTTATATCTCCCCTCCCTCCCGCTCCATTTGGGTCTTTTCACTTTTCGCCTCTTCAAAAGCATCGTCTCCGTTAAGCAATGTACTAAATAATAGAAATAAGAGTAGCTAGATAAATATCGAGATACTAGAAAGCCCAGTCCAGTCAATATGTAATTGTGGCAGAGGTAGCAGACAGATAGCAGACAGGCAGGGACGGAGACAGAGAGACAGATAGATTTCGTAATGAAACGCTTAATGATGACTTGCTTTCACTTCCATCATCTCTCGCTTATGCCATTTCGAAGTCGCCTCGCTGCCTGGGCCGGGGAGCTAAGGGCACTTTAGTTCAAGGGGAGCCTGTGGCTACCCAGTTCTCGCTGCCCATCCCTGAGGAGCATCA
The DNA here is from genome assembly GCA_034509425.1 of Eopsaltria australis. Lineage (NCBI taxonomy): Eukaryota > Metazoa > Chordata > Aves > Passeriformes > Petroicidae > Eopsaltria > Eopsaltria australis. The sequence goes on along the minus strand of JAVTVJ010000069.1, from coordinate 865,233 downwards.
CTCGCTCCTTTCTCCCGCACGCCGCCTGGAGAAGTAGCCGTCGGTCTGTTTCCGCTTCCAGCTGGTCGGGCGGGAGAGAGCGGCCGCCGCCGGGGACGAGAGCCGCTGCCGGGCACCCGCCTGCCGTGTCCGGGAGGGCACTGGCGGCGGTGATGGGGCCGCTGCCTGCGGGGAGGGGTGGTGCCGGGACAGGCGCGGCGCCCCGATTTCCCCGGCCCTTACCCTCGGCCTTCAAAATCCCCGGGGAGCACTTATTCTCCCTCGCCCCACGGATCTGTCAAGCCCCACGTGGTCTTGTCCCGCAGTGTTCGCCTGCCACGGAAAAAAAGCTTTTATTCCACAGCGCGGCATACCCCGGGAGGAATCCCTCTTTGCGGCAGGAGGGCAGTGTCCCTTCCCGCGGGCCCTCCCTAGCCTCCCTCCGCGCCCCCGGAAAGCACCAAGACAGGCAGGGGATGCTACAACTTTGAAACACCCATAAAATCCCTGTGGAAAGGTGCCTGCTTTTTCCAGCACGGTGGGGAGAGCATCAAAGCGCGATTTTCTTGTGACCGGCCCGTGGGATGCGGTGACAGGGGTGGATCTCCCAGCCTATAGAAACCCTTCGAGTTTTTTTCCTTCCCGCATTACGTCCTGTAACATTGCTTGTATTTTCCCAACCCGACTAACTTCGGATGTGTTAATGTGCGATGGACGAACCCTTATCAGATTCCTATGAGGGCCATATCATTACTAACAAAATTAATACCACATAAGGAACTGGTTTATTGGCTGGTATACAGGAAGGCTATTATCAATAGGCTTAGCTTCATAAATACAGATCTAAATAAAAAGAAACGTGAGCCTCAGCGCCGCCTTCCAAATACATTTCTCTACACAAGTCAGGTATAAAAATTACTCTGGGGAAGTCCGCTCTTGCGGTATGTTTATTTTGCATTTGCCAAATTAAATAGGAACGGATTGCAAATCTAAAAGCCATACGGAACCTAGGAGAAACGCTTGAAATCCTTCCAAAGCTGTTTTTAAAATAAGCAGTTCTCTTTTAAAAATTGGATTAAAGTGAAGGAAAGTACTATAAAAAGTACGCTGCAATTCTCGTCAGCCGGAATAAAATGACTGGAAGTGCATCGATGAGACGCGAGTTGGCTTCTCCCTGTGCGATCTAATGCAGGGGAAATCAGACAAAAGGCACAGAGGCCGGTGAGAATTTTTGAAGGTGTTCTTTAGTCTCCCCGTTTAGGTTTTGGAGCAGTGGGCTACCCCAGCCCCGTGTCAGGTCCTGCGGGAGCTGCCGTAGGGTGTTGTGTTGACCGCAGTAAACTGTGCCGGTTTGATGGTCAAGGCACCGACCTCGTCTAGATCATGAACTCAGCTCGGCGTTGCATTATCTCCGCTTTCTTTAATCGCTAACAAGGCCAAGGCAAATAGTAACCAGCATCATCAAACGCAGTGAAGTAAAACTAATAATGTTCACTTGATTCGTAACTATAAAAGATAATGGTCAATTCTGACTAAACTGAGCTAATTTGGCATGCGCTGGGTGTAGCTACTGCATTACCAGCGCTTAACAATGTGTCCCTTGGAACTTAACCCCTATTTAAAAGAAATTTTAAAGAATATTGTGGACGCCAGGGGACGAGAATTACTTTCTTTTTAATTCTACTTCTGTAAGTAAAGCTATCTGAGGGTCTATAAAACAGAGCAAATAAAATTCTGATAAATATCAAAGCCCGCGAGAAGGTTCTTTCGTGGAGAATCTAAATTCATGGCGTACACAGACAATACAATCAAAATAAAATTTTATTGATCTAAGAAAAATATAATAGATGCATTAATAGCGTCGTTAAGCCGTTTTATTGGTTGAACTAAAATTAAAAACAAAAAGGGAATAAATAAAAACCGACAGCTCAGCTTAAGCAAACTCTGACTGGAAATCTCAAAACGTATCGTGTTAAACCGTGATTTATCTTTTTATTATAGGCCTGTATAACCCAAAAGATCAGCGCTGTTAATCCAGAGACGCATTTTGCGAGCTAATTAAAATATGCTTTTATTTGTAGACACGGGCAAGCTGCAATTTGTGAAAACGTAAACGGCCTTGCAGTCTGTGCAGGAGTGCATGCGCCGCCTATCTGAGAATACAGCCGTGGACTGCATTTTATACAGCTCCAAAAATTAATGCGATCAGACTATAGTTATTTGATATTGGAACTGTCAGTTCCCTGGAACGTGTGTGTGTGCGCCAGATTCCTCTTTTTTTTCCCTCTTTTTTCTGGACTTGCTCCAAAGAAGGCGGATTTCAGACAGGAGGTTTAGGAACTGCATCTGTGCCAAGTTAGGTGACAAATGACGGCTCCACTAATTTTATCTTTACTAGAAATTCTTTCACGCTGGTGGTGGTGCTGGGGAGGTTGGCTTGTTTTGGCGGATTATCTTGTTAAAAATTAGGCTGCGATTTAATTTTATTCCAGCCATCCGTAGGCTTACTCTCCTAACTATGTTTTATATTATACATGTATCGTTTTACTCATTTGGATTAGGAACATATTTTGCAAGTAATTCTGACGAGCTTCAAATTCTAATGTGCGGCAGGACAAAATACACCCAAGCCAATTCATTAGGGCTTTATTTCCTCGCCATTTTCCGGCACTGACGAGAACAACGGGGCTTTCTATTGTCCGGAGTGCCCCAAACACCACGCAGAAGCAACAACGGTATCGGGTTATGTATGTGTGGGGCAAATATTGCATGCCCAAATCTGTCTTTTAAGTGTACCCCTTCTATTGCGAGAGATGGACCCACAGCTCTATGAAGCATTTGAAACTGCAGCCCTTCTCCCTTTTTGTAGCTGTCTTCCCTTTAAAGAAGATCTGGATGCATATACAAATATCTTTTTTTTTCTTTTTTTGGTTGTGGTATAGCTTGGCTTTCAGAAAACACGTTGGCCAGAAGTTTCGATTTCAGAGCATTTAATGAAAAGATTGTGACCAAAAAAAAAAAAAAAAAAAAAAAAAAATAGACAACAAAACACAAACCCAACGAGCTTATGAAAAAGCCTCCCAGGGGTTTGGATGTGGTATGTGAGCTGAAGTTGAGTACACGATTAATTAAACACAGTGTAGACACTGAGCTGGCTTCCCCTCTTTCCTCCAAAACATGCAAACCCAAATAATGTGAAATAATAAACAGTTATTGTAAGAAACAAGCTTGTTTTTTTAAAATATTATCCTATGACCGCGGCCGTCAGTAAACAATTCGTAACCAGAGGGCGCTTTAACTGCTGCTGGGGTCCCTTTGATTTATTCAGCCAAGTATTGAATGGGATAGGGAAACAACAAGGGGGAAAATAAATATTTGATCAAATATGCGGAGTTTAACTTGACTGGTGTAAAATGAAATGTTGCAAAGGGACACTCAAATCTCCCTGCTTCTCACGTGGCTTCTCGCGTCCTGGCATTGCTGAGGGGAAGTCAAAAGGGATCAACATCCCCAAGCTTTTAATGGAACATCTTTGATGAAATCGATAGGTTCCAATAATCATCTGAAAACTGCCCTCTGTTGACTGAGCATGTGCTTTTAACTACACTTGCAACAGTTCCCTGGAAGCACAACTTAAAAAATACTGCAGGCAAGTGGCATTATATATACAGAAGAGAAAGGACAAATAATATTGCTCATTTTTCCGGACAGATATTTAAAACTCTGTCCTAAGAAACACGTGTATTAAAATATGTAACCAAACCAGTATCTCCTCCATATAATACCACCTTCCCGCCCGCCCTTCTCAAATGGAGACATAAGAAAAACATGTGAAAATTTTATGGGCATGAAAAGTAACCTGGAGTTAGGGATACTCGTAGAGAGGATAGAGTTTCAAAGCTACAATCCAGAGCAGCCCTGAGCACACGAGAATGAGTGACTATTGTTTGTTTACAGCACATGTGCTGATTAAGAAAGAAAAGAAAAGAAAAGAAAAGAAAGAAAGAAAGAAAGAAAGAAAGAAAGAAAGAAAGAAAGAAAGAAAAAGAAAAAAAAAAACCAACCCGAAATCTAAATCTGGTCTTGAACGAACATTGACTTAATACGCAATCACATAAACAGATTTTAGCATAAGTGTGTCAAAAGTTGTTTACCACAATCTGCGTCCAGCTGCAAGGAAGCAGACTACCCTTTAAAGTTACCAAACGACCCTAACTAAACTATAGTTCAAGACTAATAAGATCGTCAGAATTGTCTGTCATTTGCAGACTGTGTTGCCATAGATCTATTTGATTGAAGACACCTACTGTTCCACACATAAATGTCAAGTTTCATAATATTTCCAATGCTACACTTTTTTTTTTTCTTTCTTTTTTTAATAAGTGGAAGAAAGCTACAAGTTACTCTGAAAAATATTTCCAGATAACGTGGATTTTCCACGCGGCTGGCCAAAACGAAGAGAAAATAAAAGGTCAACTGCAACTTAGAAAGTCCCTTCTATATTATTTCACATCCTAATCACCAATCTTTTGCATCCCTTCCCCTCCCTACAGTTCTTTTCCGCGGTGCTTAGCGGTCAGGGCAAGGGCCACCCCAGATCGCAGGGTACCATTCCAGTCACCGCACGCTCCTCGCCGTTCTCCATGCCGGTAGATGTTAAAACACTTACCTTCGCGCATTTCCTAACCCAAAGCCCAGAGGCTTTAACTCCACCGAGAAGCCCCAGCGTCTCCCCCCTCCCCCGGCATCCCGAGTGGCTTTTTGTACAGCGGAGCCCGGTAAATGCAATAATTACCCGTGTGGCTCCAGGGATGCAAAGTGAACAAAGGCCAAGATTTTCTTTTTTTTTTTTTTCTTTCCCTTTGCAGGGCTGCTCCCCTTGCCCTGGGCGGCTTTGACATTGATCTGAAGATCGCCATCTTGTGGCAAAGCAGCCCCTAAACCGCGGCCGCCGTCCGGCCGGCCGTCCGTCCGCCCGCCCGCCGGGGCCCCGCGGCAGGACGGCGGGCGGGCCGGCGGACGGACAGACGGCGGTGGCGGCGGAGAGCAATGGTCGCTCACCTCCCGGTGTAAAAACCTCTGGGCGAACCTCCGCTGCCTTTCTAGCGATGCATTTGGTACAGGCGAGCGGACAAGTCACGGACAGTTTTTATGGCCGCAATGTCACAGCAACACAGAGGATGCGATTTTATTGGGCTAGGAAATCCAAACCCCGACCACAGAAACTCCATGTTTTTACTGTCCCTGGGATTGGCTCTGAATACCAGTTAAATTTTAACCAGGAAAGGAAGCTTGCAGGCTTAACTTTCATTGCCATTCAGCTCTCCATCCGTTCCTCTATCCCTCTCTCTTCGTCTGTCCGTCCATCTGTGTGTCTCCTTTTAACTGGCATTTCCCCTTGTATACTAGACAAACAAACAAACAAATCCCTCTTTTCCCCCTCATTTTTCAACATTCCCTTTGGGTAAACGTTGGCTGGCTGGGTGGCGGTGGTCAACAAAGGCCCAAAGTCAGTAAGTCCTTCACCTCAAGGTTATGGGTGATGTCCAAGCAATACAGAAGTTCAAAGCCAGTAAACAATGCAAAAACAGAATCCACTTTCTTCTCCTGATTAGGATTAGGGTCAACATTAAAGATTCAAACACTCTTCTCAAAACACATTCCTATCTCAGCTATTGTTTGGAGTTTAGGGTTTTCTCCCCCCTGCCCCCTCCAACTTTCTCCCTCCCACCCTTCTCCCCCCGCTGTCTGCCTCAGTCCACTCCTTCCCTGCCTTGGAGATCAAGGACAATTTCAAACAGTCCATTTCCACCACTCTGCCATGTGGATTTTTTTCCCCGAAGACAACAATTTTCTTAGGGCTCTCAAATTCTGCCTGCATCCATCAGCTGGCTTGAACCTTCCCTTTGGTGCCAGCTTCTAAAATATGTCTCAAATGCTACTGACAAACATTTCTCCTGGATACGTGTGGCGGGGAGCAAACAGCAATGGTACATCTAACCCTCGAGCATAGGATCTTGCCCCGCTGGCCCTGGCAGGATAAGGAGAAGGCCTAACATGCAGCGAGCTATGAACACACTTAATTTTCCTTTTCCTGTGACCCACTGAAACTATGCCCGAACAAGCCTAGGTTCACTTGTTAACTCCAGAGTAGAAGATTTAACGACGAAGTTCACAAAAGAAGAGTAATTCGCCCCAAATGACCGAACAAGGTCATGAGGAATTTCGGGTCCCAGAGTTACATTGGATAAAAGAGCATGCAGTAACGTAACACCAGAGTAAAAAATATTAAGTTTCCTTTTTTTTTTTTTTATTTTCCTTGTGCGCTGTTCCACTGTATACATGCAACCAAATACTTTCGCATATTAAAAGAAAACTGTATATACATATAGTTGATTCATATCGAAAACAGTGACGTCATATAAAGATATTGCATTTTGTGAACTGTGACAAAGAAATTACATCCATTGGGTAAAATTTATTAATCAAAAACATTCTTATCACCACTTTGTTGCACATGTAAAGAAATCCCACACCCTTTAGCCCCAAAGGAACAATAAAAATTAAAAAAAAAACACCAACAAAAAAAACCAACCAGAGGGGGAAAAAAGGCATTCGAACAAAATAGGTCATGGGTTTTTTTTTTATTATTTACAAGTCTTGTAAAACACCGTTTCTGTATGAAATATACATTCAGATATTCTCGACAGCAAATTACCTCAACGATAGAACACCGTATCCTTTGTAAACTGATATAGAATTTTAAATATTTTCCTTCTTTTTTCTCTTTTTTTTTTTGTTTTTTAAATTGCATTTTTTCACGCTTTGGTTCCTGCAGGGAAATATATATATTTATAGATATTTAAAATAAGTCCAAACAACTCTCCATTCTTTGCATACGTCGACTGGGCGACAAAGTAGAGCTCATGACATTTAAAGTAGACAACAACAAAATTACCATATTTACATTGTTTGGCTTCTGCTTAAACTCCTCACTAGTCACCTTTAAACGAACATGCAATCGAGTTATTTTAATTATCCAATGTTAGTGCATTGCACAACTCCAAGTTTCAATTAAGTGTTGTGTGGTATTTGCTAAACTGTCGTTCTCCACAGGTATTTCCTGAAGAAAGTTTGTGAGCCAGAAGCCAGAAGGTTAGTTTCCTTTATGGAGTTGTTTCTTTTAAAATGCTGAAATTCATACTTTTTTGCCGACTTATTTTTAGTATTTGTATATGATTTGTCTCCAAAAGATGGCAACACATAGTCTATTGTCATAAATAAAACAAGAGCTAATTAAATTTTTCTAATTTTATTTTTACTGATTGTTTCTTTACGATATATGGCGAATTTATACCTGATTTTTAAAGTAAATAATTAAGTCTTTCATTTAGGTCTTTTTTCCTCGCTCCCATCCCTCCCCACACCCCCAAAGGAAACACTATTATAACCATCACTACATCCATATTACAACTACTCGCGGTTGGCCCCAGGAAGGTGTAGACATGACATCCCCCCTTCCTTTTATTCTGTGTGTGTGTGTGTGTCCGTCCTTCAATTCTTATTTCAAACCCATGAGCAATGGAACACTGCCTCCAACCCAGATATTTTTCTAAGGAAGAACAAAAGATTATTTCTCAGAGTCTCTATTCTGCAGTGGTCCTGGTTGGGTGAGCCCGACCTGGCAATCTCCAGACAGCTGTACCACAGCAGCACAGGGGCGAGAAAGGGCCGAGGGTTGGCGAGTCCGGGGATGGAGGAGAGCCGTCCCCGCCTGTGCCTGCCGAAAGGGGTAGCAGGGTGAGCCGCAGTGCCTGGAAAGGTAAGAGGTATGGATTCTGCACTCAGAGGTGGCGTGCACGTTTAGAAATGGATCCCATGTGTGTCAAAATCAAATCGATTCCAGTTGATATGTAAATATGTGTATAAAAAAATCATCGTCGCAGTTCCAGAGTAGGTTTACATGTGTGTAAAACCTTAGATTCTTCTAGTCCCGTCAGATACACACCTCCTTCCTCCACGTAACCCCGTGGCTTGACCTTGTCAAGGGCGAAATCTGAATTTAATCTCGTCTTGAAAAACGCTCTGAGTTTTAAAGTAGTGGATTAGCTGAGTAATATTGTAATCGGTCCCTGTTAATTTTTTTTTCTTTCATTCTTCTGTTCTGAAACCATATTTTGACTTGACGGTCGGTCAGATTGAGCATTCGGGAGAGCTGGAGGCGTTTCTCTTTGTTTATGTAGACACTGAAGAAGAATTCCCTTTCTAACTCTCTAATCTGGTATTTGGTGTATGGGCATCTCTTTTTACGCGTACGTTGTCCACCTGTGGAGCGAAAAAAAGGCACAAACATTTGAGACCCGGCCGTGGCCGGCGGCGGGGGCTGAGAAGGGATGGGAGACTCTCAGGCAAAGCACGTTCACATGGAAAATACGCGTTTTGCCCGCTGCAGGGTCGGCATTGGTGGGTCCGGGGCTTGGCGCCAGCCCTCCGCCTTGGCGGGTGCGGGCAGCCTGGCCCGGGACCCGCCGGCACACCCCGGTTCATGCAGCGCCGCGGCCCCGGGCAGCGTGCAGGGCGAAACCCCCGCCGAGAGCCGGGATCCGGCCTCGCTTCCTCCGCGGGGAGGGCAGCTGGAGGAAAGAGAGGTGGCGGGGGGTTCTTGCGGATTTCACGAGCCGGAGGAAAGCCTTTGTCGGCTGTTCCGCCGGGCGCCACCGCGCACGCGGAGCTGCCCAGGGAGCAGCCATCACCTGGCTGCCCGCAGCGGGCAGCGCTGCAGCGGGCGGGGGGGCCCGAGCCCAGCCCTCCCCGAGCCCCTACACGCCCGGATCTCGCCCTCGTTCCCTGGCCTAATCCAGTCTCCACGTCCCAAGCAGAGGAAAAGCCCCCGAGCCCAAAGCTGAGGCATCTCCTTCTCCCCCTAGCCGGCTATTTTCAAGCACGTTCTCCACCGCATCGAGGTATTCTCCTCTCGATTAGCCATTACGGTTTTAAAGTTCATTAAGCAGAATATAAAAGGTTTCAAGGTTCAGGAGCTCTTTACATTAAACGTAGCGGCTATCCCTTTAAAAACTTCCTTTTCTGGTACAGTTCATTGTCGAGGTATTTTTTCCCCCGGCCGTATACTAGCTTTGCCTTTTAAAAAGCCCACATAAAAAAATCAGACTTTGACAGATTGAATAACAATTGTAAGTAACAAACTGTTGGACAGAAGGCAACACGTAATTGCCACAGTGCCTTAGTAAAATGGCTTCCTTTAGACAAAAAGGCCAGCTTTAGGTTAATTTGCTTCTTTTAATATATTGCTACAGTTCAGGCGGCTACTTTATCTGTTAAACGCTATTCTAGCGCAATCGTTAAAACGGCGAAGGCTTTGAATTCAGCTCCTAACTAGACTCCTGGTGCAACACATGGCTTTTATAAAATCACTGGATTACATTGATATCAAAGGAGTCAGGATCTCCTTTTTGGCCGAATTTACAGGCACAGAACTAACGTTGTTATATTTTCAAGAGCTGACCGCTGAACTCTTTTTTTTATTATTATTATTTTAAAAAGAAGAAAAAAGAGGAAAAAAAAAAAGAAGAAAAAAGAAAAAAAATTTTTAGGCATCCATTGCCCGGTGGGTATTTCACGGCCAATTTCAGCACTAAACACGTGATCTCGCCTTTTATAACAAAGTTTTGTTGGGGGAAATCTAAAGGCCCTTCATAAACCTTATATGCTTATAAAACAGCATATAAAAATTTAACAGCGGCGGTGCGCTAGATTTCAAGCTGCCTTTCCTAAAAGCGCTCCGGCGCTGCCTTTATACGTACTGGAACTGCCGGATTTCTCCTCATTGTTGCCGGAAGATGACTCGGGGCTGCTGCTGCTCTCCGGCCGCCTCCTCCTCTCCTTCTCCGTCGCCGTCGCCGCCGCCCTGCCGCAGCCGCCCTCCGAACTTGAAGTTGCCGCCGCCGCCGCCCCGGCGGCTGCGGGCGCCTTCTCGCCACTCTTGTCTACCGGGTAGTCCGCCGAGGCCAGGTTTTCCGCCGTGCCATAAGCCGTCTCGAAAAATTGGTCGAAAGCCTGGGGCAGGACCCCGTTCCTGCCCACCGTGCTATAGAAATTGGAGGAGACGTTGGTGCTGGGGTGGTAGACGTTGGCTGTGTTTTTGCCGAACATCTCGCCCATGCTAGCAGTGTTGGTGGCAGGCAGGCAGTCTCTGTGCATGATCTCCTCTGCGGAGTAGCAGTGGGGCAGATTGTTCCTGGGGTGCCATTTACTGGAGGGATCAATGGCATATTCCCTGAAGGTAACTTCTCTCACAGGTTGGACCTGGGGTAGGTTGGAGGAGTAGGAGTATGTCATAGGGCGAGAAGACGGGGTTTGGGGCAAAAAAGAAGGGAGGCTGGAAAAATCAGGACCCGAGACGTAGTAAGTACAACTTGGCAAATACATGTTAGAGGAACAAGGAACACGCTCATCAAAATCCATCATTAGGGCTACCTCGGCTTCTCCGCATTAGCTGAGCTTAACATGATTCTCTAACGCAGCTGCCCCTTTGAAGCGGATCCGTGAAGTAAGAGATGGGGAGACGTAGGCTGACGTGGAGAGCTCTCCCGGCGGCGGCAGGGAGGTGCGGTCACGTGGCCCGACGTTGACATTGACGAGCGGCGGGCCCGGGCCCCGCTCCCTTTGTGGCCGTCGCGAGGGAAAGCAACAGCTCGTCGCCAGCGCCCAGGGGCGAGCCGAGCGCAGGTTGGCCGGGGGGGAACCCTTGGGGACACACAGCCGCCCTGCCACTGCCCCAGACTTAGCCGCCCGGTCTCTGGCTCAGGAGCAGAGAGGCTTATCAATCCCCCCCGGGGATAGGTGAGACCTTTCTGTTTGTTTGTGGGCTTGCTGGGGCGTTCGGCGGCTCGCCGGCAGGCTCCGAGAAGGAGGGCACCGTACAGATGCACGCACGCTTTCTTCTGGAAAGCTGCTTCCGAGGAGGAAAACGCTCCTGAAGAAAACGTCTGTATTTTTTTCTCCCCTTTTTTTTCGGTTCGGTTTGGGCTTTCCCTCCTCCCCCCTAAGAAAAGAAAAAAGCCCTCACTCTTCAGGGTTTTTCTGGAAACCTTACTAGGAAGAATGTGCCAGGGTCAAGTCTTTACTGATTTTCATGGTGAATAGATTACATGCTTGCATTCATGTTCACTTCCGAAGCGCTTAGTGTCTTCCTTCCCTTACTTACATATTAACCTCAAATACCCCGCACGGCTTCAGCCAAGCTTTACTGGAGGCAGTTAACAATGTCGGGTGCCCAGGACGCAGGTTTCCCCTCCTCATCCCCTCAAAATCGTCCCTTGCCTCATTCGCAACGCCAGCAAGCCAGCAAGCCCTTTAAAGTGCAGATCCCGGAGCTAAAGACTGTTTGCTGATCTCTCCGCCTCAACACTGCAGCTAAATGCTTGGAAAACCAGTGGATATCGGGCTGCCCCGGCTTGACAAATACTCCGAGCTTAATTGCCAGAAGCCTAGTTAAAATTATTTGATATACTGTAAACTCGTAGGAACAAACTCGCCCTACCGAGATACTTTCCTTTTAGCTTTATGTCGTCGCTGAAGGCTGAGACCCAGGGAGACCTATTTTAAAAACCTGGTTAAACTTTTACCATTGTTGCATGAAAGGGATGATACAGAAAACGGATTGTACAGGGCAGAGACTAAAAAGTACTTTTCTGCCAATAAAAATGCACACCCCACCGAATGAGCAGAGCCAAAGAAAACAGAGAAATACGCCAAAGAATACAGCACCTTTTGAGGCATGGACATCCCTAAGCTCTCGGAAAAAATATTTTTTTGCTATTCCGATGCTCGATTTCAGAAAATAAATATTTGAGTTCCGGCTGGATTTCATCAAAATAGAAAAACAGAATGGCAAAAGGCTATTGTGAAGTCGGTACTCTTAGGAAATCAGACGTAGTTCAAGATCCATGCCCCCGTGGACTAGGGAGGCTAGTGGAAGGGAAACGCAAATGTTAGGGAAATAATATTTGGATTTCCCCCCCTCTTCCTCTGCAGTGCTGTGGAAGTATTTATATATCCGGAGAAAGTTCTCTAGTAAATTCTGGAGATCTTCGGTATTTAAATGTCAACATCGATTTGTTTATTTATTGCTTAGCTTATCGTAACCGACTCAATAACAAATCTAATCATGTTGTGCAGAGAGAAAATATTCTCATTATGTATTTCCCCTACATTATAGTTAACTATTGCGTTTGAATTCAAGCTGTAAATTCAATATTATCAAGTAATTACTTTGTAGTGGAGTAAACTAATTTATTAGCATTAATGTTTATATGCCTTTTTCTTATTTTACAAGGGTTACTGTTCACAAATCAAATGCTCTGGACGTATCCTTGTAATGAACTCTTTATTTTGGTTTGCTGCAAGAACTTCTTATACTTACTGCACGTCTGTGAGCTGAACTTGAAATTAATGAATTAATCTTCCAGCTTGACATATTTGCTAGAAAGTGGATGGAAAGAGATTGCATGTCGTCAAAACCGCTAGCAGAAGACTGCAATGTCGTTTAGGGATTGTAAAAAGGTTTGGGGGCTTTCCCTCTCTCTCCGTCTCTTTTTTTCTTTTTCCTTTTTTTTTTTTTTTTTTTTTTTTGGTTTTTTTTTTAACTTGAGGTGGGGAGGGGTGTGCAAGAGCTCTGGTTGGCTTTTTCATTAACGCTGTAATTTTGCTCGCTTTTACTTCCCCCCTGGTTTTTTTGTGGGGGGTGGTCGTGGTGGGGTGGTGGGTGGAGTGGGCTGGGGGGTCGGAAGCCCTCTTTTGGCGTCCGGGCATTGGTTCTTTTCCCTTTATACCCGCACCGTTCAATTCCGTCGATGAAAACCTCTCCCCACACCCTGCACACACGCAGACACTCCTCCCTTCGAACAAAAAGGAATGTATAAGGTTTTCAGTGACTTTGAGATAACAAAGGCGCCACCATTGCCGAGCCTCGCCCCGCCTCTGTGTGATGGCAAACAAATTCTTGCACTTGTATTAGGGCTTTTAAGGCTATAATTGAACACGGCGCGTCTAGGGGAACCGAAAACAGTTCTAGACTGACCTGCGGTTTTATAGCACTTTGGCAGTCAACTTCAGCTTGTGTCAGAGCAGACATGACAGAGCTGCCCAACACTTAATCGCGGGACGCCACCTCCTCGGACCCACTGCAGCCGCCCTCTTGAATTTCAATAAATTTCAAATCTTGGGGCTAAAAATGGGGAGCAGAGCTGGCACAGGTTTGTATGGGGCTCTTTGCTGCTCCTCTTTGCAGCCGGGGCTAGGGCGCCGCTCGAGGCTCCGCCGTGCCAGAGGTCGGGGCTGCCTCTGGGAAACAAAGGGAAATTAAGGGAAGAAGGGCGAGAAGGCAACTGGAAATAGGAGTGTGTGTGCGTGGGTGTGCGTGTGTCTGGGCATATACGTGCTTGCACAGCATGCACACGTGCGGCCCCGATGCCTGCTTTTGAATTGCTCCAGCTCTCTCCCCCACCCCTCCAAACCAAGCAGCCTATTTCTCTTCAAGCGGGTCTGTAACGCAGGGGGACCCCAAAACGCCTCCGGGTGCTGCCTGCACAGCAAGCGGGAAGGGTGATGGGGAAAACCGGGGGGGAGGGGGGGGGGGGCACAGCTCGTCTGGGAGCGAATAGACACCCAAGGCACAGGCTGTTCTCTGCTTTATTTGCTGTTAAGTGAAACAAGAGATAATGTACGCTTAAAGTCCCGGAATGTGTGGGTAATTGCAGGGAGCCTGCTGTTAAGTTGCTGTGTTCAGCACAATTATCAATGTTGATTATTTGGTCTAATGTTGAATTGCTCTTTTAATACAGTAATTGGGACTTCCGCGTTGAGGAAGGGGGAAAACCGAGCCTTCCCCTCGCTAACCTCACTGAGAACAACATAAACAAAGGCAGGCATTTCGTTTGGAGAAGCAAAATGCATTCGTTACGCCTTTCCATGTATTTCGACCGGATTAGAGAGGGTAAAACCGCTCTGAATTTGGAACCTCTGCTGCAGGACGGTTTTGCAAAGGAGAAGCGTGGCCAAGAGGTGGGGAGACTGTTACCCATAGCTAAGCTAAACAAAGGGAGGAGAAAAAAGCTACATCTCTTCTTTGGAGGAATATAAACAGAACTAGGACGCCTCGATAGTCTAGCTTTTACATATACAGATGGCGTGCAAAGGGAACTGTTTAACTCACTACTGCTTCTCCAAAAGGTCAAGTTCTATTGTATCTAAATTGTTGTCTTTTCGTACCAGGCTTTGCACGAAAAATATTTGAAACCGACCATTTACCTTGCCAGTAGGGTGGGTGCCTCTAATTAACAGGAGGAACGTGTGCTAGAAGGAATATGCGTCAAGAGGAGCTAATTAAAATATTGCAAGATCGCTGCCTTCAATCTCTGCTGCTTCTCTCTCACAGGGAGGGTGAGGGGTATTACGATTCGAGCAGGAGAAAATATCTAAGGAACTAGGACAGTGTTTTGTAAAATTGAGAATTGATTACGGTCTACAAAGGCTTTTTAGAAAAGCGTAGCATTAGGGAATTCGAAATGTTGCTGCCTACGAAAAGCGCACCGTCTTCCCACCTTTACCAGTGCAAATAGGGGCACGAGGCGATAATTCGTCGCAAAATTTGCCAGGAATGCAGCTTCAGGAAAACCTGCTGATTATTTGGATTTTAAATATCTCAGGCTCAGAAGTTCTTAAAAGGCATTTATTCTCTTTTTGCCGTTTTGTCTGTTATGGAAAGAAGCTATACTTTTTATTTATTTTTTATTTTATTTTTTTAACTAAATATGTTTCCATAAGAATGCAATAGAATGAAGTGTTACAATAGCTAGGTAAATAATTTAATAATAGGTGATTTTTAATATTTGTTTGTATATGTGTATATATCGATGAGACGGAAGCCCAGTGTTGTGACATGGGACAAGCTGCTTATTGTCCTAAACGTGAAGCGGTGTGGTTGTGATTTTGCTAGGAAACTGCAGAATACGTGTAAAGACAACGAGAAGATGTAAACAGGATTTAAGTCAATGTAATTCTGACTTTTTTTTTTTAACACCTCAAAAGGCTGCACTCATCTGGGCTAGAATACTTTAGATTAATTTTTAATATTAATTAGCAAAATTCTTTTCTTCCCTCCGTCACTCTCTGTGTCTTTTTAAGTTGCTGAAATTAAGAGGGTGGTTGTTTTTTTCCCTACCAAACCTCCCGTCTAGTTTGAATATTAGGATTAAACGACTACGGACCTACAGAGTATACCCGTTGTTGACGACCAATCACGATATTTTGCACCCCTTTGCGCTGATGGACATCCGAGGGCTCTCTGACTCTGATACCTGCAAATAGCCGAAATATCGCGGGCTTTTTTTTTTTGTTTGTTTGTTTTTCAGGGGTGGAAGCTACTTCCAGGTAGATAACTTCATGTTTTCGGCAGCTTTTCTCTTGCTCTCTAGCAGACAAACGATTTGTTGTTCTGACAGCCTCCCGGCGCCTTCCCAACGCGCGGGGGCTTTCTCACAATGTCGTGTCTCTTCACCCCTCCGGTTCCCCAGCCCTCAACTCCCGGGTTCCGGGGCGCTGAACCCCTCTAAAATGTTTATATTTACTGCTCGGAGCCTGCTCCTGAAAGACAATGCTGGAGGGTTTGGCAATAAGACGGACGTGAGAAGAGATTTTCTCAGACCAACTAGTATATCAGAAATTGATTGACTGACGATGCTTCTATAAATGTCTCTTTTTGTCCCCTTGGACGCTCTCGGAGGCTTTCCCGGCACATGAAAACATACACACAGTCACTCATTTTTCCCCCCCTTCCATCCAGATACAGGTGCAAGAGACTTCTAGCAAACTTAGTCTACGGGAGAGGGGTATCCAGAGCCAGTGGAGGGCTCCAAACTGGTGCGAAAGCAAATTTCCTTGGTTATAATGCACCGGTACAGAGAAGCAGGCACTTTCCACCGACTCCCACCCAGACCCACCAAGCACCGTGTCGTTAGCACCGTTTTTAGGAAGCAGGTACCAGTCCCCTTTCGTGTCAATGTATTTTATGAAGAATTAAGCAGAGCGATTTAGGGGAACATCCCCAGTGATCCCTTGAAAGTGAGGTGCTAGTGATCGACAGTTATCCCGGCGGACGGCCATATCCTAGGCGATGTTCCCATGCAAAGTTCACCCATAACTGGGAGTGCCTCTTTACTCTACACATTAAAAAAAAAAAAAAAGAAAAAAAGAAAAAAAAGAAAAAAAGTCCGCCAAAACATTCCCATGTCGACTTACATTTAAAAGTATTGCTAGAATCGATGCCTTGAACTTGACCTTAAATTTGTTAATCCAGGAAATATATTCAGTGAGAGGAAAAAATAATCCTATCGCGTTGCCTCTGGTAAACGAGCATTTTCTGCCTACCAATTCAGGATATAAACAACGCACCAGTTATGAGATATATAATGTGCCCTCCAGATTAAGCCCAGAAAGCTACAGAAAGTGAAATGCCTCAACGCCGAGACCAGCCTGTCGTAGCTAGACTGTTTCTGAGATGTCGAGATCCACACTGTGCCACAGAAATCCACGTCAAGGTAATTGACTGGGATTCTAAGCTAAATTGAATTTTATAGGATATAAGGTTCTCTCTAATGCACATTAAATTTTAACAATGATTTATAAAGGCATTTCAATTTTTTATTTAATTATTTTGCCCATCTCGCCAAGAAATACATCAGATTTTACTGTACCACTGCTAACTTTATAGGATAGCCTTATTCACATATCGTGAAACCCACTGAACTAAAGACATTTCTTCATCAATGCTTGCTTTAGGGGGCGGGTACAGGAAGTATGGCTATACCGGGACCGTCAAATCAACGACTTCAAAGCCCCAACTTCATATTTTGATGGACTCTCAGAATTGTATTGTAATTAAGGTACCTGTACTTGTGTAGTATTTATAGGAAGCCATTTGTATAACACGAGTTTAAAGTACGTGCCGCACTTTAGGATGCAATCATGTGCCCACGTACAGCTCAGCCAGCTCGTAAGGATCATTTCTTGTCTCCTCTCATATGTAAAGCAAAGATGCCCATAAAAACAGCTCTTCCTCTAAGCCTAATATGGCTGCTCTTGCCTAAGCCGGGGTGAGAGCCCGCTCACTGTCCCGCTTGTTTCCCTTCCCCGACTTTTCAACAAATGCTGATACTAGTATCACTCCTTCCAGAAATCGGGGCGCATAAACATGACAGATCCACATTGAAGAACCCGGGGAAATTCGGGCAAAACATCCCGAATGGGACCAGGCAAAGTGTGGGGGTTACCCGTTCTTTCTCTTTCGGTTTTATTTTCCCATCAAGTGTTCATACAGCACGGTATTTAGAAATCCTCACATATTTAGATGTAAACCATCCACTAGCTGGAGACGAAGTCTATCCAAGATTGCTTTGTATTAAAAATATTTTTTTCTTTCTTTCTTTTTTCTTTTTTTTTTCTTTCTTTCTTTCTTTTTTTTTTTTTTTTTTTTTTTTTTTTTTTTTTTTTTCCGTACCCGAAGGCATTTCTAAGCCAGGCTTGAAATAACCCACTTTTCCATTACTCCACACCCAGGCCGACTATATAGGTCGTTTTATACGACCAGGAATAAATGAAAGCAATTTACTTAGTGCGTTCAAATCAAGGCGATTACGACGAAATTCAGATTAATTAAAACTGACAGGTTACAATGCCCGGCTGGCATTTTTCTCTCTAGATACGCACAAACAATGGTGAAAAGCAGACAGGTTCAACATCATTCCCCGTATTTCTTCCACACACAGCCGTCCACCCTCCTCCCTGGCACTTGAATGATAATAATAGTTTCAGAGGCAAGTACACGGGAATAAAACAACCGGGGATAAAAACCAGGAGACGCTTTTCCGTGCAGCCCGACCCAGCTCTGCAATACAATACGGCGCTGCACAAAGCCAAACAACCAGCAGCTCTATCTGCAAGTCTGCTCTCGTCCTGGTCTCTGACCCCAGCCTCTCCTGGCGCACTTTCCTGCCAAGAGCCCTCTTTGTTTCCCACCTATGCTAGAGCGGAAAGCAGCATCCCTGGGAAAGGTGGAGCCGGCGCCCAAGCTAGGAGAAACAGTCTTACTTTTCTCAACCGGCCCTTCGGCTCTATTAGCATCAGCTCCGGCAGCCGCTTCCCCCCAGGTCCCTGCAGGAGAAGCGGCACTTCGGCCTCAAACACCGTGGGAGAAAGCGAGTGGGGTGGCTGGGTGGGCTAGGGGGAGAGCAGGGGCCTGGGAAACTCTCCACAAAGGCCTCCCGAATGACTCTGCTCCAGTCATGCAGGGGGCTTTTTGCGAGGGGACCGGGTGGGTGTTTGCTGTTGGCCTGTTTGCTTAGTTCACCACCGAGCAGGGGGAGAGCAGAAACATTGAGCCGCTTCCAGGAAGAGCACGAAAATCTTACCCCAGCATCCAGAAGTCTCTCGCCAGCGCAAAAATATATCCCCACGGAGACTGACAGTTAGGATCCCGCGCTGGGCTGTAGATCTCCAGTTCAGTGAGGAGGGTTTGCATTTTATATTGTTTCCTCTCTTACAGATTCAATATACACGCTCCATCAAACATTCCTTCTCGATTTTTCAGTGTCTTGGGTTGCTGTTGATTTGGGGGTTTATATGTTTTTTGTTCTAGTTGTTGTTGGTTTGCCTTTAGATGGAGAGAAATCTAGCCACTGGGGCATATAGTCCTTCCTGCCAGCTTCGGGCAAAATGCAGCGGTATCACAGGCTAATGACGATTATTGCTGTTATTATTACTACTACTATTATAGCTATTTATTTTTTCCTCTCTCTCTCCCTCTCTCTCTTCACCCCCGCCCTCTCTCTCCCCTTCTCTCTGTTTCTCTTCTGGTCCCTTAGGATTTCCGATGGCGATTTGCACACAAGGTGATTGCAGGAGTCTAAAATGCTGTCTAATTCCACGGATTCCCATCGCACGAGTAGGAGAAATGAAAAAAAAAAAAATCCCAGTGTTTTTGATCACGAGACACCCGGCCGTTCCTCCCCAGTACACCCCGGGTCACAGTACAGTAATGACCGTGGGTTGTGCGTTGTAGGACTTGACCTTTCCTACGTAGAAGAGGGCGCTTTACGCTAAGGGGAGGGAAGGGAGGGGGAAGCGGCGGGAGGAAGAGAGATGCTCTCTTTGGGGATGTTTAATCACAGTTCAGATCTAGGAACGGGCAAAGCTTCTGCCTTGCAGTACGCCATGTTGAAGTTATTCACTGGAGAAAAAAAAAAATTTTTTTGGGGTGCGGGGGCGGGAAGAAGGCCGAAGGGAGGACGGAGGAGGGTAGACTTAATGAACATTAGCATTTCGTACCCTAGTTCATGAATCAACTGCATTCAAGGGGGAGGGGGCCCAGGGGGCAGGGAAAGGCTCACGGCGTGGCCAGAACATCCGCGGCCGGACCCCCGCAGACGCGGCCGGGTCTCATGGGCCCGTCCCGGCACCCACCGGCCCACATTCTCCCCGGGCCGCGAGGAAAAGCCACCCCCTGACTCCCTCCCACTCTTCTTTTTGGACTCCTTTACCGGCCGAGAGCGCGCAAGGACATCTCTTCAAATCCTCATGAAAGTGCATTGAAACGCAGCTAAATGTTATGAATGGCGACAAACGGCCTTTTAGCGCCTGCCAATATTTTTTTTGTATTAAACGCTGTCTTGATTTTATTGCTAATGCTGCCCACGGAGAATGCTGAAATGGACCAGGAATGGGGTTTTATTTACGCCGTAGATATTTTTAATGTATAGGCTAAAGGCCGAGTATCTCACCCGTTCTCTCAGATATATATATATATATACATACATATATATACTCGTTTTTCTGGAAGCAATGGGCGATTTTCTGGACATTTCAATATTTAGGGCAGCATTCCCGGGTTTTTAAACGGGAATCTTTCTGAGCTAAAGGCAGCCGAAAAAAAATATATATAGATTTAGAGTTATTCTTTTTCGGAAATATGCTCCTGTCAAGGTTTATTTCCCATAGCAAACCACCTTTGCTACTGCCAAGTGCTCTAGGCGGGGATAGATTAAATACCAGATTATTCGCTGGGTGGGAAAAAAGTATAACATTTGTTATACCTGTCTGTCCGCGTCAAAAACATAAGGACACTTTTTGCCCATGGGAAAACTGAGGGACCCACGACGCCAAGAATTAGGCAATTATAAACTAACATTTCCAGACACTGGGAATTAAAATATACGTCTTTGAATCCAAGACTGAAACTGAACTACGTGGAGATTGAAGTGAAACTGAACTTTTTTTGTCTTTAATTTTATTGCCGTTTTTTTTTGTGCTAGAAATGAAATGCTGCTCTGATATTAGTGCTCCAATAAATGCACTAAATATACAGTAATAACTTGCTCCCTCTGTTCCTTGCATCTCTCTCCACATCTGCTAAAATCTTATACATAACATTCTTGATTCAAAGGAAGCTGAGAAAATAAAGGCTGTACTATGTTTACATACGTTTTGTTTTTTAATTTTGCGTTTGTTTTCCTTCCAAATCCTTCTTCCGGCACATTTTCTTAACGTTTGCAAATAAAACTGCTTGTACATGTAGCTCTACACAGCAATCCAGGCACAGTAAGTTCCCCCCCACCATTTTAAAACATTCTTCGTAACGCGGGGAATATAAATAATAATTCTCTCTGAATCGCTTGCAAGGACGGACGTCGTGAATTAATGTATCACGTTGCTTAATTATTTTCGTTGGTGATATATTCACTTGTAAAACGTATTAGGGATGTATTTTAGGACTCTGACGGCAGACTGGTGAGAGGGGAATATGTAGTACAACAGCAATTTGTACTTGAAAATGTATGTGCCAACAGCTTTTGGACGGCAAATGAAGGTAATAAATAACATGAACACACACACACCTACATGCCCGCTCTCCCCCACGCTCCGAGGCCACATCTACCCAGCAAAGGGATGTAGGGATGGAGGCGCGGTGGCTGCGTGGGTGCAGCCGTGGGTAGGCAGACACGCGGGACGACCGGAGAGAGGGCTGGAGTGCACGCAAGGCCCGCGAAAAGTGAATCTTTCCTGAATCGAAAAACCGCAGACTCCACGGTCTTGGTGCCCTGAATCGCAGCACGGCCGCGGGGTGCTTCGCCCGCCGCCTCCGCTCCCCTCAGTGCCCTCTTCTCGGTGCCCTGGAGAGCAAGGCAAGGCACTGTCTTTGCTCACCTGACCCAGGCACTCTCACCGTGGGATGTTTCTCGGGAGGCGCTTCGAGCCGGGCCCGATGGAGGCAGCGGCTCGGCTCCGAGCGGCCTCCCCGCGGCCCCGGGCGCGAAGCCTCCACTTGGCCGCCGCACGCCAGAGGCTTTGGGGGAGACACCCGGGCGGGGTGGGGGCTCCGCCGCTGGCCTGGGCTCTTGCTTCCCTGGTGGGGACTCTCCGCTGCAGGGCCGGGAAACATGACCTGCTCGTCCTGCTAAAGCCTCCGACAGCCTCGGAGTCTCGACGCTGACTTACATGGTAACAGGGGTCGGATCCAAAATGTTACCTTACTCCTGCCAGCGATCGCGAGTCAAACGCTCCCATTTTACTCTGTGAAATATATATGCAGCTGAGCTATTTGAACAGTAGTGGGAATTTAAATTTGCTAATCCACAGTCAGTCTTGAAATGCTTAGCAGATTTGAACGGTAGGTAGTTCAGTGTGAAAACATAATCTTCAAACGCTACCTCCGATTAAAAGTTACCTGAAAAAAAAAAAAAAAAAAAAAGCTGCAATTATACTAATGTCGGCCATGTTCTCATTGTGGGCTTCTTTTGAGGCGTCCCTGAATTATATCGCTCCGGGGCATGGTCTGAAAATAGAAGATCTTGACTAAGGTAGGCAGGATTCAGCCTTCTGTATCACCCCCAACTCCGACCTGCCGTACATATAATTTGCGGCGTCTCATGCAATAATTACATAGGCTGCGAAATTACACACGTTGCGAAATATAACGGAATAAACAAAATTATTCACTCGGAGCAAGAACAAGTGTAATTCACTAGTGGCCTTCTTCAGGCAATTTGTCTCCCGGAGAAAGCGCCGCACGGAGACGGTGGAGAGGCGGCTGTCCTGTGCCTGCAGCCGAGGCAGACAGCCCGTGGACAGCAGGCACGGCCGATGGGAGACAGGTCCCCGGCGCCAGCCCACAGCCCCAGACCTCCGAGCAGGGTGCAGGGCTTCCCGCAGCTAGAGCAGCTCCAGCGCGGGAGTTTTCTGCCTGCTCCAGCTCCGCTGAAAATCCCAGGCCGCGTGGCTACCGCGGAGGTCGTGGAGACTACAGGCTCCCTAGCGTCTCCCCTAGCCCGTGGGCAGCCCGAGGCCCTGCCCGCCAGGGACGGGTGGAGGTGCGCCCACGTGGGTCTTCACCCGTGGTCCTTCACACGGTGCCACAGGCCACTGGAAGGCTGGCTGCTTGTCACAGGGGGCCAGCACCCTGTCACCCCAAAGCACAACCAAACTGCGTGGTCTGGAAACCGCCTGGCAATAATGTGACACTCCTAGGCTATTTTCGCAGCAGGACGGGATTTCTCGCTCAGAAATTCCCTGACCGGCCTCCGAAGGGATGCATCCGAAATTCCCACGCTCCGCGGCCGCGGGTTTCCCGCGTCCTGAGAAGCCACAGCGCTTCGCAGCCCGAGAAACCACAGCGGTTCACAGTCCCTGAGCGGCCGCACACGGCGGGAAGGCTAAAATCCCGAATGTAGGGCAAAGCCCTACACGAAAGCCTCCTGGAAAATAAATCCCGCTCCTGCAGGTAGTTTTCATGTCAGTTATTGCACGAATGCGTTACAGTCAGATCTGAGGGACGGAAATCGGTCTTCACTGATCCCTGTAGAGGTGGGTCCTTTTGAATTTCAGAAATGTAAGGCTAGAAGCGCACAGCGAGCGCGGTATATGATACCCTCTAAATATACCGTAAAGGTTCCCCAACAGCTCTAATTAGAGCTGCAGACCACCGCAGGAGACAGCCGGCTAAAGCAAACTTCTCTTTGTGCCCGACCAAAGTCGCCCGCCACTCACTATTCCGGCCGGCCGGCGGCTCCTCGCGCGGCCCCAGGCATCCCTCAGCCGGGCACCGGCCGAACACCGCTCAGCCCGGCCGCTGCCCTGTCACTGCAGCAGAGAGAGAGAGCACGCAAAGCATAACCCGCTCCACGCTCTGCCTTGCAGGTTGGGACGCGTTTTACACGAAAGTGTCCGTTCCGGGCGGAGCGGCGGGAGCGGCGCGGGAGCGGGCAGGATGCTGCGCGGGCGCGGCCAGGTACGGGCGCTACTCGGCGCTGGCCACGAGGTGGCGCTGTCGGCCCGCGGATGCTGCCGGCGCCGGGAGCTGTCAAAAGTCAAGGTCACAAATCGGCTTTTTTCCCCTCAAGGTCAAGGTTTCGGGCCTTCCCCGTTCTGTCATCGCCACACAGCCCCCCCCACCTCCCCGTAGAGGCATCGGCAGGCTAGGCAGCGTGCCCCCATCCCAGGGGTCGGCCGCCGGTCTCCATTTCCCGGCGAGGTCTGCAGCGCTGCGCTTGTCTCATCCTGCTCTTCCACCCCCCGGCCCCCAGCGCGGCTGCAAAACCACTGTTTAACATTACCGAAACATTTATAGTTTAGGAACGCTGGTTATCAGGCGTGCCTGCCCGTAGATAAACACCGCCAAGAAAAACAAAATAAAATCCACCATCTATACACAGGATACATACTGAAACACAACAGTATTACAATTATAAGACAGATACATTATATTTTTTCTATGAAATGCACGTAGGAATGGAAAAAATAAGAAGTATTTCCTTTAGGTTTTATTACAGTGACTATTTTATTAACAGTATTAATACTACTATACTTCTACACGTCTTGGGTTTTCATTTTTTCAGTAGAAATATATAAAAAAAAGGGTGCATAAGTACATTTTCACAGTGCGCTGATTTTTTTTTTATTTACAAGATAGCTTCTTATAGTGAATAAAAACAAAATAATGTGCTGGTTGAAATAACTGATTGGATTAAAAGGTGCTGTAAAAAGAATCCCTAAACATTCTACTGCGGCCTCATAACAGACAATAAACAAGGAGAAACGACTAATTACTTATAGATCAAATACAGATTACATAAATCAAAATATTTCTGGGAAAAAAAAAATCTCAGTTCAAGGTTCTTGGGTATTTCTTCCCAGAATTTTTTTCTACTGTAAAGAAATGCCAATGTTCAAATATTAAAAATTTCCAGGGACTTAGAATATTAATTCTTGAAGATTATTTCAGGTTTAAAATAGGCAGAGTCCTTGAAAATGTATCTATTGTATGGTCTGCAGGAGAAAAAAAAAATTTAAAACCCAAAACAAACCACATCCCCCAGGTTAGATGACAATAATTAATCTGTGGAAAACAAAAAATAAAACCGAAAGACCTCTCCAAGTAAATATTTTCCTTTCTATCCTCACTAATTTGCGATGTTGAAATTTACTATCAAGATAGATCCTCCACAGAACTTCCTTCATTACTGATGTCTCTGAAATCCTTATTCAGTACCTTCGAGATTTATTATTACTTTTGACAATAAATGCATTGCTTAAAAACATACAGTAATTGTAATTTTTTCACTACGGTTTACCTGAGCAGTCATTCAACATACAGTTTGGATTGCAATGGAAGAAAACCAGATCATGTGTCCACATCGACCTCCTCACGTTAACCAGCTCTTGCTTCGTGGCCACGAAGGGTCTTCTTTCAAATAGTAAAGTTGTAGAAGTATTTACAAGTTTCTCAGAAAATCGTGTCTTAATTGAAAGTGTATCTCTCGGAGCTGGGCGTGTGGGCTGTACAATCTGTCAGTGATACTGGCTGGCTGTTTGGGATTTCAGGAGAACTGTCAGTTTTCACCATTTTGCTACAGCAATATTTAAAAAAAAAAAAAAAAAAAAAAAGAGGAAGAAGAAAAAGAAAAGCTATAATTCCAAAAGATACAGATCTCTTGTTCTGAAAGAAGAGGTTCATTGTCTTTTCTCTTTTTAATTATTATTAATAATTACTTTAATCTGAACACACACCAAAAAAAGTTCTGAAACCCTTGAATTGCTCCTTCTCCATTTTAATCCATTAACTGGTAGTCTTCAATTTGTTGATCACTTTTTTCTCTTTGACCCTTCTGTTTTGGAACCAGATTGTGACCTGTCTCTCTGATAGATTTGTAGTCGCCGATATCCTCCTTCGCTTGTCTTTGGTTATGAATTTATTTGTAGCATATTCCCTTTCGAGTTCTTTTAACTGGACCTTTGTGTAAGGCACTCGTTTCTTTCTTCCACGTCTGTACGAGTTCGCATCCGAGGGATGGGAAACGACGTCTGGAACAGAAAAACCATGCAGGGAAGCGTTAGAAAATCGCTCGAACCGGTTAGGACATCTTCAAGTGGTACAAGGGTTAGGGTTAGGACGCACTCCTCCGCCTGCCCTGCTCCGGTTTAGCTACTAAAGCCCGGCTCAGCACTGGGGATTCCTCTTTCCTGGCCGGCGCAGACAGCTTTTAGGCAGGGAAAGGCTCACTTCTGTCAGACAAACAAATAATAACAACCCCCATGTAGCACGGCCAGGGACTCTGGGAAGGATCGAGAGGGGTTGCAGGGATTTACACAGCTCGCGTGCTTCATGGGCTATGGAAAATAATACCACAGACCTTCCCGCGGCCCTTTTCAGCTGTTTCCTCTCCCGGGGCCGGCGCCGGGGCCGGCCAGGCAAGGCGGGATGTGCCGTGCGCCGGCGGGGGGCAGGGGGCGGCACCGGTGCCGTTCCAGCGGAGCTGGGGCATGTGCGGACCGGGGCGGGATGGTACCGGGGACGGCGGGCGGGACGGCGGAGGGTCGGCCCGGGGAGTTATCACGGAGCCCTGCCGGCGGGATAGCCGGGAGAGGCTAGCGGGGCAGGATGAAAAGAAGGGACGGGGGGAGCCATGCAGGTGTATTACCCGGGAGGGTGGATTTCCAGAGGTGAGGCGGCTGGCTCTGCTCCTTGGGGCAGTACACTTGCCCGTTCCAGCCGTTCGTGATGGCCCAGGGCTGGTAGCTGTCCATGGGGAGAAGGGGGTCGTGGCGCGGCTCGCCGGGGCCGCCGATGGCGGGCACCACGGGCATATCCAGATAACCGGGCACCGGTTGGTAGGGCCCGGCGGCGTAGCCCTGGTAGAAGGCGAACTCCTTGGCCCGCGACGTGAACTCCTCGCCGGAGACCGAGGTGTCCATGTACTTGTCGGCGAAGGTGGAGGCGGGCTGGGCGCAGGACTTGATGGCGTTGTGGTGGGTCATGCGACAGGGGTAGTAGCCGCTGCCGAAGTAGCCGTAGGGCAGCGCGGCGCCGGAGGAGCTCTGCACTGCGGCCGAGCAGGGGCTGCACTGCTTGACAGCGGGCTCGGCCATGCCGGCGGCGGGGGCCTCACTGGAGGTGTAGGCGGCGGCGCTGGGGGCGGCCAGGGGCGCGGGGTGAGCCATCAGGTTGCGGCAGGGGTTGGCCGCCGCCGCGAAGTTGCTGCCGGCGTGAAACCCGTCCATGTTCTTATTGATCTCATCCAGGCTGTTGTCGTAGAGGAACATGACGGGCTCGATCCAGCGGGGGTGGAGGAGCACGGAGGCTGTCATAGCCCGCTCCGCATTGAGACTAGTGGCTCTTTTTTAAAAGCCCCAAAGACTGAAAAAAGAGATACTCAATCTCCGGGACTTGACCAGGGCTGACGCGCCAGCGTCGCGCCAGCCCGGCCCTCATTGGCCCGCCCGCCCCCACGTGATATGCAAAGCAGCTGATAAACATCTGAGGGAATAAAGTGGAGATAATTAAATAACGCAATCAGCGCGCGGGGCCGGGTCCCGGCCCGGGGCGCGGGCACGGGTACGGGCACGGGCACGGGCACGGCGCGGTCCCGACGCCGCGCGGTCCCAGGGAGCCGGGGGGGGGCCGCCCGTCCCTCCTCCCTCCCTCCCTCCTTGCTTCCTCCCTCTGGCCCTCCCTCGCCACCGAGGCGTGAGCTTTTTGGCCCCGTTGTTGCCGCGGCGCACCCCCTGAGGTGCAGGGCTCCCCTTGGCACCCCGCCTGATTTCTCCTTGCGCCGCTCTCCTTGAGCCCTCCCCGCCCCGAGCGCCTCGGAAACCCCGGAAGCCTCCCCTCGTCTCGGGGGGAAGATGAGCCGCACCCCTTCTACCCCCTTCCTCCGCCGGTCTGAGCCGCCGCCTCTCCCTGGGGAGCGCCGGCGGGGCCCCGTCCGGTGAAGCGGAGAGCCCACCACAAGCTGAGGGAGGAGAATCGTTCCCCAGGCGCAGAGCTGGGACACATAAGGCTGTCGAAACGGAGCCTCCCGGGGTCTTTTCTGAGTGTTTTCCTCCTTCCTCCCGGCCAGTCGAAAGCCCGAGACCCATCTCGCTCCTCTCGCCACAAAGTCGCAGAAGTCAGATAAGAGGAACAGACTGGGAAGCCCCCATTTTATTGAATATTAACTTTTAGGAAGGTCTTGGGAAGCGGGAGCGTTAACTGGATATTCATAGCGATACGGCTGTATTATTTGTTGCCTTAATAATAAAACCCTGGGCCTACGATTCGACTTGAGTCTTTTTCGGCTGTAAAATATCACGTCGGCTTGCACGGTGTGTGCGCGGACCCACGGCGATTTTTGTGCGTATGTGTGTGCTGGGAAGACAAAATGGATTATCGGCTGAAAATTAAGTGTTTTTTGGAGGCCGTACCACTTTGCAAGTGAATGCTAGAAAAGAACCCCAACAACTCCGTTGTCTTTTCGGGATGAATTTTTTTTCAATTTTTAATATCCTCCCACCTCCCCCCGGCGCGGATGCTGTTCTCCCCCAAACTTTTCGCGCACAACCTTGAACCCAGAACCCTCCATCACTGAGCTATCAATAAACTTGACCTAAAGCAGCGTTCATCTCATCGTTAACAGCTCTCAGCCCTCACGCGTGTGCACCAAACAGCCACAAATACTCCCATCCTGAAAACTAATTTTTTTCCCCCAATTGCGTGTTGCTTTGTGTTGAGTCTGACAGCTCGGCGTATTTATTATCCTATTGTGCTTTCCATTGACGTTGTAGCATTGTTTTGCCCTCATGGCTACAAGCGCAGAGCAATCCCGGGACGTACATTGTTACCGAGCAGGCTTTTCCTTGCCTAGCGCAGAGCTGCCAGCCATGAGAAATAGCTCTTTGGCGCCCAAGGATATTTTTTCAAGGTTCTTTTTCCGTGCCATGAGTTGGGATACCTGAAGTCTCTGTCACCCGTCTGCTAATTTGACATCGTTTAGCCTCTTTTTTCCTTCATGGTAGCCAGTGAAGTGTTCCCATTTTAACTTCGCATACTCTTTTCCGCATTTTTTCTCATGGCCAAAAGCAAATATTTATTCCACGCATATTTTCCCTTTTCTTTCAGGCTCCAGTTTTGAAACCTGTGGATTCCCCCTGCCAAACGTTGCTTGACTGGCATGAATTGATTCAGTTTGTTCCCCTCTGTTTTCTCCAGGCTGCTTCTGAAAATCGCATTGCAGGACGAGGGAGAAGAAGTGGGAAGGGGAGGCAGCTCTACGGGGCAGCGCTGTTTTACATACGGGTTAGACACGGCTAGAGGCCAAGGTCAAGTTGAAAGTTGCAGTCTAGCCAATGTGAGAACTGTCATTCACAGCCCCAAGATCTGTCTGATTTGTTAAAAAGCGGGTAGCCATGAGTACACTAATCTCTCCAGCTCCCCTCTACCACCCTCCCCAGCCCGCCCCCACTCTTCAAACTCCCCTCGCCCTCAGCCGCAGAGTTCCTCGCTTATCTGCCTCTATTTTTCAAGCTCCTTTCCATGAGGAGGGAGAAGCCATGTGAAACCATAGCCTTCAGCTCCGGTGCAAACTGTACGAGCAGTGTGTGTGTGGGGTGTCAGGACGGGGGGAAAGGGGGAGCATCCGGTCTGCTGCGTTTTGGTCGTTGTTTTTTTTTGTTTTGTTTACCCTCCTGGGGCTGTTCCAGCCCTCCATGCTAAAAGAAGAAGGGAGATTAGATTAGAGAGCTTACTTTTCTCCCTTCTCTGCATCTCTTACTCACTCTAGAGGTCTTTTTAATAATTATGAAAGAAGGCCATGCTTTTCACTGATGATAAGAGCAGTATTACAACAGTCCTCTTTCCCTGTTTGCCATGATGTGAGGATGTGATTATGGGAACGGGACTGTTTCGGCAAAATAGGCAAAAATAACATCTGCAGGGTGCGCGTGCACCGTCAGAAAAATAGTGTTGTTGGACACGGGACTCCACGCTTTGTTTTCCTAATTTAGATGACTTTTAATAAATTATTGACACAGAGAGAGGCGAAAAACATCGACAACAATTTTTGATGTTCCCGATACCCAATTTTGATTCCTCAGCTATAATTTCTTCCTGCCTTAATGGGTATCTGCCATTAAACATTAGAAAGGAACCGTGAGGACTGAAGGCATCGGGCAGAACAGATGTTCTTCGAAAATCGTGGACCTTGTAATGAACACCAGAGATAAAAATACTCCCGAGCCTACCTCACTTGCCTTGAACATATACCATTCCCTACCACTCGTGGAAGAGCTTTTACTTTTCACAATGTAAGTCTTGGGATGAGCTGGACAAATTAACCAAAACTAAGGAGTTTACTTGACTCCAGTGATTGATTTGAGCATCTTTGGAAAACTTACTTGATAATTAAATGCTTCCATACATGCAACTGACAGATCAATCAAAGCTT
Organism: Eopsaltria australis; assembly: GCA_034509425.1. Classification (NCBI taxonomy): domain Eukaryota; kingdom Metazoa; phylum Chordata; class Aves; order Passeriformes; family Petroicidae; genus Eopsaltria; species Eopsaltria australis. Next base: position 835,429 of record JAVTVJ010000069.1, on the reverse strand, counting down.
CTTCCAATTATTTTTTCATGTCTTTTTCTTGTGAAATAAAGTTAGAATACAGTAGTTACAAGTGTATGGTAGAAGCATAGCGATTTCCAGAAGAGCTGATGCAAACCTCCGAACTGCTTTGCATTTATATAGAGTGTGAAACAACTTAGAGAGAAATGTATCTGTTGAATCATTTCCTCTAAAACGAGTATTAATTCCTTGGGGAGCGGAACGATGAGCAACTATGATCAGAAGGAGGAATTTAAAAGATCTTGAATCTTTTCATAGGCAGGCGATTTCTAACTGATGGCAGTTACTCATAGCGGTACACGGCCATGCTCATCTCAGGTATTACAAAATGCTTCAGTGCCATTATTTAACCTCGTTGTATCGAGAGTGGTCAGAAGCATTTCACCCACTTCACAGGTGTAAGCAAGAGTGGAATTCGGCCCTTACAAGTGCTTTAAAACAGGTCACTGTGTGTGTTCCTGACGCCATGAAGCTAAGAATAGTCTTGCCAGTGAGGATTGCAGCAATTTGGCCTTAAACGTGAAAATACAAATTATTTTTAAACCTCTCTCTGTGATAGGAACATGGCCACGCATTCACTTCTAAAGAGGCCCTAAGATTTCTCTCAGTGAAACCAGAAGTCCTTTCAGTTGAAAGACAAGTTTTGAAAATATGGAGTTTGTCGGATCGATATCTAAAAAGCATTTTTTCTCCCCAGACCTTCTGTATGTGATAACACACAAGCATGCTCCACAGCCCTGCCGCGGGAATGCCCGGCTGAGGAGAACGCTGATTTCTTGTAGGTTAATCACAGTCTACGAGTACAGAAAAAAACAAAAAAATTCAACCCAAGTCCAAACTGTTGCCCAAAGAAATCCACTCTCACTCTTTCATGCACTGCTTAGAGCTAATTAATAAGCATGAAGGGAAAAAAATCGCGTCTGATTGCTGAAAATATATGTTTGTCACGGAGTTAAATCCCTCTAAACCCGCTAAAATATCTTAGCTGATAATGGAGGAGCTAGAGGGTGATCTTAGTGACTAATAATCCTGCGGAGCTCAGGATTCTTGGAAGAAGCGGGAGTAAAGTGATAGCAGGAGCAAGAGCCTTAATCGAATTTGATTTTCATGAGCAAATGAAATTTACCTGCCAGAAGGGTAATTTGGAGCAATACTGTCACCGCTGCTTTCTTCCACAATTTCTAAAACATCAAGGATTGAGATAAACATTCCTGAGTCCGTTTTAAATACACTTTGTCTTTCAGGATATTCATGTGTTTCTAATGGAAGTAAGCAGCTTTACGAGCGGGTTTCGCAGGACATCTTAACTCTCTCCCTCCCACTGCGTGCTAAGGGGGGTGATGCGATAATTACAAAATAAGAAGAGTTTGTAACAGCAAATGCAAAAGGGGAAGAGCTCGAGAAAATTTACGAAGGCGTCCTAAAAATCCTCAGGCGCACACTAGATACGGACCTATCTATTTCAATCGACCCAAACATTCACACGGCACCTCCTATGAAAAAGGTGCGTTCTAAAACAATGTCACTGCTTTCACCCGAAGTGTGGGACGCGGTCTAATCTTAATGGAGCCAGGTCTCAGAAGATCGTTTCATTCAGTGAGTTTTTTGGGTTTGGTGTGGTTTTGTTTTGTTTGCTTGGTTGGGTTTTTTCTAATTATTATTTTTCATATTTCAGCTTCAGAAAACACCCTGGAGGTATTTCATGTGATTAGAAATTAAAATTTGAATGATCCCGAAATCTGTCTCGCGGGCAAGGTCTCTTTTCTGATTTGTTTTGCTTTGCTTTACAATTTTTCCGTAGTATTTTCGAGGGGAGGGTGTGTGTGCAATAGCTTTCTGTTTATATTTGGCGGGTGAAAGCAGCTGAAACCTGGCCTTAAATGTTAGTAGTCCACAGAAAATATTTTACTTAAACTGCCGTGTAAATGCAGTGATGAAGAGAAGACCTTGCCGGCTCTGTCAGCCGCAGGCTGCTTGAACACAGTGATAAAGCCCCGTCCTTAGAATTTCAATTAATTTTGCCATGCAGAGTGAGACGGATTTATTTGCCATCAGGTCTGCTTTCTCGCACCAAGGGTGCCGAAGAAGTTTTTATTTTTCTCTTAGGAAATTCTGATAAGCGAGGAGGCCTGGCTGACCGTATAGTAGTTTATCTGGTCGATTCCATCTTCTAGTTCTGAATGTGTAATAGCAACAGATGACTAAATTATACTCAAGTTACTCTTCCTTGATTTTTTTTTGTTTACCCTCCGATTTTCGAGATTTAGTGTTTCGAAGGTAAATTAATTTCTCACCTTATCTACCAGTAGGACACATTTTTGGAAAAAGAAAGAAAAGAAAATAAAAAAGAAAAGAAAAGAAAAGAAAAGAAAAGAAAAGAAAAGAAAAGAAAAGAAAAGAAAAGAAAAGAGAGAAAAGGAAAGAAAAGAAAAGAAGTACAGTAAGCTACAATAACATATCCTCTCTATTTCTGCTGTGAGCTTGTAATAATTGCTACCACATGATCACATGGTGTATTGTTGCAGCCTGATTACAATTAAACTTATCCCTCCACCTTTTTCATTAGAGGAAGGAAAAAAAAGTTCTTCCTGAGCTTCAGGCCCACTTTGTGCTGTTTTATTTCCCTTTGAAAAGCTGTCGGAGAGAAGCCGAAGTCTCTCTTTCCTTTACAGTGCGAGAGAAAGCGTTTCCAAAGAACCCTTCTCACCATAATTTTCTTGTAATAGCGTGACATTTACACATTACGCCCGACCAGGGGGGCTCAGGGGCAGGAGTGGACGCTGCTACTCTCCGCAAGAAGCTGTAGTCTTTGTTTTATTTTCTTTTTTCACCCTGAACCCAAAGTCGTATCTTCACCTAGGGAGGGAAACAATGAGGTGCTCAGTGTTAAAGATGTCCGTGCGCGGTATCTAGAGGAAAAAAAAAAAAAAAAAAAAAAAAGGGGGAGAGAGAGAAAAAAATCATACAGGAAACATTGGACATGTTTGCCTTTACTGGAAGACAGCTGTTTGAGTACATTCTTCAAGAGGGTTTTTTGGTTCCCTTTTCAGAAGTGGTTTGAGTGATTAAAACATTGGCTTGATAGAGGCAGTTTATCTCTAATGTCTGGCTCTGTCTAACAGCTATTTTCCCTCACTTTTTCAGCCCTTAGCTCCGTTGAGACTGTACATTCCCGGGGCTTTAATCGCGGCTGTCTTATGAAATGTCTTAAGAGGTATGGGGACTCAAGGCACTGACGAGAGGGGAGGATGGCTCTGGCTGCAAGGTACCTGAGCCACGAGTGGATATTTTGCCCGCGGAGAGAGGGAAAAAAAAACAATCCCAAAAACCAAAGCCAAAACACACCGGATCTGGCAAATCCCTGCAACTCTGTCAAATGTGGTGGAGAGGGGAGGGAGCGGGCGCTGGAGAAGTCTCGTGGCTGCGGTTCCATTTCCCTCTGGCTCCTCCAGCAGGCCGGGTGGTTGCAGGAGCGTCTCGGGGCTCGCCCTGCTCTCGGCCCGTGGCCCCGCAGGGAAGGCCCGTGCGGGCTCTCCACCCCCGCCCGGCGCTCGGCCCGGCTCGACAGGGCCGCCCAGAGGCGCACATACACCTGTGCCCTCGGGCAGCCCCGCCGTCCCGCCTCGGGACCTCTTCATGACTCCTTCCACCCCCTCGGGCACGCACAGAGCTGGCTTTTGGCTGTTTGTATTCCTCTGCTCTGCGGGCGCTTCTGCCAGCAGTGGGTTAAGAGGAGCGAGATGCGCGGCCGTCAGCGCCGTGGGGAATCGCGCACCCACAGACAGCAGGCGCGCACACCTGGAGCGAGGGCTGTGTCCCCTCGCCCTGGCTGGTGTGCCTATGTGACCGCACACGTGCCTCTCCCCTTGTCACACCCTATGCTCGTCCCTCCGCTCAGAGTCCTGCTGGAGCAAGGAGGGGAGCGGGGCGTGCTCTCCCACCCGTAAGCGCATCCCACCTCTGGCTTGGCCAGAGCCGCCTTCTTGCGTGGGTGGGACCCCGCTGGGATAGCCCTGGGGACATGTTTCACAAAAAACAACGCACCATCTGCACGGATCTGTGATCGCTTTCGAGCAGAAAGAGGCAGCTGGATTCGACTGAGTCTTCAGCACTGCTTAAATGACCTTCGTCCATGTCGTGGGTGCTCCCAGTACCAGCCAACCACCTCCCAGCAGAGCGCTACTCGATACCGTGATGTGATCCCGTCTTCTCTGATTAGCTTTACATTTCATCAAGCACACTCATTTTTGCCAAAAGTTTATTTGGTAAAATCGCAGTAAACCCGGGCCCTAGAAAATGCATTCTAGTTCCTGGAATACAGTTCTCAGGTATATATAATACGTGCCGTCTTTAATGATGAGAGACATTTGCTACTCTTCATGTTAGATGGAACTAATGTCTTTCTATCCATACCGTGAACACATTTTCTAAATAGGATTTATACAGTGTTTTCCTTTAAACATAACACCAGCCAAATGCAGACTAGTCGATAACTTGCATCTCTGGGTAAGCATATTACTCCTTTTTGCTGAATCATGAATTTTTCCAAAGCTTATTGTATTTTATGTCTTCTTTAGATAAGCAGTTACATATGTGACTGTTGAAGGCTAAATCCCATTCTTGCATACGCGACAGCTGACTGTATTTCCATGATGTTACTTACTCCGGAATCAGCTAAAAACTGAGACTCGTGGCTCACCAGGAAAGGCGGGAGCGGAGTCAGACCCTAATTAACCCGCACACAGGGGACTCCAGCGGTTCACATCTGCCCACGCCTGGGTTTAAATCTTCTCATCTGGGCTTCGGACTTCATCTGCCTGAGCGCACCGGCTTGCAGCCCTTGAGGGTGGCCTCCAGCCAGACCACCGGCACCGTCTGGCATTGCCAGCCTGTGCCCCCATGTCCGCTCCCACGCGTGGATGTGGGAGTATAAACTCTTCCACCCTCGCCATGAACAGAGGGACTGGGGAAGAGCGGGGATGGTTTCATCCCAGCAAAAACAACCCTGTTGCAGTCCTGGGAGCCTTCGGAGAGATACCCAGGGAGAAGAAGCCAGGCTGGTGCCAAGGGACTGAAGTGGAGCTGAGGGCACACGCCAAGGTTCCCACGCTCCGAAGACAATTCGCAAAGTCCCGGGAGCCAAAGTATATTTAGTCCAATAATGGCACAGAGAAAAGGGAGTGGTTTCATAGCAACCCCTCTGACATGCAAAATAATGAGCGGCTGAACAATAAAGGTTCGTCTCTAGCCAAGCATGCCCCCTGGTCTTCTAGGGCAGATACCTAAAGGAAGAAATTCCCCCGTCCCATCGCACGCAACCCGAGGCCATTTTCCTGCAGATGTAGCTGCCCTGGTGCCAGCGAGCCAATATCCTCGCTCGGAGCCGCTTCCTTCCCATTGTGGGGAAGATGCTCGCTGCCTGCCAGCAATTACCAATTGTCATCCACTTTCACAAGACCATATTTCTTTGCAATTTCTCTTGATGTGTGTGGGGACTATGTCAAATCCTCTGTCATCTCCCGGCGCGGCCCGCTGCCACACCGCCCTCCTAAAAAGAAAAAGAAAAAGAAAAAAAAAAAAAGAAGAACCCGAACCTCCCCTCCCCTCAAACAGCTGGGTGTAACATAAAGCTGCATATCATAGGTCGTGTTGCAAAGGAAACATAAAGGCTGGTGTGCCTTTGCTCACAGAAGTATCTATATCCGCCGAACGCTACTTCTCGCTATTGCCAGGTCAACAAATTCTCAGCCCAGGGGCTCTCCCTCGAGAAGTGCTTCACGCCGTGTGGACGTGGATTCAATCTGAAACCTCTGCGTGCAGACATGAGGGGCGGGACAGGTGGAGCGGATCAGGTCATTGGTGTAGGGACCAGAGGAATGGGGGCACATCCCACTGTCCTGGCCCGACAGACCACCTGCTGCTGGGGGAACACTTCACTCCAGCTCCCAAATCCGTCAGGAGGTTTTACCACAGGAATAATGCCACTGTGAGCTGATGAAGGCACGAACAGACACGTCATCACCACTTTGTGTGATGTAAATATTTAGCAAATAAAGGAAAGGGAGCTTGTTTGACCTATTAATTTTAGCGGGATTCTGAAGGGAAGGGGTGCCGAGTCTGTGAGTACTCTGGGGGTCGCTAAAAGGGAGGTCAGAAGTTTGTGCTGAGGTTCATATGAAGTTTGGACATCACTAGGTAATCAAGTAATCCTAGTTTCATAATTAGCTTGCAATCAAGGTCTTATTTTCTGTAGACGGCACGATCATGGCAAGTGGAAAAGAAATCCGCCTTAGCTGGAAAGACAAAATTATTATACAAGTATCCCAATCAGAGAATTAAGATTAAATTGCATTTATCGGGGGGCTGTGTGTATTATGGATTGTAGTACTTTTTTTTTTTTAACAATAACCACAGGACTGAAACATTAAAAACTGTGAGCAAGAATAACTTAGCTGATATAAAAGTTGCCTGTATATAAAAAGAAAATTCCATATAACTCCACAGAGGAAATCGGTTAGCAAGTATCTTCTGCCCGTTTTCAAACATCAAATGTTCTTGCCATATGTCCGTTCTTATTTGTATACCGGCTAGGAAACCTGAAACGTATATATGCGATATTAAAACAAAACATGAAAGATTTTCTCAGAAATCTGTGAGAGGGGAATGTAGGTCTGAGGTGGGGGTTGAAGGAAGTAAAAAACCCAAGTGATGCTATTGCCAAGAACTTTAATATTGAACAACACAGCTGAAGCTTTTATCACGGTACGAAATTTACAGCCTAATAATTCAAACCTGTGTGCGCATTGCAAGATGTTTTTTTGCCTTGCTGGGTTTTGCTTCTGAAGTGAGGAGCATTCCTGCAAGCCAGGGAAGTCTTTGGGAACGACAGGTGACTGGAAACTTGAGGGAGAGAAAGGGCAAAGGAAAGAATAGAAACTAAGGTTATGGAAGATGAAGGCTTTTTGGGATCAGAAGAGATTTCTCATACCTAGTGTGGAAATAAAAGTGTGGCATCGTAGTCACTAAAGGAACAAAACAAGATAAACCTTGCTTGGTGAAAAAAACCCAGATAGGGTTGAAAGAACAGTGGTTTAAGCATTCACAAGTCGGAGATCTCCGAGCATCCTCATCATTTGGGCAGATGACGGGGCTTCCCACATTTCAGCTGCAATGTGATTAGGTACCAACCAAGATGCTGGAGCGATCTAACTCCTTAGAAAAAGAGGGAAGGTGGAACGGAAGGAAAATACCCAATCTTCCGCATAATAGGAGCAATCCTGGCACTAGATCTCATTGTGGCTTGGAGGCGCCAGTCGTGCCCAAAGAGAAGCCACCTGTTTGTTAGACAGGGACGGCGTGGAACCTCCGGTCACGGAATGACCGGTCGCTATGGTGCCAGTACGTGTTTTAAAACTCAAGGTCAACGCCTCTCCCTCGCCTCTCCCACCTTCCCCTGATACTCCGTCCTCTCCCCGCGGCGCAAATGAAAACATGAATTTCTGCCATGGCATTGGGAAAGCCCGGAGCCGAACTCTACGTGCGCTTTACCCATCCCCCCCTCCTGTCTTTTCTGCCTACTCCTGCTGAGATCTGTGACCCAGAAAGAAGCAAAAAGTGTTTCGGGTAAGCTCGGGTGTCCGCCGTCCCACCGGAGCCAAGAATCTCAGTGCCCCGCGTGTCCCGGCTTGCTCGAGTGGCCCCGCCGGGGGCCGGGGCCAGGCTCCCGTCCCCTGCTGACGATAACCATCAAGGATTTGCAAGTGTAAACACAGTCCCAGAGGCTGCGGGGGGTGGGTATCCTCGCTTGGGTTTCGAGCACCGCCCGTGCCAAAGGGAGCGAGGCACCGGGCTGAGCAGCACGGCAGGTTGGGGGGTCGCCCCTGTGGGGCTGAAATCAGTCGGGGGCCGGTCTCGCCGGAGCAGAACCCGGGCGGGGCCGGAGCGGCACTGGGAGCCTCCAATAGGGGCGAGCGGGGGCCGCGCCGCGGGGCGCCGCCGTGGCCGCTCGGAGCTCCAGAGCGGCGGCCCCGGCGGACGGCGCGGCGGGACCGGCACCAGCGCTCCGCGGCGACCGGGGACAGGAGCGGGGCGGAGAAGAGGCAGCGGTGAGTCCGAGGAGCCGGGGTAAGCTCCTTCCAGCGAGGCGGAGGGGTCGGGCTGCAGTGTCGAGGCTTTCCCACTAGATGTCTGCACAGCTAATGATAGGCGAAAGCTCTGTCCTTTCCCGGGTGTACCCCCAGAGCCCGACCCTCCAGCCTCTTTCAAGTATGCCACCCCCTTCAGAAATTAAATCCCTTTCCCCTTATCATCCCGGGTTTTTTTTCTCCTCTTTATTTCTTTTTCTCTCAAGAGTGAGCTGGAGTTTTGTCTAGAATAAAATACGGATTTCTCCACAGAGGAAGCGCTCTGGTCTGCGACTCATGTTATTGGAATCCTTTTATGACCTTTGATGCGTTTAAGTAACACGGTAAAACTGTGCACACACCTCGGATTGAACTTTAATCATCCCAAGTCAAGGACATGCAGGTGGTAAATTACTTTACTTTGACATTTCTACTTCAGAACAGTATATGATCCCACTGGCAGGTCAGAGAGACCTTTCCAGTCTTCTCATCCTTAGAAGCGCAAATATACTTTACCTACAGATATCAGAAACTCGTCTGTCCTGTTACCTTATTAAAAAAAAAAAAAAAAAAAAAAGAGTGAAAACCAGACCCAAAAATCAAGGCTCCTGGGATTCTAATTCTATCTAAACCTCCAGACTTCCCACAGGACTGGGAAAATATTCCTCGCTCTACCTCTCCTGGAATATGTGTGTACATAATGTGCTATACAGGAATTCTGACAAATTTTGTATATACATATGTTTGTATGTTCCCTTTCTGCGAACAGTGATGCTGTAATAGTTTGCTTTAAAAAAATTAAAGTCATCTGCAGACTTTTTATTTGGTCTCGGTGCAGTGTGAGAACCCAAAGTGCTTTTGGTTCATCATGAACAAATATTCTAACAAATTATGTAAGTATCTTCAAGGGAAATCCGGAACGTTTTATTTTGTTTGCTGCTAGCACTTGGTTTTAAATCAGATAAATTTGAGTGAACACGTACAAAAGGAAGGAATTTGTGGGCCTATTTATTGTCAATAAAAATTAGTGAAAACTAAATTTCGCCTAGATTTTTACCAAGGGATTCCTGGTCAGCCTCATCTTACAGCTTGTCTTAGAAGCTGTGGAGCACAGGGACCTAAAGCCATGCCTTTCGCATGGAGTTTTAGGTCCTGAACTCAGTCATAGGAAAGGCCTAAGCATGGGAAATCCCATCCGCCTTTGTTATTTCCTTTCATCTCCGCTTTGACCGGATGAGACTTTACACCTACACCTAGGAAAGTTAAAATATGGTTAAACAGGAGTTAAATTTTAAGGGAAAACTAGCAGGAGGGAAGTGGGTCCGTGCAATTCGTTTTGAGGGCGGTGTTTAGAAATACACGAGTCCAGCTAGGTAGCACAGTATCATGGGGAAAGAGGTGAGAATTTGGCTCCACTCGGGAGCCGAAGCAAGTTCAATTCCTCGCAAGCGAAGTACTCGCGACCTTGCTAACATAACAAACATGAGGGTGAACGGACAGTCAGCCCTGGAGGAACGGCAGGAGGGAATCCAAGAGAGTACTTTTCGTGCCGGGGTCTGTCCCAGCCCTGTGACGATGCAGGGTGACACCCTCCCCACGGCTCCCCGCGGGAGGAAAGGTAGAGTGGGGGGCGCCGAGGGGAGGAGAGGGGCAAGGCTGCTGGCACAGAGCTCTGGGGTCGTGCACGGACCTTGCGACACTCCTGAGACTTTACCCTGACTATTTACAGAAGTTTGAAGGCATTAAGTGCGAGATTAGCATTTTCGCAACATTTCTCGGGATTTCGTGAATTGTAGGGGAGGCAGTCTCTGCTCCCCGCTCCCTCCCGGCCGCTGGTTACACACAACTGCCTTCCGTGTCTGGGCCGTGCCAGGCGGCGTTATTGCCTTATGTACTGTTGCTACTGAGTAGAGATAAATAGGAGGGAAGGAGACACGGTCGCCATAATCGCGGCTCCCCGAAAGACAAAAGACTGTTCTTCTGGTTTATTCTTTTTTTTCCCATCTCTGAAATCCCTAAATCTAATTATTTAACTGTCCGTTCTCTCCTCCACTTCTCATTATGAACCCAAGAAGTTTTATGCTGGAAAAATACATCACTTGTTTTATACCCGGACAGAGGCTTTACTTGTGAAACTCACTTCTAAAAAAAAAAACCTGGAAATAATTAACTCGTACAGTTGAGAACATTATGTTGCTTTTACTGTAAACGTGTCCTTACACCTTTACAAGACGTTACAGAGGACTTACTCAACTAATTGAAACTGTTATATAGCAGCGTTATGTATTCAACATAGTTGTTACATTTCATCTTTATGGACTTAAGAGTTTTATTCCTTTCACAGTGTTGTGATTTTTTTTCCAGCAGCCACCCGTTTAATCTGCAAGAATGAGAGATATTCGAAAAGCTATGAAAAGAGAAGCAATTTAGTGTTATTTTCTCTATAGCGGGGTAAGACGGATCACGCCGTCACGGCGGTTTTTTATCGAAAAAAAGAGAAATCACGGAAAATCTAAGAGGCAAACATTTCTGTCTCATCCTAACACCCCGGGAAGAAACACATAAATATGTACGGGCTCGTATCTATGATAGCTGGATAGGGCAGTGGGACCTCCTGCTTCCCCTCTCCCACTTCAGCTGCGCGCTTGAGGAGGGGAAGCGAGGCAGGGCAAAGCCTGGTTGGCAGCGAGATGCCCTCATCCCACTGAGCACCGGCCTGGGGTGCAGAGCATAACCCCGCCGGCCGACCACGAGGGGATCCCTCGCGTGGGTCTTGGGAGGGGACACTGCAGCACGGACCATTTGCGTGCGTGTGTTTGTGTGTGCACTCACAAGGAGCAGCGAGACCTCTGCTGCGCGGGGTCCTACGCACGATCCTTGCTCCCGTGTCTCCTGCCCATCCTTCCCATCGCTCTGTCCCTTTCCCGGTGGAGGCGACTCGCTACGGAAGAAATTTTTTCCTTCATGCTAGTAGCGAGGGAGCCCAGAAGGAAGCGTTTTCATTGCCCCCACCAGTGTCACGCCTTTGGGAGCTGATGGAGCCTTTTGTCCAGCCCGGAATAACTAGCACTCACATAGGCCAACACAAACGCCCGATTCACGGGGCACCGGAATAGGGACCAGGATGTGGGCTGCGCTCTGGGGTCGGATTTGTGCTGAAGCCACAGTCCTGCAATTACTACGTTGTGTTATTTTCAGTGCAGAGGGCAGGGACTACTTCAGATTAATTCATCTCACGCGGAGTTCGCCCCAAAAAACTCTGTCGTGGCTGGTATTTAAAGGCAGAGCCTGGCATATCAAGGAGAAGGGTAAACTGAAGAAAGGGAATCTTCTGGTAGCAGGAAGTTCACTTACACGAGGAAGAGATGTGAATGTTATTGAACTTACGTGTACAAACCAACACGCCTATACACCCACAGATGTGTTTGTAGATGACAGGGGCTTTGTGTGTCTTTGAAAACATGTCTTATGAAGAACTGTTTCCAGGGAAATGTTGAAGTTTCAACTCTACAAGCGAGGCTTTCCGCCAGAAACCAACCTGCATCCCTGTACTTTGCTTTGGCTGCCCCAGCAAGGAACCGCCCCGGTCAGCCGGAGGTAAAGCTGCATCTACAGGCTCATCCTAGCCTATAATCCCGCGTGTCGACTCCGGCGAAGGACGGGACGCAGAGCCGCTCAGGTGGCGGCAGCTCCGCCGATCCCGGCGCAGGACCCAGCTGCCGCCCGCAGGTGACGAGGGGACCGCGGCCGCCGCAACATGTGTGCCGCACGCATCGGCACTGTCTCCTCCTGACAGAATGGATATGCGATTAATGCCGACCGACGGCTGCCCCCCAGCCCTGCTCCCCCTCCCATTTTCTCCTCCCTCCCGCCCCCTCCTCCCGAGGTCCTCCGCTGGTTTCAATAAAAGGCAGGATCTAAGTTTTCTCTCCTTCAAATCAAAGAGGTGTTACGATTGGCGAAACGAGGGGCAGATGGGGTATTTTCAAAGATATTTCCAAGCAATATGCAGCCGAGACGCCCTGTTTCTCGGGAAGCGAATGTTGTCCAGTAAAACAATGGCAGTGAATAAATCAGTCATCGGGGTCCCTGTCGGGATCCTGGGGTGGTTTAACCCGGGTGGATGACTTTCCTCCCCCGATCCTGCCCGTTAGAAATTTAATAGGAGGCGCCGGCTATTTATCCCGAGGAGCCGGAGGGGGAAATAGGGTGGCCAAGGCCATGGCACCTGGAGAACTCTGCTTTTAGGAGAGCCGTGTGGAAAGAGAGGCTACGGGTGGCCGGAGTGCCCGTGGGCACCGCGCCGTGCAGCGTCCATCCCGCGTCCGCCCGCTCGGAGCACGGGCAGCACCCCGGGGCTCTCCCGGCCCATCGCCGCCGCGTCAGGGCTGGGAGGGCTGTGTTCACCCGGTTGTTTAACTGCGGCCGACGCTGCTCTTTTCTTTTTTTTTTTCCTTTTTCCTTTTCTTTTTTTTCCCCCCCAGAAGGTCAAGCGAGTGAAAAGTAAGATTTATAGGCCTCTGTGAAAATGTGAAAATTAAAACAAGTCTTTCAGGTGCAAAATGCACTCCTGAAATACAGTTTCGAGATTTATTTGCTCAGTTTTTAGTTGGTAAACTCCACATTACTCCAAAGGGAAAAACTTCTCTCGCTTATAGCGTGCACAAAGCAGGATTTGCACTCGCGCAGAGAAATCATACTCCGTAAGAGGTGGTAAAGCCCTTCTGAACGCGACTTTTTCCAGCCTCGCGGCTGACTGTCCCCCTGAAACAGCGTGAATTCTCTGCTGCCTTGGTTCAAGGGAAGCAATAGTTTTTACGGCCTGCACCGCAACTGCAGCTGAAAAGTTTTTCATGAAAGACGGAGAGATTAGTGCCCCAGAGCTAGATTTTCGGCTGGAGAGCTTGGAGTCGTGAACAGTCGCGACGTTTTACTAGTCAGTGTGCTTTTTACTGCAGTGCTCGGCTGCTCTATCGAAAGCAATTCCTGGAGGGGTATTTTTGCACTGGGTTTCATTTTTACGTGGTCACTCGTTTTAAATCTTGAGATGCTCGAAATCAAGGTATAACCATTTAGTGAAAAATAACCCGCCCCAGCTCTCTACTGCTAATGAACAGAAATTATTCCACTTTCATCTCGCCCCCCAGAAATATTTTTACTTAGAAAGGGCTGGCTGCTAATTGGGGTGCGCAGTTGCCTTTAATCTCTAAAACAGTGCTTGGAACATACCCAGAATGAATTAAAATAAGTCTGATACACAAGAAGAAAACATGGCTTCCCAGTAAAACCCGTTTTATGATCGCAGCTTGTGTGCTACGTCAAAACGTTAAGTTTAGGCATTTAGGGCATGAAGAATAAAAACCCCTTTTGAAAGTCACTAATGCTCGCATTTGGTACTGTTTTAATCTTTTCTATTAGAAATACAAGTAAGGAATACCTTTTGTTCTAATAAACTATGGATGAAGTATAAATTTGCATGTTTACATGTAGTTTGTAAGCTGAAATCATCACCTTAACCTATGGATAAATATATGTATTTCTCCTGAAAGCAGACTGTGGGAGATTATCACACCACCATCCTCACAGAAGTGCTCTCTCTTCTCTTCTTCAGTAGTGCTAGGAAGGAGTAAGGGCAAATGGTGTGTGTGTGTGTGTGTGTGCACAAGTGTGTGTACAGGAGGGATCTCTGCCGCTCTGTTGTGCAGCTTTGGTTGAGTGAGCTGTAGATCACAGTTTCATGGCAGCTCAGCGAGTTGCCAAAAAAAAAATACAACCAAAACCAAAAAGCACTGAGGTGGAAATGGCTCTGATAAAGCCTGTGTCATATGGCTTGCTGTGCAAAAGTAAACACTGCACTGAGCAGGTAGAAGACTCAAAATTGCTGACCCAAAATTTCCCACCAAGGAAATTTTGTTGAGTTTCTATGGTCAGGAGGGCCATTGACTTGTTTGTTTACTTGTTTGTTCTATTTAAAAACATTCCTATGGAGCTTATCCACAGAGCATCTGCATGCCCACTGGAGTCAGATCTGGTTTCCTGGATGAAGCTGCATCCTTATTCAGTAGCAGCATGTTGGAAATGTCTTCTAAAGAAGGAATCAACCCTCCTGCAGCATGTGGCACTCCTGTTAGGGACTGGAGTCTGCACCCTTCCTTGGATACTTCCCCACAGCAACACAAAATAGTTAAATGATCCTGAAAGCCACTCAAAATAACAAGAGTGAGGTGAAACGTCTTGTGTTTGTCAAAGGATTTCAGAAAACAGGTGAAGAATTAAGATAGGACTTAATACTATGCATATTGCATGTAAATGAAATATTTAATCTGCCATTTCATCTCTCCTGTGTGCTCAAACACCTTCAACAGTTCTTTGAACAAATATTTAGTTTCCAAGCTATAAATTTGTCTTATGCAAAGAGAAAGCTTTTAGGATCTCCAGTTTAAACTCGTTTGTACCACTTGTGGTGCTGAGAATTATCAAACCGGTCAGCTTACCTTTCCCACGAGTGGTAATTAAAAGAGAGCTAGGGGCTGTGAGGGGTGGAGTAAAAGAAGGAATAATAGCATTCAAAAAATTGTGACCTCACAAGCTGTGATTAGCGTTCTTCCTAGTTTATTTATTTCTTCAGTAAACTCCTGATTTCCTCTTTTTCCAATACCTTGGCATCACCTCTGTCTTTATAGCAACCCTGCAGCATATCGAGAGCACTTATTAATTATTGTCAAAACTGTTAAGGAGAGGAACTCTTACAGTATTCTCTGGTCTGCCAGAGGAGTTGTCTAAAATGAGGGCATCTATGCCATACCCTGACATACAAGGAAATCCTGCAGAAATCGACTGGTATTTTACTACACTGGGTTGGGGTGAGATATGAAAGGGAGAGAGAGAAGGAAGATCCTTCTGAAAGACTTCCATAGAGGTAAGTTCTCTACACTTCCAGGCAGGAGCAAACCAGCCATGATGACAGTGAATTAGTGGCTTTTGACAGGCAGGTGAGGGGCCCCTTTCCCAGTCACAGTCTTCAGATGGGGGGGTTGAAGGGGGAGCAGGAACCTTTCCCAGTGACCCTACACTACTTAGCATTTATGGACGGATAAAGCTGAACATTGGACAGGACACCCCAAAGGAAAAGAACCTTTCAGTGTAGCCATCAACCTGTCATCACTGCAATAAAGGTGTAATGCACAGGAGTGCTGGTAAGAGCCCGGGGTTTATTTCCTGGCCCTGTCACATGACATGGGGCCAGGGTTACCAAAGGTTACCCCCTCACATGGAAGGGATCAGTGGTCATCGGCTCCAGCAGCTGCTTGTCTCTTCTCCTGTCTCAATTTTATATTCAGCTCATGCGTGTGCCTTGTTAAAAATGCAAACCCGGCAACGCTGATCAGCTACAGCCATAGAGATGATGGATGAATTGCTTGTTTGCTCACAGCCTGTAACACCAGCCGGGTCATGGCCAAAGGCTGGAACACCTTTCTGCACCCACCTCATGTCCCTGGAAGGGTTCCTTTTCCCAGCTGGTGGAGACATATCAGTGGGTCATATCCCAACATCGCAATGCTTTTTCCAAACAAGTTATTTGTTGCCTTCCAAGTCAGTCCCCCTGCAGTGATTTGCTTGCATTTGTGTGAAATGGGATGTTTTTTGGCTGAGCATTGTGGGGGCAGACTTTCCGTGCTTGTGGTACTGTGAAACCAGTGTTAGGAGTTCTGTGGGAAAGTTAGAGAAAGACTTGGGCTGTATCATTCCTTGTCATGAAGTTCCTTGTTACATGAGATATGCAAGCTCTGTTACAGCCTCTTGGCTAGTGCAGAGGGGCACCATGGCAGCAACGACAGGGAAGGCCTGAATGGGGAAAATTGAATGGGAGTAACCAGAGACTACAGAATTAATAAGAAAGACTGTTTTCCACAAAATGTTGGTAATGACGGCTTTGCTGTGGCTTCCTCCAGACAGACACTTGTCAGACATCACTGTCCTACCAGGATGTGGGTGTAGGTAAATGGTGTTCTATGAAACCTTGCAATAAAATCTACCACAGAACATTAGAGAGTGCAAAGCATTGGTTATAGATCTTGGAGGTTTACATTACTTTTATAGAGAGTTTGGGTTATATTTTAGATTTACTTAGTGTTACAGAGCCAAGCAGTGGTATTGCAGAGAGAAAATATTTGCTGCCTCTGAAGAATCAGAACTATGGCTGAGCCCTTTGATTCAGATTCCCACCCAACTGTACAAAATACCAGAAGTAGTGTGGCCAGGAATGCCTGCACTGGCCTTGTTCCAGAATGGGCCTGATCCTTCATATGGACCAGGCAAATCCAGATTGGATTTGTTCAGGCCGATAGTAGGAGGCTTCCAGTCACTCCTCCAATGCTGAGGATTATTAGGGCTAATGATCACTAATGATATCTTTTCATCTTTATTATTGCTGTCGCTTCTTAGCAGTGTAAACAGGACTAAGTGTAGTGTGGGTAAAGTAGAGAACACCAAGACGCCTCCTGCCCTGGAGAATTTTCTAGTTACGTGTAGGAAAAGAAGAGCTACGTGAGCACTGAAAGGCTTGGAAACACAAGAGAGTAGCTTACCTGAACAGCATCTGCTTGCAGGCACAGGCGGCTTGGAACAGAGCTGATAGCAAGACTTTTTCATGAGAAAGTCTTCAATAGACATTTAAGCTGTAATGTTTTGGGATTTTCATTTTGTTTTTCTGAGAGAGAGAAGGAAGAAGTTACAACAGGATCAAAATGGGGAGAAAAAAAATTGTTACAAAATAGAAGTGCAAGACAAAAACATGAAGCTTGCCATTAAAAAGTTATTTGTTCTTCCGGTTAAAAACTGCTGTAATGACAACTGTATTGTTCTCACTTCAGATGTTGTACAGCAGCTGAGTAATGCTTGGGATGCCCCTAAGCAGATGAATTGGATTACAAACTGGATTTGTCCCTTTTCCAGGGGCAGACTCTTGGAGGAATACTGTAAAGCAATCCTGATGAGCAGGATAAAGGGGTGGGTAGTTCTTATAATCCTCAATCATCAATATGAATAACAAAGACATTGTTCTTCTTTAAAATACTACAAGCAACAGCATTCAAATATGGGGATTTTTCCATTAAAAAACTGATAACTGATCACAACTGCAGTCATCACCACAGAGTAACTAATATTAGCCCAATTTTACAGGCTAGGAAGTGGAGTCAGAAAGATTAGGGCTTGCCCAAGGCCACAGAGCCAGCAGCCAGGCAGGAAGAAAACTCCAGATTTCCTGGCTCCCACTCTCCTCCTAAATTTATCATCCACACTCCAATGACATCAGAACAGTGGACTTTTTTCACTGACATAAAAAATATCCATTTTTCAAATGATTAAAATATGTAATGAAGTTGCACCCAAAATCCTCTCCACAGAATCAGGCACTGCTGGTATATGATTTAGCATGTTTTAGAGCAGCTTTGCAATACTCTGCACAACAGGATACAATGTGAGAGTGACCACAGCCACAGCATTTGGTCAATGAACTAAACAGGATGGGATTCATAGAAGAGCTGTACTGTGAGACTGTGCAAGTTGGAAACAGTGGGAGAGCAAGGGCTCCCAGAGCATGCAAAACATAGAAGCGTATTTTGGATCAAGGGATCCCTGACTTGACTAAAGCAAAACCCCCTCTCACTTCAACTAAGGTACTGCCCATCCAACTTCATAGGTAAAGTGACAAGCTGGTTAAACCATTCAATATGAGACACGCCCATTCCTGGGCCATTATAAACCCAGCATATGTATTATCCTCTAGATGATTAAAAATCTGTTTATACGGAAGTAAGATACTTAACTGGGTATGACTACATGAGCAGGAGCATCCACAAAATGCAGCATTTCACTGAGGGATGTGATTGATAATTCATCTTGCATTTAGCTGATGTACACGGTATAGTAGGTTACTGCTGTTTTCACTCCAGCTGTAAAAAACGGGGATGCCCATTCCTCAGCCTGGTGTTTTAATTTAAACTGAAATCATGTTAGGTTAATTAATAACAGTAGCTGTGGGTGAAGCAGCTGAAGGTAGCTAGCTCTTCCGCCTTGTCAGCAAAGCTGTCAGAACTCAGGAATTAGAGAGACTAATTAGTGTGTTCCAACAGCGGTTTCAATAATTCTATTTTCCATTCCATTGCAGTGGGCTAAGAGGTGCTGTGTCCATCAGTTGTGCTGTCACTGCTGAGAGGTGGTAGTTTACAGCTGAACACACTATCATTGCTGAAACTTCCTGTCAGGAACACTGGGGGTGACCTACTCTTTCCTCTTCAGGTGAGGCCTCCTTGATTGCAAAAGAAATTAGTTTCATCCCTTTATAGCCAACCTGCAGAAGTGGTCTGGGTTGAGGTTTGAGATGAGAATCTACAGGTAGACTTATGGTAGCCCTTTAGCTCAGGTTAGTTTAATTTAATTACATTTAGATTTAGATTAGATGAATTTAGTGCAAACCAACAGAAGACTCTCACTCACACTAAACTAGGAAGTTATTGAAAGGATTTCACTGTGCTAATGAGCATCTACTCTTGAAAGCTCATGCAAATTAAGATAGGATCTGAGTGTAAAATACAATGGCCCTCCCAGAGTACCTCCAAACGTGAACATTCTTGTTCTGAACAAGTTCCTGTGTTCTTCATTATCTCCATTGGCAGCTCAGGTTTCTCTAACGAGGAAATTCACCTTGGGCTAAGATGGGGTGTGGATCTGAGGCGAAACAACCAGTCCTGTGTGGACATTCTTAAGCATTTCCATGTGTGAACAAGTCTTTACCCTCCAGTCATCCAGAACAGTCTGTGTGTCACCCAGGTTCCACGTATTTCAAAGTACAAGTTACTCTGTGAACTTGCCTGGTTCAGAGGTCAGAACTACCTGCTGTGTTTTGTTGTAGGTAGACACGTGACAACCAGTGCTCTGGTGTTATTATACATGCAAACCCTCTGAAAGGTGTTGGTTAGTCCAATTCAAACACCCACTGTGTTGACTGGGAGGTGTACAAATCATGAGAGTTGCTTTGATTAACTTCTACTCTACTAAGGATGCGCAAAGACTTCCAGACAAGATTAAGAGAGAAGGAGGGCTTTATCCTTTAATTAGTGCACCCAAAGTGCATCTAAAGGCTCGTACTTAGGCATTGGAAACTCCTGTTCTGCAGTGTTGATGGGTGATTACTGAGCTTTAGGAATGATCTGTTACTAGTGTGAAGGCTTGATGCCATAGAAAATTCAGTCTGTGGACAGTGCATCTGCCATTCACGTAATGTTGGTGCCCCTCATCTCCCTGCAGGGCTTGGAAGGCACCATGTTTTCATTTGGAACATCCCTATCTCATACATATGCTTCTGCCTCAGAAATGAGGAACTGGCTTGTGGTTCAGATTGCTTTCACCAGGATGCATGGAGACCTCCCTTTATCTGTCAGAGGTCTGAGGAAGATCCACTTGATACCTTTTGGGGCATTTGCCCCATGGAGATCTGTTTCAGAGACATTTCTTTTGGGGGAGGTAGAGACAGGTTATCTCTGAATGGTGTACTATCAACAGGAAAATTCTTGCCATACACAGAGCTAAGGAGTAAAGAGAGTAACTAACATTCCTGTCGAAGGAGATGAGCTGGGGATTCACCCCTGCTCAAAGAACTATTAAGTTGAGGGCACTTCTTTCCTGATTCTCTGTCACCATCATGACATGCATTGGTTTCCCTTCAGCTCCTGATGGCTGGATTAGGATCTAACCTTTCAAAAATCAGACTCTTTGGTCCTTTCAGCAGCTGCTCTTCCACTGTCCAATTTTCACGCTGATACACCCATTTGATTTCATCCTAATCCACACAAAGTTTGAATTTCTAAGAACTGGAAGAGTTTTGACCTATGAGGCTCTGGAGTGGTTATTAGATGGGATTAATGCATCTGCCATGCAAAGATTCTTTCAAGAGTGTTTAGGGTTTTTTTTTTTTTTGTTCTGAAGGTCTTTGTGTCTTTTTTTTTTCTTTTTACAGCATTCACTTTAACAGATTTTAATCCTTCATAAGATGTTACTTTGTATGTGCATGTGTGCGTGTGAGTGTGTGCCTAACCCCCTAACCTGCGTGCAGTAATTTAAGGGGTTGGTTTACAAACCCACATTTTCAAAGCCCTCGATCTTACACGGATCTGGCATGGAAACCTCAGAGAGCAGCCAGAAATCAAGTCCTCTCCACTCCCACCCTTTTTATTTCTGTGAATGAGTATGTAAGAGACCAATAAACCTAGAACTGTGCAGGCGTGGAGGAAATCATAAGAGTCAGCCTGGTGATATTACCACGGGGACCTGTGAAATCACTGAGGATTTATACAAGCACACATGGTGATGTTGTCATTAAAAAAAATATTAAATGGGAGGATGGCAGTTCTGCTCTGTGCTGCGTGTGGCAGCCACCTCAGACACATGGTTTGGTACCTCCCCTCTGTGCTCTGCTCTGCCAACCCAAGGGCAGAAATTTTTCCAGCTCCACCGATGTTCTGGAAAACAGCTTTTGCTTGGGCAGCGTAAAGCAAAACATTTCTGGCTTGGTGTCTTTGGCACTTGGGGAAGGACTTATGGGAGAGAAAAGTAATTTCTGCTGCTACACCCAGATCTCATGGAGACCACATAGGCCAGACTCTGGGCAAATGGGTACTGGGACCAGCTGCACAGCCTGTGCCTTGGACTATTGTCCGTGGTGCTCCTGGGCCAAGAGGATGCTACTGACCAGCCATGCAGGCCATGCATCTCACTGAAGGGAGACGGAAGGTCTTGAATCCTGTCTGCCTGTTCAGAGCTTCTTCCACAGCTTCAGAGGAATGAGACCTTCATAGGTTTCTTTGTATTTACAGCACCAGTGGTTATACTTTCTCCACTGGGAGTACTAGATACCTGGACAGATATGGCCCTGGGCAGCCAGGAACATCCTCCCCTGGATCCCAGGATGGGGGGCTGGTGCAGGAAATAGCTCCAGAAACAGCTGGGTGAGAGGGGAACAAGGACTGAGGGGAGAGATTTCTCCCTACCATTCCCCATCCAAACGCCACTGCGAAGTTGGTTCATTTCCTTCCTTGCAAGAGGGCCCATAGCAGAGGATGAGCCCTGGGTTCAAAGAGGATGGCTCACCCCGTAGCTGTGCCCGAGGCCGGGGAGGAAAGCGCCGGGAGATGCTGTAGGCTCTGGGCCTCGCCCGCTCCTTCCGGGCCGGGGCCAGCAGGGCCGCCTTCAGCCCGCCAGAGCCGCTTTCCCAGGGCGCTTCGTGGGAAGCCCGGGGGGAAAAAAAACCACGGCAGGGTCTTAATTGCACCCTCCTACCTACACCCCGCCAGTTTCGGGGCCGGGGGCAGGATCCGAACGGTCTGGTTGTCTCTGCTGGGGGAACGTGAGATAATAACCTCCACGCAATTAACATTATCCCGTCTCCCGCAAAGCTGGGCTGCTCCTTCCCGTTGCTCCGGGAGTTTTCCTGCGGAGCACCGCGAGCAGCGAGTTCAACCCACTCTGCCTAGAGCTCGTTGCTGCTCGGTCTGAGTGGATCTGCGGTTTAGTCTCTTAGTCCAAAATCCACGCGCGATGGGATGAGACCGCCCGTGAACGGCCGAACTGCGAGCTCCCACCTCTCGATTCTCCCCTCTGTATCCCCCAGGCATGCTCCTTCCCCCCGCTGGGGGGTGATTTGGAGCACACCCTTTCAGTTTTAATACGATTTCCAGTGACTTTCCTGCACCCAGACCGGAAGCCAGGAAACGTTTCCCTTGCAACTTTTTGTTCTGCTTCTTCTCTCCGAGTTGTGAGGGCTTTTCCTTTTCCTTTTTCTTTTTCTTTTTCTTTTTCTTTTTCTTTTTCTTTTTCTTTTTCTTTTTCTTTTTCTTTTTCTTTTTCTTTTTCTTTTTCTTTTTCTTTTTCTTTTTCTTTTTCTTTTTCTTTTTCTCTCCTCTCCCCTCTTCCCTTTTCCCTTTTCCCTTTTCCCTTTTCCTTGTTTCCTTATTTTTCCTTTTTCCCCCTTTTCCTTTTCTTCTTTTTTCTTTTTTTCCCTTTTTCTCGAGAAAAACGCCTATTCCGTAGGACAAGTTGGGCTCTTGCTGAAGAACTGCAGTGCGTGAAATGTTACCCCCACCCCTGGGGGTGGGCGTTGTCGACGGCGGTTCCCATCGCCTTTCCGCCGTCGGATCCCCCCCAGCTCCCGGGGGAGCGTCCCACTTCCTCAGGACTCCGGGTTCGCCGTTCGGTCTCCCAAAACATGGATGGGGACAGAATCCCGTAGTCCTCTTCTAGAGGGAAGAGCTACAAGGGGAGAATAATTCCCTTTATATTTGAGAATAACCCTCAAATGTAAAGGTGTTTCAAAGTTTTCCCTATGGAATCGTGCTGTCACAGTGCTGCCCAGGGAAGGACGTTAATCCTTTAATGTTATTCGTGTTTCCTATGGGGCTAGAAATACTGTAAGAAAGGCGCTAAATGAGAAAGGAGCAACCCGTGGGATTTCTTCCACGTACTTTGATTATTAACTATACAATTATACCTTTTTTTTTTTTTTTTTATGCTGGTTGGCAGCAAGACCAAAAGCATTCAAAACGAGTTTTGTGGACTGGGAATGACAAACCCCTGAAAGTTACCGTGTATCCATAGTAAAAGGCATGTGTGTACTGGCACATTGATGTAGTCTTTCTGGATTTGAGCAGTTTTTTCTAAACTGGATTTTAATGGAAGAGCAAGAACGAGAAGAACACAAGCAGATATGCCATAAATACGTGTTCGTGTATGTACATACGGGATAAAATGTGCCATATGGTATGCACCATGGCACGGATCTAAACGGGGAGAGTGTATCGTGTCCTAGAAGAAGTCAACGAACGCGAATAAAGCAAAGAGGCATATTTATTTCGTTATATTCCGGCTCCACATGTCTAAACTGCTTGTGACAAAAGGTCGTTTTCCGGAGACCCTCCGAGAACAGCAGAGCTGCTCCGGCCAAGCTGCTGCCATGTGCCGCGACTTCCCCGGGTACCGCCCTAGAAGGACCTGTCTGAGTTCCTCGCCTGCTATACCTGCAGCAGCAGTTTCTCTCCCTGGGCGTGTTTTCTTGGAGTTTTAATTCAGTCCGGGCAAAATGTTCTTGACCTCGAGGGACGCTGATGGTGAGGCTGACGTAATTTCTGAGAGAACCAGCGAATTAGCCGAAGGCTACAGAGCCGTGCCCCCGGCAGGGTAGGTGCGGGGCGGTGCTGATGCCACCCGGCCGCCTGGGAGGCCGCTGCTCCGGTGGGTTCCTCCCTGCCCGCGGGAGGAAGGCGGGGGTAACCTCTCACACCTCGGCACCTCGGGCGGGAGCTGTCGGAAGAGCTGTCTGGACTTCTTGCTCCTTCTCATGTACTCATTCCTAGCACAAGGGGAAATAAAAAAAAAAAAAAAAAAAAAAGGAAGAAAAAAACCGGAGGCGAGAAGGCGAGCGGTCTGGCTCGTCTCCTTTCATCTCTGCGGCCCATCAGCAGTGGGGGGCGCAAGAAGACAGCAGTTAGTGTAGGGCCGCGGTGATCACAGCCAGGGACCGCCGTCTGGGAGGGTGGGAGGGAGGGGAGATGCCGCGGCCGGCTTTGCGGGTAGGATGGTTGCGGACGGGAACGGGAGGCCGTGCGCAGGCCTGAACTGGCCGGGGAAAGCAGGGACGCCGTCCTTCCCGGAGCCCCCACTCCCCCAGGGCTGTGTCGTGTTCCCTTCTCGTCTTCTTCGTCGGTGAGACCTGCCTGGGACTTCGGGATCAGCTCCTAAAGGAGCGTATAACAAGCCGGCAGAGAAGCAGAGCCGTATAGCCCGGGCCAGGCAGCGCAGAGAAGCCCTGGAGAGCGCAGCTGGCCCCGTGTGTGTGCCATGGCTACCTGCTGCAGCCTTCACGGGATTTACACCGTGCCCTGGGCACTGCTGCCCTGTTGGAGAAACCAGCTCCTGCCTTTCTCTGCCGGGCCTATCCAGTACGCGCTCGTTTCCTCTTTTGGAAACAGCTGAGCCCGGACACTTGGGCTTCGCTTCTAACATTATCCTTTCTCACGCCAGTTCCCAGGCAACACAACAGGCAATCACACGAACATGGCCAGATTTTTCTTTCCATGCAATATCGATCTGCCCCCTATTCCCAGCAGAACGTGATGATCTCTCAACCTCCCCGCGGCTGCAGTGCCTTTTCCCGCTGACCGGCACACCCACCCTGCATGCCGGGCATCCTGTGCGGCCACCTGGCGAGAAATCCATCACTCTGGGGGCCCATTCGAGCCGCAATTTTCTCTGCGATTCTGGGAGCAACATGGTCAAGGCCGGGTCCACCTCGGGATCCGTATGATGGAAGATTTTTCCTCCTTGAGCTCAGCCTTGCAAGGAGGAGGCCTGAAAGACAAGCCCTCCTAGGCAAAGAGCACAAATAGCCCCCGGCACTGTGCCTCTGTGCCCGGGCGTAGAAGGCACAAGCGAGGTGAGGTTCGTCATTGCTGGTACACGTGTACCAAGGGGTTAATGCAGTTCTGTTACAGTGGTGGGTAACTCAGGTTACCTCATTGCCCACTTAATCCTTTCACCAGGTCCTCAGTGACCAAAAAACTCAGCCGAAGTGTTTATTGGAAACTATTGATATGATAGATAGGATCAGAAGTCGATCAGTAGTTCCAGCAAAATTTCTGTGTTCTTCTTAAATATGCATCAACTAAGAAGTGGGGAAAGGGGGGGGGAGGGGGGGGGGATAATAAATTAATCAGCTTCCAAGGATCTCATTTGCGTTGGTATAAGTTTTTTAGACAAACTCGAAATTTTCTACACGTTCCTGAGCTCAACTCCCTCGCAGAAGCACACGACTTGCTGTGAAAGTTTTCTACATCTCTGCTTTTGCCCTGATTTTTATCTCACAGCCATCTGAGACATGACACTCATGGTGTGCCCAGAGCTGCACTCTGAGAGCACAGAGGGGAACAACGGGCCAAAAGAGAAGGATCCCCATCAGCACAGTTCATCGAGGTCACCGGCTTTGCTCAGTGCACATTGCCTGCTGCTCCATGCTCGCCTTGTCTCTGCCGTTGTCCAGGAGATCACAGATTTCACAGACAGGGGATGGAGAGACAGTGGTCAGGCACTGGAGATCCAGTACCCAGAGTGCAAACCTGGGCATTTCTGTCAGGCAGTTGTGCTGAAGCACTTGGCCACTGCTCAAGGAGTCAAGGTGGAGATTTTGTTTCTGAGGAACAGATCCAGCCTGCAGATTCACATCCTCATCCCTGGGGGCCATGCACAGAGGTACAAGCCAGAAATAAACTACGCTGCCAAACCTGCTGTTAGGATGCACTGTGAGAACAGATGATGCCAGGTCAGCTTGGCTAGCTGTAAATGAAGATATTTGAAAGTGGGACTGGAAGTTAAGGGTTTGACATTCCACTCTTGGTTGTTAAAACTACGTAAAATTTTCATTCAACATGTCTTTCATGCCCCCATTTGAAGTTTCATATGTGTTTGTTTTGGGCAGAGTTTGAATGAGACAGTGATGTACAGTAATTGAACCAGCATTTTGCATCAGTGGAACTGCTATTTTTAAGGACACTCAGATTGAGTGAGAGAATTTCCATTGTGATGTCTGTTCTAGGTGGCTGGCATTCCTTTTTTTTCTCTTCCCCCTTTCCCTTTCCTTCCCCTTTCTCTTCCCCTTCTCTTTGAGTTCCCTTCCAATTCCTTCCCTTCCTTTTTTGTTCTTCTTTCCCTCCTAGTCATTTGTTTGTCTCATATACAGCTTTCTGTTCCTTGTCATTCTAAACAGAGTCTCATGATGTGTGTAAAGAGAAAACAAGAGGCAACATGCCTGTTCCCATGGGGTCAAATCTGCTCCTTTTCAAATCTAAGAGGAAATCACCTTTTCATTACAAGGGACGCACTGTTGGGTCTCTGGAGTAAGATATCCACTTCTAGCATTTCCCTAATGGCCAGAGGTCCCAGCAGATCCTATACCCCTTGGACACCCTTATCTCCATAGAAACTTTCCTTAGGGATTTCTCACACCCTCCCGAGGGATGAAAAGGGTCCCCAGGATCCAGTATATGAGCTAGGACTTTTTCAACCATTTTCTCCGGGCAGAATTTCCACCTCTTAGCGTCAGTCTCCAATGCTCTGAACCACATCTATGCCCCTCTCCGTGCTTGTTCATGAGGCTCCGTGCAAAAACATCTTAATCATGGTGAAATTACCAGGGTTTGGCCTATCTGGAGCAGAACCAGGCCTAACGCTGGAAAGCCACAGGGCTGCAAGAGGGCGCAGAGAGCCGCTGGTTCAGGCCCTGCGCCGCTTGCTTGCAGCAGACGCAGGGCACTGCAAACGCCCCTCATTTCAACCATTTCCTTCAGGGAAGGGCCGGGAGACCGTCTCTCCGGGACATTGCCACCTACCTAGGGGCGACAATGGGAGAAATAGCTGGGTGTCCCGGCCTAGGGCCGGTCTGTACCGGCGCTCCGACGGGAGGGCGGGCAGCCTGCGGGGCAGCACCGCTCCTCTCGACCCCTTTTGGGCCTCCAGTTTGTTTTAATAAAGCAGGACAACCAAAATACTAAATGCGGTGAAATAACGTGTGTTCGCCTCCGGCATTCCTGCGGTTTTCTCCTGATAATGCCACATCCCCCCTTACGGCTCTTCCTCTGAGCACCCTCTGAAACTCCTCAGTGTTTCTGTAAGAGATGCTTCGGTGCACCAGATCTCAGGCAACGCCGTCACCCGCGGGGGAAAATCGGGAAAATGCACAGCACGAAAGGCTGCTAGGTCGGTTCTCGTTAAATCAAATCTTGAAGAAAAAAAATTCTAGTCGCGAGAGCCACTGAAATACCGTCGATTTTCATTTACCTGTGCCTTCCTCCGAATTCAGTTAACTCCATAAATACCTTTTTGTTCTCAAATCAGGGAGTTTGCCACGCAGATCGTGTTTCCACTGCTCATTCTAACATTAAAAGACTGCCGCAGTTTTACGGCTCTGGACGAATCTGGGAGAGACAGGAATTGAAATCGAAAGCCCAAATTCCTCACGGTTTACTCACTGTCATCAGTAAAGCAGCAGATGTAGTTTCCAAGGACAAACTTGTCCTGACTGTCCTAGGAGAGGGAATTGTGCCTTTATCAAACCCCCCCCCTCCCCCCCCTGCCTCCCCGTTCCCCTAGGTTTCGGTCTAACAAGGTAAAAATCTCCATAACCTTATGCGATGACAATGAGGCGTTGCTTCGGACAGCCAACAGGTAAAAACAAAACCCCAAAAGAATCCATCCAGAATAGACAGATGCCCTCCCCAGGGGTGCCGGGATCCGGCATTCAGGGGTACAGGGAGGCAGAAATGTGTCCTGGAAATACCATTACATGCTCTCCTAGGCACATCCCACTCACGGCTCTGTCCTCTCTCTCCTCGACGCCACTTACGTGTTACGTAATGTCATTGTACCAGCTTGTCTTTACACACAAGAATAATGCGCCTATTATTTTCTTCTCTCCAAAGCTTCCACCTCTAATCATGTCGTAAAAAATAGCCTTAATAAAACAGTGATAATTACGCCATTATTGTTAACACTACCCATTAAAAATTTAAAAATAGGTTTTCTGGTTTGGTCACCCATTTGAACTAGGTATCACTTTTTGTGGCACTAAATCGTTACGCGATATTCCAAAACTTTCTTCCTTTTTTTAAAAGACGACAAAACTTCAGGTTTTTTAGAGAAAATGATCATGGGTTCCCAGTCCTAACTGGACAGTATCGGTCAAAAGTTACTGACACCCTGTTTACCGGCTAAGAAAAATAAATACCCCTCGGGGAAGGAGAGTGTGATGCGCCTTTCCTTCTGCAGGCTTAGCACTTTCAAGGAAAATGTCTGATTTATGAGCATATCACTCTAGCAACGCTTTAATGTCCCCCTATTACTTCTTCGTTTTGGGAAGTGTGTGTGTGTGTTTCGTTTGTTTTTCGTCTACGGGGCTACATTTCAGACAGCGTTAAGGCGGGATTATGCGTCCTGATTCCGCCTCGGCCATATATCAGCAAGGAAAGCTGCAAACTCGGAGAAATAAATAAGTTTGAAAAGTTTTGAGCGTATTTATGGCATCCTGGCTGTGACCTAGCAAGCGAGAGAGAATAGCTTTTAAATCTCGGTCTGGAACATGCAGGAAAAAACCCACCCACACCCACAGAGATACGCTTTCCAATCTGCCTGGAAATTAATCCCAAATGAGGGAGTCTCCCTCCAAACCGGGCATGACAGATCTGAGAGAAACACTAGACAGAAGGCAGTACTCCGGACCCCGCATTCCCGGCGAGGCAAAACTCCGCGGCGGCGGAGAGCGGGACGGGGCTCCTCGCTGCGCCACGCCGCGTCACTGGTTCGTAGGCGTGCGAGGGACTCTTGCGGCGGTATTCTTCCTGGGGGATGGAAAAATAGACATTTTAAGAAGCCTTTACTAATTAAATCTAAATTGCCCAAAACTTCCAGAACCTTTTTTCCCCCCCTGTTCTTAGATTCCACTCGGGCCTTTAACTCCCTGTGTTTACCCTTGGCAAATTAAAGCAAGTCGGGGAGGGGGGGGGGGGTGGAGAAGGGACGTGCGTCTGTCCGTGCGGGGGTGTACCGCAGCCCGTGCTGCTGCGGGCTGCGTCAAACCTTCCATGGCAATGACCATCGTCTCGGGCTCAACAAAACCTCCGACCCGGGGTACAGGATGGGTGGCTTCTTGGTGGGAACGAATTAAGAATGGGGTGAGGAAGGAGGCAGCAGTGACTCGTAAACGAAGATGATAAAATTCTTGGGGATGGGCCAGCATAATCCGCAGGAATCATCCCCAGGGCTCCAGTCTGCCAGAGAGAGGATTTCCCATTAACTACCCCACAATAGTTTCCATCGCCCACTCTGGGAGCGCTCCCTTGCACTCAGAATTCGGCTCTTGATTACGGTCTTATTTAGAAATAGACACGAATATCCTTCTTCCTATTACCACCAAACTCGTTGTGATGCAGAAATCCTCTCTGTCCGCCAAAGACACCAGCCAGCCTCTTCCCACAGGGCTGCTTGGCCGAGCTAGGAAGGAGACTGGAGGTGAGCTTCCTCGGGAAGCTGGGGCTACAGTGGGCCCGAGGGGAGGCCGAACCTTCACATTCGCCCCAGAGGTGCCAGGAACACGAACACAGCTCCACTGCTTATTTCAACAAAGCGCAAAAACGACGCCACCAGGCGTGGGAAGCGGCATCGGCGCGACACGGAAACAGAGCTGCCCGAGTACCCCGGCGCCTCACCTTGTCAGGCCTTGCCCCACAGCTCCGCTCCGCACCACTCTGCTCAGCGGGATCAGCGCTGTCCTTTTGCTCTGGTCAGCACCGGATCCATCCATCTTTCCTTCCTTCCTTCCTTCCTTCCTTCCTTCCTTCCTTCCTTCCTTCCTTCCTTCCTTCCTTCCTTCCACCCACCACCCACCCACCCACCCACCCACCCACCCGGACCTGGTCCTGCTTCCCCGACTCCGCATTCACACAGCCCGCAGAGCCGAGTCTGGCTGCGGCAGGGGTGGGCGACAGGTCCTCACAGAGCACACATTTGTCTAGAGGCTGGCAGGGGAGAGAAGGGAAAGGGAATTTAATAATTAGTTTTCAAGAATTTCGCAGGCTTTGGAGCAGTGCACGCTTCACATGTGTGATGGAAAGCAGCACAGTCCAGAGTGTGTCAGGCGCATGATGTGCTTTTGCACGGAAAAATACATGCGTGTATATACCGGGAAACAGGAAGAATGATGACCACAGACCTGTAAAAATTCGTGGTTTATCACCCTGAAAACGGTACATATCTTACTAGGAGCGCTTCTTAATCCATGCATCCAGCAGACCGGGAATATTGTTTGCTTGTTTGTTTGTTTGTCTCTCTGCATCCTACTTGGAGAACTAGACGGAAAATCACAGCGTGTTTCCTATTGCGCTGCCTGTTCCCCACCGAAGCAACGTCACCTCAGATATGCCAGTAAATTCCTTACCGGGTTGGGATTGTAATTGGTTGAATGTTTTCTGTATCCTGACTAGCCAATAACACTCCGAGAAAAATATTTAGAACAACCTAGTTACGACAGATGGCGAAAAATGACTTGACACTACACGTGTGAGGCAATATTAACTAAAGATGAGATCCTTACCGCATTCATTAGAAATATCATAATACGCCAAAAAGATTACATGTGCCGCTGTATTTGTGGTATAAGGTCCCTTATTTTCAGATGAGTGCTGTCCAAATGGTTTGCCCTTGTCATGTCTGTTTTAACAACATCTGCTAGCTAGCATAAGATCTGGCCTTGATAACTTGCATTTTTCTGAGCCTGAATTATTCTTGCAGTTCCCCGCCCCGCCCCCGAAAGCAGATAACAATTTGTGCAAAACAATTAGTTAAAAAGAAGAAAAGAGAGGAGACATAAAACTCTCCTAAAAGCGTAAGAATCGTGGAAAAATGGAAACAGCAAAGGAAGAAATAAGAAAAAATGATAAACAGCAGATAGCCAGAATAATTACAGTTACAAGAGAAGTAGATGTATCTTTTCATATGTTAAAAGCAATAAATATATAACCGCAGTTGCAAATGTTAAGCTAACATTTTAATCTCAGTAAACAGAAAACAATGACAGTTATAGCGATAGGAACCGATATTGACCCAGAGCAAGAAATCAAAGCCATTTTTACATTCAAATGTCAGCAGCGCATTTCTTTATCCTCAAGTTTGCAAACGATTCTTAGAAGCCTTATATATGCAGTTAGGCGGAAGCTGATTGCCAGCAATAAATAATGCATCCAAGGAAGAGGCTTGAGTACGTATCTTCTCACTTCCAGGATGCAGCTAAGGATCTTCGCCTCAATTCTACATCAAGATTGTGGCTTAAAGCAGTCAAAGGGCTATTTAATTGTCAGGCAAGGCTTCCCCCTGCGGAACTCTCTCCGCATGTTACAACCTCTTTGCAGCTCCATATGCATCTCTTTTTCACACTTCCCTCTCCATCTCAGGCTCCTACACCTGGTGCATCACGCATTTAGCCCATTCGCTCCGGCTCTTCCTTTCATCTTCCCAATGGCAGACGTTTCTATTTATCCACTGGCAATCAATGTGTGGCGTCACCGGTGGTACTGTAATGACGACTGCACCATTGAGGATGACAGCTTAGAAAGAAGAGGGCAATGGTGATCCCTCCCAGAGCAGCACAGCGGAGTGTAGCGCTCGCATCACAAGGTCACCCTATCTCACCGCTGGCTCCTCTGCATTGGCAGGAGAGGGTTGCTGGGTTTGTACAAGGCTGGGGCGGGAGCAGGGCGGTGGGGGGGGAAGAGATCTGGATTTTTTTTCTCCCCTCCCTTAAGCAAAGCCACAATGGAAACCAGGAAGGAGATGGTGATGTTTCTGGAGGGGACTACTCTTGGCGCTCTAGTTGGCAAGAGGGTGCCTAATTTGTCCGAAGCAGTGGGGAGCCCCGCTGCGGAGCCGCAGGAGAAGATGATCCATCGGAACTGCATCAGCCCCAGACCTGGCCCCTTGTCGTCCCGGGAGAGAGGAGGAGGAGGAGGAGGAGGTGGCGGAGGAGAAGACGAAGAGGAGGTGGAGGTGCTGCCAGGGACAGGGACGGTGCCGGAGAGCCGCTCGGCGGCGGCAGCACTGCTTTCGGCCGGACAGCAGCCCCCCGCCACGGAGCTCCCCTCCAGCAAAGGGCAGCAGAGCAGCTCGGACACCGAGTCGGATTTCTATGAGGAAATCGAGGTGAGCTGCACCCCGGACTGCGCCACGGGGAGCGCCGAGTACCAG
Organism: Eopsaltria australis; assembly: GCA_034509425.1. Classification (NCBI taxonomy): domain Eukaryota; kingdom Metazoa; phylum Chordata; class Aves; order Passeriformes; family Petroicidae; genus Eopsaltria; species Eopsaltria australis. The sequence continues at coordinate 803,462 of JAVTVJ010000069.1, read as the reverse complement.
CACAGCAAAGGTACCCAACTCCTTCCCATGCCACCAGCCCCACGTCCGATGCGGGGCTGGGTGGCAGCACTGGTGGGGCGGGGGGGCTGCCGGAGGGAGTTTTCCACTCGCCAGCTGAGCGAGGGGCAACGAAATCGGGTGCGTGTATGTGTCTGCGCGTGTGTGATCTCCTTTCTGACTGATTCCTCACCTCTCTGCCACCGGGAGACTTGTTTGGGAGTCAGAGGACACGACACCGGGCAGCCCCCGCGTCCCTGGAGGGGAGCCAGGCTTCCCGTCGGGTCTGCTGCTTGTCCATTTGAGTCTTTTTGGCTAAGACAACCACACGCTCTCCTCTTCAATTTATTCTATTTTGTTTTTATTCTTCCCCATCGCCTAGACAGTGCATGCTCCAGGAAATCCCTTACGATCCTCCACACCGGCGGGTTTTTTTTGTATGTGTGTGTGTGTGTGGGTAAGATCAAACGGGTTTTCTGGCCAAGAGCTGTTTGTGGTTTTGCAGGGTGAAATGTGCCCGGGCGAGTGCGGAAGCGCCCATAAAGACCGTAAAATCGCTCGCCGACTCATGCCAGCCCCAAGTGCGGTAGCGAGGGCCTTGTTTGCATGTTGGGTTAAAAAAAAAAAAAAAAAAGAAAAAGAAAAAGAAAAAAAAAAGGAGAGGTCCAAATTACCTTGTCACTTCTATGTCTCGGTGGCGCCAGCTCGGAAATGGTCCCAATGAATTAATTGCCTTTGGTCTCGGGCACAATGAGGGAGAGTTGCATTTGAAAGCAAATGCAGCGGACAGGCCCCTTTTCCCCCTGCCCCCACTCCCCACTCCCTATTCCCACCTTCCCAGCCCGGCAAAGACGCCCCTACCCTGACAACAGCCCACCTCTCCCCCCTCCCCGTTCCTCAATCACTTCAAGAACCCGGGAAACGTAGAGAGCGCTGTCTGTTCTCCCCCGTCCCTCAGAGGCTCGTTGAAAATATCCCATGCTGGGCTTTGGAGGCTGAGCGGAGACCCCTAAGGCCTCGCCTTCCCCTCAGAGAGAACAGTCCCTGCCTGCTGGCTGCTCCTTTCCTGGGTCCTTGCTGGCCTGGAAGAAGGGACAGCGGAGCCGTGCTATATGGACGGCGGACACACCTGCCTTTTCCAGACACTCAGGGTCGCGGGATGCTGCGGCGATCCGGTTTCCCAGTGCGGGAAGAGAGCGGGAGGCTCAGCGAGCGGCCACCGCCATTGCGGGGGGTGTGTGCCGGGGAGGGCGGGGGACAGGTAACCTCCCAGTCAGAGCGAATAAGCACCTCTCAAACCCTTAGCCGGTGTTTCACCCCCTTTCTCGGTGCCCTCCTCCCCGGTCCTTCTTGAATGTCAATACCCAACACCCTCAGGACACCGGGGCGGGCACGGAAACGCCGAATGGGTTGGAACGGGGGACAGAAGTGGGTTCGCTGGGGAGGCGGACGGCGAGCATCCCTCCGTGCCCGCCCGTCTCCGAGCGTGTGTCGTTGCTCCGGGCTCCCCACGCAGGGCCGTGCTCCGAGGCGTTGGCCGGCAGCCCCAGCGGCGGGGGGGATCACCCCAAGGGCAGCGGAGGCAGCGGCGGCTCCCAGGGCTCGCTGGCCTGCAGCGCCAGCGACCAGATGCGCCGCTACCGCACCGCCTTCACCCGCGAGCAGATCGCCCGGCTGGAGAAGGAGTTTTACCGGGAGAATTACGTGTCCAGGCCCCGGAGATGTGAGCTGGCGGCTGCTCTAAATCTGCCAGAAACCACCATCAAGGTATACGCAGCTCGGACATGTTTCCAATTAGCACGATATAAATCTATATGGCCAAACTTCCTTGCAAAACTCGGGAAAGCACTTCGCCAGCATAACCCTCCCTCTCAGCTCCCCCCGCCTCCCGCCCCTTTCCTGGCCCTGCCCGCACCCTGCAGCAATGCGGGAGACGGGACACGGCTCCCGGAGCCATCCCGGCCAGCGCAGCTAATCTGACCTCTCCCTAGCAGATTATTTTTAATCCTCCCTTCGTTTCAGTCGAAATCTCACTCAGCTCTTGGGGGAGGGAAGAGCAAGCCAGTAGCAGATCTTGTTTCGATCTCGCTTTTCTTTGCCTTTTCCAAAACATTTGCCCATGAAAATAAACCCGATAGCAACAATTCCAGGTAGTTCTGGATGCGAAAGGGCAGCAGTGAGTCAGAGCCGCCCGGCTGGCCGGGACCCAGGGACGGGGGGTGGGAGGCAGCAGGACAAATCCCAGTAAGCAGAAAGGAAAACAAGCGCCCTAAAAGGGCTGCTCCTCTGGGTCTCCCTGTAGGTTTTTATAGGGGTTTAACTGATCCCTCCGTACGTGATGACAACTCCCTCTGGGAGAGAAAGCTGGCGCCGGTCTCAGCTCTCCGGCAGACCCACGTCCGCCGCACCGCTCTGGGACTAGGGCCGGGGCCGGCGGCCAGGCGGAGCGGGGCGGCGGCGGGTGACGGCTCTCGCCTCTCCTCTGTCTGCAGGTTTGGTTCCAGAACCGCAGGATGAAGGACAAGCGGCAGCGCCTGGCCATGACCTGGCCTCACCCAGCCGATCCGGCGTTTTATACGTACATGATGAGCCACGCGGCAGCCACCGGGAACCTGCCGTACCCATTCCCGTCCCACCTGCCCCTGCCCTACTACTCCCACATGGGCATCGGCGCCACATCGGCCTCTGCCGCCACCCCCTTCAGTACCCCCCTGAGGCCTCTGGACACCTTCAGGGTCCTCTCCCACCCGTACCCGAGACCAGAACTGCTGTGCGCCTTCAGACATCCCTCTCTCTATCCTGCCCCAACTCATGGACTCAGCAGCGCCGGCGGCAACCCCTGCTCCTGCCTGGCATGCCACAGCGGCCAGTCCAACGGGCTGGCCCAGAGACCCTCCGGATCAGACTTTACCTGTTCAGCCACAACCAGGACTGACTCCTTCCTCACTTTCACGCCCTCTGTGCTGAGCAAAGCCACCTCAGTTTCCATGGACCAGAGAGAAGAAGTACCTTTAACGAGATAAACCTTTGCCCCAGGGTTATTAAACACTCATCCCTTTCCCGGACTTCTCCTCGAGTTAACGTACCTACAACCCATGTTTATTTAATCGTGTGCTCTCCTCAGCCGTGGACACACACAGAAATAAAAAAGAAAAAGAAAAAAAAGACTAAAAATAGCTCAGTCTTAAAAGGATTTACATTCCAAGGGGGGGAAATAAAAGAAAGAAAAAAGAAGGAAAGAAATTACTAGTGATTTATCTCTGAGAAGGAATTTAGGCACGAAGAGGAAGAAAATCAACTCGAATGAAATATGCTCCAGCCACCTATAGAATTGCGCTGTGACTTTCCTTTCCGTGGATAGACTTCTTCCCAAGGGCTGGGGCTTTTGTGGATCACAACAAACTTCATGCACAAACCTACGAGACAGAGAAGGAAAATTTGAAATACTTGAAAGAAACACTATATTGATAACGAAATGTCTTGTGCGCATGAAGAAAGCAAGATGTAATCTCTCAGTGTTCAGAAAATAAAAACAACAGGCAAACAGCAAAAAAAAAAAAAAAAAACCAAAACAAAACCAAAACAAACAAAAAAAACCAAACCCAAAAGGTTTCCGGTTTGCAACTCGGCAGTGTTATCCAGTTGTCTCTATAGAAAATAACAATGTTTTACCATAAAGAAAACCTGGCATTCTGTACATTACTTTCGTAGTTTAATTGCGTTCTTTTCCCTCCCTTGTCTCATCCTTCATTGTGAACAGAAATCCAGCATTTCATTTCCTCTTTCATTCCAACTTTTATTTTTAAGAGGCAGACTGGAACTGGCAGGGAAAAATTACGGGTTCCTGCCTCTTTATGGGTCAGAGCTATTTGTCCTTTAAATAACAATGTTCTATTATCAGTCGCTGAAATGTGCACACACTGACGAAATTAGCAAGTGATGTATATGTAAAGAGGGTTTTTGAATATCGAATGTACAATGCTCTGTGAGCAAAGACCCCGTGCCAAACGCTAACAAGCCGCCAAGGGAAGAGATTAGGTGACAGGGAGCACAACTCCTTCAGACAATCATCAGTCTGTAAATTGGAGCAAAGGCGATTTCCCTTCCTTTGTACTTCAGCCCTCAGTTCTCTCATTGCCTTTTTCTTGCTGTGTCTTCTTTTTCTTTCTTTCTTTTTTAAAAATTTTATTTGTAAGTAATTATTTCATTTGTTGGGTTTTGAGTTTCATTTGTTGGGTTTTGAGTTTCCTTCCCCATCCCTAATCTTTGCATTTGTGTGTGTCCTTTACATGGATCACTTTTCCTTCTTGAGGAGTATTTCTTTCACAAACTCATTGCTTTTGCTAGGATTTCTGTAAACCTACATTTAAAAAACACGGGAAGGAGCTGGATAGTGGCTTCTTCCAGAACCGGAATTATTTATTTCATTCTGTTTTAAAGTAGCCCAAAAAATACACTGCCATAATTTGTTACCATATCGGAATAAAACTTAATAGCAACAAAAATAACAACATCAAAACCAATAATAGCGACAGGTTTTAACAACCTCAAACCATATTTTTATCGTGCTTGTTAAAAAAAAAAAAGGTAAAAATGTTGCTTAAGACGATTTTCACCGTGCAGTTCCTAATAGTTACAGTTCAACAAGCAGGAAAATAAATGCTGGACAGAACAAAGACGTGTTGACACCTCTGTATCTACTTTGTACTAAATTGCTCAGAAGCCTCTGCTTTATTGTCACACTGGAGACTTTTTGTCCTTAGGAGAGGGGTTGCATAGCAGCGTTTCCCTGTAGCGGATGGAGAGCAGGGAAGAGACACGGGCGTGCCAGGATATATTTTTTTCCAATAAAAAATATTGTTTATTACAGCTTTTAAAAAACTGATCCAAAGTCACAATCTTTAAATCATTAAGGCCAGATTATTCCACCCTTTATTTATGAGTGAGATTCCCTCACGGACATGGAAAGCAATGGCCCTTTTTGGACACTCACAAATAGATTCTCCCTCCCCGTCCCCCCACCCCCCCGGAAATAACAATTGTAAACAGCGTCCAAGGGCACAGCCGAACAACATCCGAGCTTTGCAAGTCTTCCCCTCTCCTTTACTTTGTCTTTTATCAGACAGAAAAGCCAGTCAGGTAAAATAGGAGCTGCGAAGCCAGTACTGATCCCATTCCCCCAGCGACCCTGGGAGAAGGGAGCGCTGAAGAGGTCGGGGGAGCGGTAGCACGGCAGATGAGCACTATCCACCAAAAACGGGGGCTTCTGCATAGCCCACGACCCCTCGTTCCTCGGCCAGGCACAGGCACCTGCTGGGCCGAGAACGCAGGCCAAGGTGCTGCCGAGGCTGCTGCTGCGATCGCGGCACCAGTTTGCTCTTGCAAAACGACCAGTTCATAAAATGCCACCGGTAGACGCGCAGGGCAGTACGTATAGATATCTATCTTCAAATACATGTATTTTATGTATCTAGGTGTGCATGAGGAAAAAAGAACATTTAAGCCACTTGCACCCGTGACTGGGGCATTACCCCTTAGCGAACGGGGAGCGGGGAGGCAGGGACGGGGAGCGCCCGCAGCCGGCACGGTCTCCGCTCTCCCCGCGGCTCCAGGGTCGCCCTCCCGATCGCCCGCTCTTGGAAGATGGTGCAGCGAAGGGTGGCTGTGAATTTCTCCGCGGTTCGGTCACGGGGCAGAGATTGCCTGCGACAGGTAAATAGGCTGCTGGTCGCGGTAATGCCAAGAGTATTTTCAGTTAATAGGGGAGGGAAAATGAGGTGTCTGGAGCGATATTGGAAAGTACAAGATCGATGATCCATCCTCGTGTCCAATCAGCAGCCTTTAATTGACTGTATTTTCTAGGTAATTGAGCCGCTGTGCTCCTAAATTGAAGTGGAAGATATAACAATACATCTCAGTGGGAGGAATTACTCATTACTTCATAATGAAATTTTCCATTTGCTGCGTGGGGCCGCTGTCGTTAACACCTTCGCCGCCGGTGGTGGTGTCCGCGGCCCCACGTGGGGTGTTGGCTCCGGGCACGCGTGGGACACCGAGGGCGGCGAGGGCACACACAGGGTACTCAGCCGGCAGCGGATTCTGCCTTTGGCCCCGAGCCGCTGCCACCAGGCAGGCAGGTTTCCATGGCCTCGCCCTGGTCGGGGAAAGAGACCCTTCGAGGAATTGGGGTGAGGCCCCGGGGGAGCCGGCGGCGGGCACCCGGCCCCTTGTCACCAGCGGGAGCGGAGTTGTCTTCGGGGTACCCCATGTGCTACATCGGGTTCGCTCCCTGGCGAGCCAAATTCAGCTCCTAAGGGCTGTCCCTCCCACCCCCCCTTGTTAGCGTTTGATTGATTGCCTTATTAAAGCGTGTTCTTGTAAGTGTGACCGAGCTGATTGCACTGCATATGTTTGGGATAATGCTCATTTTAAACAACTGAATAATAATACTACTAATAAAAAAAGGACCAGAAGAGGAAGAAGATGAGCTCTAGAGAACGGGTTAAGCCTAAACGATCCCGGGGAGCAGCGCTGTAACTCGCGCATTAAATTGCTCCTTTACTATCAAATCGCTCAGCCCGTCTTTGTTGTGTTTTATCTGTCACCTCCTGTACCATTAAGTGAAATAGCAACGAGGCTGACGCTTACTTTCCCGTCTCAGACTATATGTTTTTATTAAGGTTGTATGATTAAACTGGATCGGATCTGCTTTCCCAGCACTCTGCCTTACTTCAGCGCCTAAATAATTGGCAAATCGTCTCTCCGTATTTCACGTTTTCTGCTGGGTTGTTCGGTCATTTGCCGGCACCTGCAGGAAAGTGCGCGGCTACTTTAGCTTTTTGGCTCGTCCGTCTGAAAGATCCTTTTGTTTTCTATTATTCTCCTGCTCGCCTGGCTACTTTATTTTACTACCGAGTTTAGCCCCTGAAAACACCCTCCACCATATGTCACCCCAAGGCTCGCTGTCCTGTCTTTTACAATAGTGTCACCCTGGGGTAAAGCCCACGTCAGGATGAGCTGAAGTCTGGTTAGCACAAACGGCTTCATTTAGGCGCATCAGGTTCCTGGGTGGATGTATAAGGGTAGAGAAACCAGTCCCAGGCGCTTTTTCCTTCATCCTTCTACCCTTATATGTTGCCTGCTTCATTCAGATCTTCTCGCTTGTCCTTTTGTAGGGCGAGAGGGTCCCGTCCTGACCCTGGATAGCTGGTACTGTCAAAGGGATGCGGTTCCGGTAGATTAGGGTAGATCCCCGCCGGAACTGGTCCCTATTTTAGAAAGTTTTTCCTATCTCTCTCTCTTTCTCTAGTAGGAGGAAGAAGAGATAGCTAGTTCAGGATCTTCTAACAAGAAAACAAATAAATCACAACCTCTGGCCTCCAAGTCACAGTTTGCTTCCCTCCACCCCTTTTTTTTTTCTTTAAAAAAATCAGTTAACCTCAGTGTATCTACGACCAAGAATGTAGTGCAGGTTTACACTAATATTTACAAACCTCGTTTCAAAGAATCTCCATCGGTGTATTGCATGCACATATACCAGCAAAGCAAACACATAAAGTGATTTTCCCTGCTGCCCTCTCTGCAAAGAAGTGCCTGGGACTTCAGAGACAGAAATTGCCACTTAAGAACATCACATGGAAGTATTAAGTAATTATTTAAAACAAGGCTGTTTAGAAAAATATTTGTGTTTATTGCAGCTGCTCGATTGGCCTCGTTAAATCTGGGGAGCATTTAAATTGTGTTACAGTCTCATTTAAATCCTGTTTCGTTCCAGCAGGCTGCAAAGCCTGAATAGAACCAATCACTCCATAATGATGATGAATGAGAAATTAATTCAGATACAAGCAAGACAATTTAGGCCTTCATCTGTTTAAATAGCCTTCCAAGATTATTCGCAATTGCAGGTCACAGATTTAATCAATTGTCCAATCTTGTGAAAGTCATATCCTTGCATCTTCATCGAGATTATTTATAGCGCGACGAAGCCCAGTGAAAGGTATACGCTCTTAACAGAAACAATTACTTAAAGAGAAGCGTTTGCAAAATGAAAAACAAATGCCTCCGTGGGCAGTAAATGATCAAACACTTCCTCTCTCTCCCGGCACATCCTCCCCGGCCTGAGGAAAGGAACGGAGCTGCAGGTGGGGGGTAAAGGGGACCATCACTAAACTCCATCCCTGCCGGATCGGCTCTCATGCTCTTCAGCGAAACCACCCGCACTCCGTGGGCCACTCAGTCTATTCTCTTCGGGGCCGTGCTTTGGTCCTGAGAGTGATGGCAGCAGAAAGGACACGTTAAAAAGCATCTTTTAATCACGCAAGGATAAGCAAACCGCGCCGCTGCTCAGCCCGGGGATGCCAAGCTCTCCTGCGGGGAGAACTGTCATTTTCTGCCTCTGACTGGCTCCTATTCGAGATATATAAATTTATGTGTACTAGCAGCCCTGTTTTAGGCCAAGCCCTGCGAATCCCCCTGCCCAGACTTGCACACAACCGGTCTCGCCCTAGCGCAGCGCTCGCCCGGCTCGGGATGAATCCGGTAGAGAATCACTGCACCTCTCCTGGAAACGTCGGCTCTTCTTTCGGGCTTCAAACAGCCTCACCTGGGAAAACCCGAGGTCCCGAATAGCTCAGGGTTGATAAAGCCTCTACGAAAATTGAAATAGACCACTCTGGTAAAAGGGAGAATTGTTTCATTTCTGGAAAAAGAGGCGGAAAGCAGGGAAGAGACCAGACTTTTTTGTCAGGGTCCCGGTATATAACTGCCCCCTCCCACTTCTCACCCTTTCTCCGAACACCTCCCTGGAGCCCTCATCCTCCCTGGCACTGAAGCCCCGTCAGGGGCGGCGGATGCAGGCTCCTGCCCAGACTCGAGGGGTGGTCCCGGCCTCGGAGAAACACCTGCTGCCCCAAAGAGGCTTATCCCAGTGCACAGTGAACACAGTGCGAAGGGAAAACCTGGGGTATGGTGGGGATAGAACCCGGCCTCAGGTCCTCTGTCCAAGGGGCCCTGAAAGTGGGGGCTCCGAGGATCGCTGGGCAGCGCGGGTCAGTCGGCTCCGCCTCGCTCCTGGGGACGAGGGGCTCACCAAAGAGCCCCTGGAAGCCACCACAGTTTGACCGCAGAGAGGGGCGGGTTTCATGGGTGGGAGTGTGCGAGGGTCAGCACAGGTGGCTCAGCGCGAGGTGAGACGTCCTCCCACTGAAGCGGGAGCCCCGAATGAATGCAATTTTTCCGCACGGGCACTGTCGGGGTGGGGAAACGCGAGGGTTTCGGGCAGCAGAGAGGGCCGGAGGAGCCGTGCGAGTGCGCAGCCCGACACAGGAACCTGGAGCAGCGCCCGTGCCGAAAACAAAAGCCTGCCTACAGGACCCCTAGAGCTTCAAGGAGCCGGTCTCAGCGACAGACTTTGATGTATCGCTGTCCAATTAGTGCCTTTAATTGGTGTCCTCTGGGACAGGCAACCCGAGAGCTGAGGCGGCGAGAGCTCTCTCGGCAAGCCCTGCCCGCCCGCTCGCAAGGTAACAGATAAATAATGCGGCCGGGCTCCAGGAATCCTGCATCCCTCTCCCTCCGAGCAGGAGCGGGGAAACCACCAAGCAAACTCGAGGCCAACTGCTCGCAAACCACCCCTCGGACACTCGTGTGCCCAGCCAGGGAGGGACGTGGGGTGCTGCTGCTTCCACGTTTATCCCGGCCCCGGCGAAAAACGCCCCCCTCCCGGCCCGCTGCGGAGGGGGGTCACCAGCGTGGAAACGACGCTGCTTAACACATACCGCACGTTCCTTCCAATTTGGCTAATGAAGGTCGCCTGTTAAGCGTAATTTTAGAGGTTAAATGAGGCTGACTGCAGATTTAAAGACGCTTGATAAAACGTCTTATTTGAATGACACCAATTGTACATATAGATGCCATGACAGCGGTCTTGATTTATCTTGGGGGAGGAGGAGGAGGAAACAAAGCAAACACTCTAACAGGGAGGGAGGAAAACGCTTTGCCAATTTATTCTAAACCAAAAACTCTCGGTCGAAAGAGAAATTGATTGCTTCATTCATCAAATGTATAAAATACATTTCTGAGATCAGAAGGTGCTCGAAGAGAGAGAGAGAGAGACGAGGTAAAGTTCGTAGTTGACAAGAACCGTCAAAAGGAGCAAGAAGTCATTGGAAGCTCACCTTGAAGTAATTCTGGTTTTCTTATACTTTATTCTCCTTTTCCCTTGTTTTTTTCTTATCGTATTTTCTTTTTCTTCGAGTAGTCATAAAACATTTTAAGGAAAAAAAAATCACCTGAAGCCAGAGGAAGATGAGATTTTTTGATTAATAAGGAAATCAATTTGGCAGAACGGAAGGGATGCTGACTTCTCAAACTCGCAGTTAGCAGAGGCGTCTCTGGGGAAGGCAAGCAGTTTGAGGCTGTTTCAGGAGCCATCAATCCCTAGTACCCGGATACACCTCAAAACTAAGCCACCAGAATTTTTACAAGAAAGCGTCTCTGATCGATATTTGTATGCTGAACTGTTTTACTTGCTCCTCTGCAGTTGTGTTTTCAGTGTTAAAACATTGTCATTTTGCCACATTCTTCCCCAGAAGCAATACAGGGTTACATTAGAGGCGTCTTTTATGCGCAGTCCCCAGAAGCTGTGTGTGTGTGGGTCATGCACAGCCACCAAAAATCACAGCCTGAAAATCCCTCTTCCCCACTCCTTACAGAGAGACCTTAATTTGCACCTGGATGGGCACTCTCCATTTTGTATTCAAGGGAAAAGACGCTAACAGTCTGGTCAGCCAGTTTCTCAATAGCTTAATCTCGCCTTGCTAAATTTGTATTAAAGGAGCATTTTACTTTCTTTGTCTTGCCTGCCTGGGACCAAATTCTGAAGGTCCTAGCTTGACCCAAAATGTATTTTTGCCTACATAGTTTGCTTACTGCTGTTGCAGTGTAGGATCAAAGATGGGTTTCAGAACAAATAAAGCAACTACTATTACTAAATCCACACGATTAATATGAATCACTCCTGGGAATTATTCTACAATTATTCTAACGTTTACTCAAGCCAGTGTACTTCAGGGAGGGAAGTTTTCTCTCATGTGGAGATACTGAGTCATAGGTTCCAAAATCACTTTCCATAAATGATCTGAAATAAAATTTAATCCAAACTCAAAAGGTCTTATTTACTATATAGCAGCTATATAGCAGCACACTTCTGCCTCCTCTCACAACTAAAAATGAAATAGAAAATCATACAGGAAAGAGAAGGGGAAAAAAAGGGGAGGGGACACACTCCTAACTTTGCCAGTGTTTATGCTCCCTTTCAGCCAGTTGAAATGTGGAGTGACATCTGTTCTGCAGACAGGAGAGCACTCAGCCTGTTTACCGTGTTGGTTTGGCTCTGAATGACATTCTAAACCTGCTCCTGTTTCAGCAGAGATGTGGATTTGGGCAAATGGACAAGTTTGGATGTCTGAGCCATTCTCAGGCCCAAGCAGTGCATTACTGCCCATTAACTCTGGCTCTTGAGGTACAAGAAAATGGAGGCTACATGACCCCATACCCCCCTCCCTCTGCTTTGGCAGTCACAGCGTTCCACCTGAAAGCCTGTGTGTCATTTGGGTCACAAAGGCAGGTTTTTACAAAAGAGCTATACTGAAGCATGGAGCAACTGAATTATGTGTTGATGGTAAGGAGACAGCTATTCCTGCATCCATTTAGTTCCAATCTAATCTAATCTAATCTAATCTAATCTAATCTAATCTAACTTCAGATCATGATACCAGGTTCTCCAAGAGTAAAAGCTGTAGCATCACTAATTATGGATGTCATTAGGTCAGTCCCTATTCATGTGTCTGTCCCATCTACTGAATTTTTGTATTATATTCCAGTTGCCACTTGTATGTCAAAGGTTTTGTGCAAGCATTTGTAAAATAATAGTGCAAGAGAGGATGAAGAACACCATGACCTCATTTTATGATACTGCTCCACAGAAAAAAAAAAGAAGTTCACTAGTGGGAGTTTGCTGTAGGTTCTGCAGGTCCAGATGCAGGAATCAGAGATGCTGTCACTCTGTGTGCTGGCTCCCAGTGCTGATTTCCACAGCATTGTTCCAGAGGGTATTCCCCACACTAACATTCCCCAGCCAAATCCAAACTGCACATAACATCACAAAGGGTCAGTCACCAGAGATCTGCAGTGGGGGATGATCAGCCATATCACGGAAGTTTCAGTGTGTTCAGAATCTTAAGCAATTCCTGCAGTCAAGGCCAATTTTTGTATTTACTTTTTCTTCAGTGACAGCCTCACTCTTTAGCCAAAAGAAAGATATTCCAAGGTCTGACTTTAAACTTCTCAAAGCCCTGCCATGCAATTAGAGTGACATTTCTACACTGGAATGAATGCATGGCTTCATGGTGCTATGGCAACAACATATCATTGGCATGTAACTCCACCAAGGGCAAAATCATCTACCCTGATAGTCCCAATCAGTTTTTTATGCAGGAGCATAATTCTCACAACAACCTTTCCTTGAAAAAGTGGTTGTAAATTCGAGCATCTTTGTGCATGCTCTTTCAGCTTGCCATAACCAGCCCTTCAGCAGGGGATGGTACTTGATGTCTCCTGTAATCTGGCACACCAGTAGAAATTAGAGAGTTGCAGTTACATCATCATATTGAAAGTGTACAATTAGTTATTTCCTAGACTTGTTAAACTTTTGCTTTATAAACGGATAGGTTAAATCTAGAGGAACCTCAGGCTTGATCTGTACATCACAGACCATTAGATTTCTTCCAGTTAATCTTTACTGAGTGCGATATGATACATTCAGCTTTCAAAACAGGTGCTTGATGTGACCTGATTTACCAGCCTATGGAGAATCTTGATAGTATATGCCAGCCATTTGTGAAAGCAAACAGAATGGACCAGAAAAATAAAAAGCCTCAAGGTTTCTTTATTTCTAATAAAAATTGTTCAGTAATTTATCCTTCTGTTCTTCTCAGATAAGTTCCTGAACTTTTATTATTTAGCATTTCCCATTAGAGAAGTTTACCTACTGTAGTAAAGCACATCTCTATTTTGCTCTGACAATCTAAGCAAATATGAAATTTGTGTGAGGCACTTTCTTCCATTACTGAGCTCTGAGTGAGGCTTTCTCTTACACTGTCACCAATTTTACAGCCTCCTCTCACAAAGCATGGGAATCCTAACTACCTACACAGTATCAGGGTATTTTGTATTTGTTCCATCAGCAGCTTGTCTTTATATTTCTATTTCACATTTCTCGTCCAGGCAACCAAGAACTATGGTAGCCCAAATGCAGTTCTGCAGCACATTTCTTCACTATAACATTGTTTTTCTCCATCTCTGTTTTCTAGCACATTCCTCAGTATGTAAGGACTGGGTTCCTAAATGTCTTATTCTGTATTTTGCAATATTTAGAATAATTGTTTTTGTCAGCTCAAATTTATAATCCCAATTCATAATCCCATTTCATGATGATGTCTATACCGTTGACACTCTTTAGTGCGCTTCAAAGTTTTAGCTGGCTTTAAATAGTTGCTGGCACCTACTGATTGAGGATACTGTAGGGATGACACATAATATGTTAAGATTAAAATGTCTAGGGGTAAATTCCTTACAGAAGCCCAGGCTGAGACATTTATAAACTAATCATTAAAATAAATCAGATGTGCAATGCCAAGGCCTATTTTTCATAAAAGCTATGTTGACTGACATATTTGGGAGAGGAATGCAAGTTATTAAATTAATATTTTGTCAGCTTCACTGTTATTTTCTTTTATTTTTTAAAGACTTTGCAAATTCACTGATTATTTCTCTAACCCAGTAGGCTTTGTTTAATATCTTCTTTAGTTAATAATCTTTTAAAAAGTGCTTAATCTTCCTCTTTTGTTAAGATTACATCACCCTGATTTTCAAGTGAAGATTAAAACACTGATTTTGCACTTCCAGCTAATATTAGATCTACACTCCTGGGAGGATTTCTTTTGGTTTTGCTATACTTTAGAATTTTCACAGCTTTTTACCCCTTTTACAGCATATTGCTCCTGTATTTTTCCTCTTGTCTGTAGACTACCTTGTCAACTTCCTCTGTTTTGTAACATGTAATGTAGGCTAATTGCTATGTAATACAGTTCCCTCTGCATGTTAAATGGTGATTTTTTTACTTCAGATATTTGCCTTAATTTTACTCGGTCTGAGGACTGTTCTGGAGTCAGAAACTTGCCCTCCATGTAGATATTTCTCATATGCAATGTATTTCCTGTCTCCAGCCACCCACCAGTTTCCAGTCTAAAAATTAATACATAACAAAATCCAAAAAATAACTTTTTTCCATGCTGACATCATGTCTTTCAAGATGTGGATTTAGCCATGATTTTTAGAAGCAATCAATGCTGGTTTATTGCTTGGTGCATGAGATAAAGTAGCACACATGCTGAACTGAGTTTGTCCAGATGCTACTATTTTTATGCCTAGATATCACAGACAAATGTTTAAGAGGTAATCCCATTCTTGGGTTTGATTTGGCAGTTTTTGACACACATCTGTCAGCACCCTGGTCTTTGTTAGTTAGTACATCAATCCATGTGCTTCTGAGACCTGTTGGTTGTGAGTTATAATTATAAAGCTGGTATTCCCTCCTTCCTTTCACTGTTCACATGACTACTCCCATCAGGTGCTAGTGTTGGTGACTATCTTCTCACTAATAAAATTTTCCTGTACTGGGACTGTGCTATGCATCCAACCTATCACTTTTGTAAAAAAATCTAAATAATTAATTTTCTTAGTAGTCTTTGTTACATCGATTTAAACTTTTTACTGTATCACATTTGCAACTGGAAACATGTTTATGTCTTGCAGCTGTGCTCCCTGGAGTCACTGTACTAAAACCTCTTGCTGTTCTAGCTGATTCCCAGCCACTTCCCTTACCCATGGACAAGACACACTACGCATGCAACTTTTTTCCTATTATTGCATGTTCCATTCTTCCACTGAAGCAAAAGTTCGACTTCAGACCAGAAGCGAAGTCCTGAGAACAATCTTTTGAAGTGTGGAAGAGCCTCTAAAAGGTTGGTATGGGTATTCATCTAGTCATGCCTCTTGCTTCTTACTCAAATCCTCAAAGAATTTCTTTAACCCTTTACCACTAGTTGCAGTGAGTATCAGAGGATGATACCCACAGGATGATTTCACAAAATTTCTGCCTAAGTAGTGCATTGATTCTCATTTTTTAACATGATCACCTTGATCACTTCAATGTCTTTTTGGCTGTTTGCAACTTGACAGATAACCAGTTGTGGCATTTTTATCTCTACATGCAGTTTGATATCATGCTTTGGAAAGCCTATGACATTAAGCATTTGATTTAGCAAAGGATAGCTACATCTCATAGTCCTTAGTCAATAGCTTAGGGATTTGTTGATATCCCTGTATAAATTTCATGTCAGTTCTTTTCTGGCAACTTTACATTCCCTGAAGATTTCAGTCATCTCATGTCATTTTATGCCACCGTGGAGATCTTCAGTGCAACATTCAGTGATGACAAATTAGAAGTGAAGGCACATGGATGTGCTAAAATAAATCTTAAATTGTATCTTTGAATCTGCATAGTTATTCCAGCACTTTGCTGAATATTTTCCTGGTAAGTCTGCAGCCTTTTCAAAGTGAGGATTGAATTCTATTGATGGATTTATGCTACATATAGTTAAAAAACCTCTCTGCTTACCACTATAAGCTACCTCATCACCATGAGAATTCATATTCAGTTATTCTCAATCTTTCAGAGGTTTCAACGGCATGCTACTC
Organism: Eopsaltria australis; assembly: GCA_034509425.1. NCBI lineage: Eukaryota > Metazoa > Chordata > Aves > Passeriformes > Petroicidae > Eopsaltria > Eopsaltria australis. The sequence goes on along the minus strand of JAVTVJ010000069.1, from coordinate 787,646 downwards.
CAGATCCACATCCTATGATAAAGCCAAATGTGGAAGCAGATGTGGGACCATTTACCATGTGATCCAGGTAATTTAGTTAAGGTGACAAGTTTTTAAAATATATTTATATCTAAAGAGATTCACATTCTTTTCCAGCAATTCCTCCCCTGAAAATATTGATAAAATTAATGAGCAGTGGTGACTCATAGAAGAACTCCTGGAGGATCTGTGATAATTCTCCCTTAGGTGAGGACTCTCTCTTCTGATGATCTATTAGTTATCGGGCTTTCAACTTCTTTAGTAAGTGTTACACTCTAATAGTTTACTTTTTATATCAGAATTTGGATTAAATCAAAAGGCATTAAGAGTCTGCTAGAAAAATGCAGATATTTTTGCCAACAGAATATATTATAAAAAGAAGAAGAAGAGGCAAACCCTATTAACAAAATTCTTTCTTAATAAAGCAAATAAAGAAAAAAAGTTTTTTGTGACAATTAATTGTTTTGCTATCTTGTAATTTGCTATTGATTGCATCTTGCATTACTTTTTCTATGGTTTTGCCTGGGAGCAGCTATTAATTTTAACTTTGGTATGCTGATTATTTTTTCCCCACCCCTTTTGAAATTGCCTCAGACATACGAGACTTGCTACACGCCTTTATTGCACCCTATATTCTTCCATGTCCCATGGCAATCTTTGAAAGGAAGTCTGGAATTCAATTCCATAGATAGGTTATCTACTCAGTTTGATCATCTGTGTTTGCAGACTGCTCTTCAATCAAGCTCACTTGGGACTTTCTATTCCACAATTTCAAACACTTCTATCTGTTAGCAGGCAGGCCAGAACAGCTTTGCCAAATGGACTCATTTTGATCCTGCTATTTGAATTGTGCAGAGCTTTGAATTTTAACTTTGGGCACAGTGCCTGCTGTGATTATGTTGCATTCAGGTCCACTGTCTATTTGGAATTCACTTTTTATCCATATCCATGCAGCATCAGAAGCCAACCTGCTATAGAATATACTGGTGTAGATTTAATTAAGAGACTTAGTAAAACCTTTATTTCATTAACAGAGCGTCATCCTCCAGTTTCATTTTCCTATTGGAGACTGGTGCAAACACCTTTGCATGGTGTCAGTTCTTTCCAGGGGTACTGGAGACACAGCTGGTCTTTACATCATGCTTCCCCTTGCAGTCACACATTGTTTGGTCATGTGTTTCCAATTGTGTGCTTCATTCTTTCAGTGCTTATTAGATACTTGGATTAAGAAAACATGCTTTCTGCTGTGTTTCAAATACCTTTGCAACTTTGAATTTGTCTCTCACATTAAAGTTGTGGTGGCCTAGTTATCCTTTGTTTTGTCACAGATAGTTTTGTTTAGTCTGTCAGTCTGTTAACATTCATGTGATTTGGCTTTACCGCACAGACTGATGACTTAATGGGACAGACATTTCAACAAGGAGGTAGTTTCTGCTAAACAGAATTTATTTCCTTGAAAGAGCTGTTTTTTTCATGGGTCTTCTTTCTGATGCTTTGTATAACACATCTAATTCCTCTTGCATTTATCTGCTTCACTTAAAATACCTACATTAAACTTTTCTGTGCTCCTAATCATTCTGCATCCTTTCTTCTCTTTGCAGTAACTCAACATCATATGCAAGAGAACTCTACTGCTTCTCTCTCCTGTTTTATTTCCAATGGTGTAATTTTAAAATCCTTTCTGCCTCCCACACTAGCCTGTCTATATGTCAGTAAAGATGTCCCAGGCTTAACTCTAGCAGAGCAAGTGTATCTATCACCCAAAGAAGCTCTGTTCAGCAATTGCCTAATCCCAGAAACATTTTATTCGACTTCTGCCAGACTCTAAATATTAACACAAGGACTAGGAATTAGGGAACTCAAACAGTTTGAGAGACTAGGCTGTACAAGCATGAATTTTTTTTCCTAAAGGAAACCCTCACACCCAGGCAGAAGGAGCATATGGTGCAATCCATTGGTCCTCAACAGGAAGAAAGACATGGCTGCCCAGCAGTCCTGTCCCAGAATGCAGGCTCCACTGGAGGAGGGAGTGTCTCTCTGTGCTTGTGCCTTCTCCTCTGTGCTCTTGGAGAGGAAGTCCTGGTGCCTAATGCCAGCTTCTGGAGTCACTGCTGGGACCTGAGGTGCTTCTACAGCTCCTGCTACCTTTTTTACAGCAGCTTTATTATGCCATCAGTATTTGTAACAAAGCCTATGACTAGATCTCCCTGCTCTGTCAGATGCTTGAGGTAGGTTTTTCAAAAGTGTAGGAAGGAGGTACATGCCTTGAAACCACTCTTATGCCCTTCTCAGTAGATACATACTTTAGAATTTAGTCATGATTTTCTCATCCTAATCAGATTCAATTCTGTCCAATATTCATTCATTTCCCTTGAGGAAGCCTTGAGTTTTTAGTCCGAGCATTTGGGTCTAGTACAACTTTCTTCCTGTTTCTGACAACATTTGCATTTATAATGGTTTGCTTTTATTCATCTATCTGCAAACCACAGCATTACACATAAGAAATTCTGAAGTATTACTGATAAATGCACTACCTTTCAGACCATCCCTGGAGCTTGCAGAGAAATGGCAGCAACAAACAACTTAAACCAAAGTTGGATAAAACAGAACTTGTAAGTGCAACATTTCCTGCAGCAGACACAGTCTTTCTATAAGGGTAATTAATAATAGTTGTTAATAGCAAGACCTAATTTTAAAGAAGCAACTTCAGACAATCGTGAGGAAATGAGAAAACTGATCAGCTGAAACAATAAAGATCAGTTGTAGCATAATTGTAGAACAGTATTTAAAGATTCAGGAAATCTGATGCTTTTCTCTCCATTAATCAGAGCAAATACAACATTACAGATGTTACTTTTTCAAAGGCAGTTGTGTGTGCATACACAGCACATCTCTGAGAGCAGAAGCCAAATTGTCTATGTGTAGAAGAGTCTGATTTTTTTAATAGCAGAATTCATAAGGACTAAAGAGTTCAGACAAGCTGTTTTAAAGCTACTATATAGCTTGGGTGAAATAAATAAAACATCTTTCAAATGCTGAGGAAGAACACTTGCAGTTCTCAAAAATCTCACCTAAAAGACAAATTATACCAGAAAGAATTGCTGTAACTACACTAACTTGTGGTACTCCCATCTGGGGAAATTCTACAAGGAAATTATGCAGCCCAGCCTGGAGACTTAAGCAATGCTTCACTTACCTGCAGTTTTGGAGCAAGAGGCATTCTGTTGCTCATAACTGAATGCGTTGCCATCTTTGTGTATGTCAGTAAAACATGTTTTCCTCCAACCTGTGAGCAGCTAAGCCGGCTTTGCAAGCAGCCATCAGTTATAACATGTCCCTGACAGACCAACCCTGCCTTCTTGAGCTAGCCTGGTGGAGATAGCGCAAGCACAACCCATCTCCATGACTGCCACTTTAATACTTAATGGTTACTCTGCATTCCTTTTATATAGGATTTCAGCTTGGTCTTATCACCTTGCAAGTGCCTGCATTTAAGCCTTCTCTGCCCCCTCTCACTTACTCAAAGGGATCTTTCACCTGTTGTGTCATAGGATTAGATAAGAAAGGCATAAGGGTCATAGGACTAGATAAGAAAGGCATAAGGCACATGGGCAAACCTAATCATTCCACATTATTTGTTTCTACTTTTGAGATCCTGCCCCAGCTCACAGCTTAAGCTCAGGAAAAAATGCTCCTTTCTTCTCAGAAACCAAGTTGCTGGCCCACAGGTCTTATATTCTTGAAGGTAGTAGTACAAAGTATTTTCTAAGGAGCAGAGATCTGCTACATATTCCCCCTTCCCACACTTACTTTTTCTCACTAGCTCTTTGCTGAAAAATGTGGTCACTGATGTGAAACAAAATCTGCCAGTGCATGATGCTCTCTAGCCTGTGTTTTGTTGTAGGCTGGATGGGTCACCCTGCCTGTTACAGTGGTTGCTTGATATTTCCCATGACATGATCTTCCTTTGAGGAACTTTCAACTTTGCCAAACACCATAGAAATTTTCTATGTTGGGTGTACAGTGCTTAGTGAATTTATATAGACACACATATTTATGCAGAAAATAAACTGCCACTTCTAAGAAGGAATATGGAGAAAAACATGGTGTTCTTCCCATGCTAAAAATTTCAGCTGACCTTTTATTTGGAAAAACATAGGTCATCTCTCCCGTATCTTGAAATCTGACAGCCTTTTTTAATTTGTGGCCTTTATTGAAGGTTGCACCTTTTACCATCCCTTTGAGATGCTCCCCAAACTTGCCATCATGCAAGTCATTGAAAAATTACGACTCTCAAGAGGTCTGTAGGAGTATTTTAAGGCTGAGTGGGCTACAAAGCCATCATCTCTTGTGTTCTCAGTCTTTGACCCACTGAATCATTATTTCTTCCCTGGGCTATGACACAAGAAAGTCCCTCTACCTCAGAACATTCCACAGCTTGGGAACAAGGACACAAGCCTGAGAGGCATGAGATAGGGGCTGTAAACTTGCTAAAGGAAGTAAAGCACAGGAATATAGAAATATAGAAATACAGAAATATATATATATATATATCTGACAATAGGCACTTATTTCACAGCTACATTTTGAAAGTAACTATGGCATTTTAGATGGAGGCAAATCCTCTTGTTGATGGCAGAATCTAACTACAACACTTTCCTGACTGAGCCTCTTAGAGGTTGTGGGACAGACAGCAGTTCTTGTTCTGCTGTAGGAGTCAGATGTGTGATGAACTTTTCAGAACTGCTGACCTGTGACAATTCTGGGATAGAAGATGCAACTCTTGGCACTTGGGAAATTTTACAATAGAAAAAGCAAAGAACATATGGAGTTTAGAGGTTGTGCTTTGGTCCTGCCTAACTTTGACTTCAAGAAACAGTCTTTGGATGTGGCTGTAAATTTCCTGAAGATTCTCCTTGCATGGAGTTGATGCCAGACAGCTTTCCCGTCTTGTAGGCCACTCTACTGCCCAGTCCTCTGTGACACAGAACACCAACTCCATTCTTCCACCAAAGCCATCTTCAGTGGAAGACTGACAGCCTTTTATATTGCAGGAATGTGTTCCCACGGTCATGAACAGCAGTAGACTGAACCAAGGTCTCACAGGGCAGCTGCTTCATGGTCAGGGATCTATCCCAGATGTTAGCAAGACTCACCTCAGGGTCTTCTTAACATCTATGATAGATTTCTACCATCAGCTTAAAAAGTGGCAGAAAATTTTTGTAAGCACTATGAGAAGCGCTACCTAGAACTTGGCTAGAGGAGAGACTGTTGCTGGATTATCATAATGGGCTGCTGCAGCTGTTGTGAAACTGTGGATCCTGCAGTGAGAAATATGATGATAAAGTTAATGAATAGTTCCTTCTTCATGGCAAAGGTTTGAATGACATGCACTAAGTGCACTCTGAGAGCACACGGCGACCAGCGCAAAGAAACAAAATAATAAGTACTTGCTCTTAAGAGGTCAACAACCTCTTACCTGAATAACAAAATATTTCTGCTGAAAAAACCAGCACATAAGAAAAGGTAGAGTGAAACAGCCTAATGTTTTGTGTTTCCTAACTTTGGCTATTTGACCTTGCAACTTCAAAGGTGTTTCTTTAATATTCTCTAGTTCTCTTAGTTTCCAAACACTGTTTTGTACTTCATTTGTCTTCTGTTGTTCCCCCTTCCTAGGTGCTGATTTCCTTCCTCAGTTGCTGTACTGAAGCTTCTTGAAGTGTGTGCTGTCTTTTCAATTAGTGTCTGTGTGGCATTTAGCACAGCGGGCAACTGAATCTGATCCCAAACACATCATTTATGTCTCTTGTTTGGGTCACCTCACATCTGCTCGTGCGATTTGTCTGGCCAAATGCATAGGTAGCTTCTGTGCAGTTAGAGACCGGTTTGAAAGTCAGTCAAGGGGCTGGACAGCACATAAGATATGATGGATCAAGAGTTCAAAGAAGGCCATAACCCAGAATCACTGCTGCTGAACCACTTTTGGAAAGCTGATCCATTCACTGCTCCATGAAAGACTGTTCCTTGTCAGAGGTTAAAGGGATAGTACATAGTACGTTTGTTTACTGGACGAGATCAGGGAAAGGAAGAAAAAAAAAAGGAACCAGTGTATTGTGTCTCATATTGACAGAAAGGACTTAAGTAGTGAAAAGGAATTGCAGTGTAAGAAAACTACCAACATGCTTCACTGCTTTTCAGAGTGAATAAAGTATACAAAGAGGCCTGTGGCTGAGAAAACAAACAAACAAACAAAATTTCCTGAGAATAACAACTGTGAAAGCTTTGACCTGGGATGTAAGAATTTCTTACATGTTTATTAGAAACTGTACCTTTAGCAATAGGTAAACTTAAACATAAGGCAGAAGAAGAGAAAAAAACAGAGCCATAGTCAACTACCAAAAGCATTGAAATTTGAGATAAAGTAGCACTATTTGCCAACATGTATTATTTTGAGAATGTGATCTGAAACTCTTTTGGTCTCAGTTAGACAAGATTGGAAAACACGTTGGTAATGAAAGGAAGAGGAAAGGTGCAGTGAGGTTTGCAGGGGTTTACCACTTCAAGATAAGCTAATTAGATGCTGGTAAGCATTAGCATTTGCATGTGGTGTCTGCTATGAAGGTCAAGGAAGAGAACATCAACCACGGAATTACTGAGTGAGCAGGATTTCAAGGAAAGAAGTGAAGATGTGGGACATGTAGGGTTTGGGGCTACAGAGAGAAGTGAGATGTGTTTTCATGAAGAGATGTTAAGTTTGACCCAACACCCACTGAAGTCAGTGGAAATGTTGATATTGACTGGTCCCTAGCCCAGTGGTGTAGGGTATAATAAATGTGCTCAGCAGGAGTTGCAAGCCTAATGCACAATGAAACCCAGGCAATGGTGAACAAGAGTTGAGGAAACACCAGCAGCTCCAGGAATGGTTTAATTATTAGTACATACTGCTGCTAAGTAAGATGAGGATTTTATCCCTGAATTTTCCACACCCGTGGAGATGAATTTAGATGTACAGCTCTTCTAGTTACTGCTGACACACTCTGTGAGCTACACAGATGAGCTCTTGGAGGCTTTTTTGGCTTTCACATAGTGATGTGGTTGTGATTTTTAACAGCAGAAGCAATGCACTTCAGCGTGAAAGGAGACTGACATCTGACTATGAAGTGATGATTTTTTTGCCAATGATTATTTAATCAAACAAGAGAACTGAGAGTGTCAAACAAGTACCAGCAATTTATCAAGAGACAGTTGTAGAAGGAAGCATTCTCTGAGTCATCAGTGTGATAATTACCACTGACATTTCCCCAAGGGGAACTGCATTTTTAATTGTTACAAATACAATCACACTTCTACAGAAAAGTGGGAATAGAATCCTTCTGAGGCCTTTTCTGAAAATAGAAATGTCTAAAGTTTCCATATGGAAACAATTTGTGATAAGAAATTATTGTGTGCACCAGAATAAATATGTCATTGCAAATGTTAACTAAAATTCTGGCTACTGTATTCTGATTTCCAGAAGAAAATATATTTGATAAGAATCTCTGGGTTAAGTCCTGGCCCTGCAGCCTTTTTGGCTGGGCTGAAGTTGACTTGAGTTTTGATGGTTAGGAGAACAAAGTCTCTGATCCTGCTGGGTGAGCAGGAGCAGTCTCCAGCCTGTGTGCACAGAGGAGGAAATCTTCATGGCAGCCCAGGGAAGGACTGCTTGAATAAGAGTCCAAACACCTCTCAGGGCAAATCTTGGCTCAGCCACTCACAGTGGCTGTGGGCAGCACCTCTCAGGCTGGTCCACCACACGTAGCCAAAGGTGCCACAAGGGCTATCCCTCTCCCTCAGCAACCATCAAATGACCATTCACAGTGCAACCACTCTAAGCTGTTTTTACAAGGAGCAGATCAGAATAAATCTGCTAGTATTTGCTTTCCCTCAGCATCTTGTTGCTAACAAAAGACCTTAGTTACTCATATTCCCCATTTCAATATATCAGGTGTATAAATTGTTGATTTTTCCTGCCAGGATGCATGGGCAGAATGAAGGTCTTCAGCATAGACATTACCTCTTCAGGTGATAAGGCTAGCCACCACTTGTAACCTGCTGAAATGAACTGAGTTAGTGAATTATTTGACCACTACTTGCCAACTACATCATTGCCTGTATTATTTTAGGTAGCGGTGCTAGCCCAAGGGGAGAGGTAAATTTTGTAGGAATAGATTATCTTTTAACTGGACCAGCTGATATGGATGGAAAAAACCTGAATTTTTATCAGAGCAACAAAGCCTTTTTTTGGTCACCTGAAACAATTTACAAAAATCTATTTACAAAAAATGAAATCAGGTGTTTTAGGTGTTTTTATGTTCTCTGCAAGCATAGAACAGCAGGGTAGGGGAAGGCTACTTAGTCCCTCCCTAGCAGCATGTACTCCATCATACGACACGATCATCATCTTGGGCTTCCCAGCCCTTCTGCTTTCCCTTCCACTTATTCAGGAGCTGTGCCTCTCCCTATATCATGAAGGCAACATTCAGGCTATTTTAACTAAACTGTGATTTATAGAAAGTTGCAGTCTTGCTGTTCAGAGTTGTTGATTTAGCTAACAGATGCTGCACATCAGCAGATAATGCAATCTGATAACTGATCTACATGATTTAGGATTTCAGCCTGCAAATTTATGAGGGAAAAAAACAAACCCAAAAGTGTTCAACTAAGAACTATCTGGTTCTGCTGCTTTTTCATTAAGGACCTTAGCCCTTCTCCAATTGAAATCAATGGAAATTCAGCTCTAGGTTAAGCAGACACCACTCAGTAACACTGACAGAGCGATGCCAATTTAGCTTAGGCTGCATTTATTCTGTTAGATTGCCCTTCACAGCTAAAACCAAAAGGGATGTTTATGTCCTGTGTAAAAAAAAAGGGATTACACAGAGAAGACAAGCAAACAGTAAAAATACACTAGCTAATCACTTCCTTAGGTGGTTTAAAATGGAAAAAAATGGTATATTCAGAGTTTTGAATAGTTCAAAAGAGCTCAGTTAACTGATTGCAGCAAGATTTTAAAAAGGTTTTATATCATTGAACATGATATAAAATCTAAAAAAAGGTTGAATTTGCACACATTTTTACTCTAATTTTACAGTTAGAGATGGCATGTGCAAATATTTGATTTGTTATGATTTTTTGCATATATACTTTTTACATGTAACCATCTTGGAAACTGCACAAAGAATTTAGGTACATGTAGGAAAAAACCCAGTGAAACAAATAGAATCAAACTAAATTCAAAACAAATCCCCCCAAACCCAAACAAACAAACCACTAACCCCCACTTCCTTGAACCAGCTATTTCTTTTTATGTGTGTGAATAGGACTTCTTCTTGCAGGTCTGTTTTATGATGTTGATTATCACCAGATTCTCCAGTGATGGATTACACCCATACTGAAGGCTACCTTCTTTTCCTCACCCATGATCTCAGTCATTGCTGTGGAGCCATATGGATCTTACCAAGTCCAGCTTCAGCTTTGGTGACCTTGTGTTTGCTGTGGGTCTACAGCAGGAATTGGCTTGTACTAGCAGTAACAGGGGTTTCCAGTCCAAGTACTTCAGAGGTCCAAGTGTTCTGACCAGGTGAATTCATCCTGTAATTGCCAAGTCCTTCTGCTAATGAAAAAGTCACAACTTGCAAGATAGGTATTCAAAATGAGGTCAGTATTTCAAAGGGCTCTCTGTATGCAAAGGTGATACTAAGTCTCTGCAGTAATTCATGCTACTTACATTTCACAGCTTACTAAAAGCACAAAGTGCTTTCAATTATAAAAATACTTCTACAGTGATAAAACATTGAAAAAAAAAAATTAAAAAATGAAGCTCTGAAGAATTAATCAGGAATTTTCTCACTTCAGTCTAAAAATATATTCCGACTACATACACCCACTTTTTCCTCATTGTCTTGAGATCTTGCTTTCTGTGTAAAATTGGACAGCTATGAGATCATTCTCCTACGGAAAAAAATTCACTAAGCACTTCATGATGTCAGTTAATTTGACTGATTGCTCTTGATGTGATTTGACATATCAGAGCAGTGTGATTCATGAGCTAAGAAGGAAAGACTTTTTAACAATTTGTTCCCAACTTATAATATGACATCAGTGTATCTTGAAAGCTAATCCCACATACAGTAGGCAACCCATTTTCCAAGGATCCATCTCCATTTATATTGTTCCAGCTAATATTCCTTAGTAAGCCTTTAGACTTTGGTCTGCTTAAGATTAAAACTTTCTTTTTTTTTTTTTTTTTAATTATGAACATTTATCTCTCATCAGAGAAGATAAGTGCACCTTAGAAGAGACATGAGAGAAAGATTTGTGAGACCTAACAGATTTGTACAAGAGAATCATGACAGGTATTTCATAATGGAAAGATCTTCAGAAAGATAATTCTTTTGCATACAGATGAGTTTGCTGCCTTAGCAGATGTTCACCTTTTAAATAAAAATAAGCTTTTAAGAGATCCTCTGAAATGTCACAGTTATCCCCATTACTAAAAGATATCTTGACTTACACTATTACAGTTGTTGAAACATTCCTAAGCAATAGGTTCTGAAGCCGTACCTTACCTGACCCGCAAGACATTTAATTAATTCCATATTTTCATTGTAGACACTGCAATTAAAATAATCCTTGACTACCTCATGGAATTTTAAACATTTTCAAGAAATGAATTCAATACAAGATAGTGTGTGTGCAATACTGCAACTTGGTCTCCCAGCTGTGCAATAAATTGCTGGGAGAAACAATTAGTGTAGAGTCATTTGTTAGAGAATGAACCAAAAATGTATCTAAAAATGCCAGTACTAAATGTGCTGACAATTAAGAGCAAATTACTTAGCAAAGATGCCATGTGTTCATATGTTGCTTCAGCTACACGCATTTGATGTCTAGCACCACATTTTTGTTTAAGACATAATTGCACATTTTGTTCAATTTTGTATCTGTACTGAAATAAGGTGATATGATGCCAACACATTTTAGGCAGGACTCCCCAGTGACTCCAGTTATCACCGTACCTTTTCATTCCAAGGGCGAAAATATTTTTAATTAAATGTGACGCAGGCCTTTCTCATTCATGTTGATTATTTTTCCCTTGCCCCACAGAAAGTTTTATAGGGCAACAGAATGAGAAACAGAAATGACTTAATGTGGAATTGATGTTACATGAAAAGATCTCTCAGGGGAAGCTGTAAGGCTGTCATTGCCCAATCAACTGAAAACTAGATGAGACAAAGCATTCAGTAACCCTTCACAGAAGACATTCCTGCATTGGTTGGGACTTTTAGGATGACCTACAGGCTCTCAAGCCCACACGATCTACTCAGGAGAATAATTTGTGGTGAGTCGTTCATTACACGTTTCAATAAAAGTGCCTAGACAGACACACAGAATTTGGCTTCACAGTATACACAAATCACTTTCCCCCCTCCCATCGTACAAAGATAATTGGATAGTATTTAAGTTTACATTTTTCAGATGTGCTTGAGTAATCAGGAACTGACCCCTTCCCCTTAAATAAGGACAGAATGTACCTCTATAACTGAAATTGCTTCTTTCTTTGAAGTCTCGGGAACGGATAGCACACTGAGAGAGGCCATTGGCAATGTTTCACTATCACCGTTTTACAACATACAGACTTATTCTCCCACAGACTGCTAAGAGCAATGTGTTCCCACTTACCTGCACTATGGTATGAACTAACTGCATTTCAGAATGAAGCTGAAATCAAGATAAAGTATGGAGATGCAAAGGAAGAACAAAACTAAAGCATACTATTAATACAAAGTTAATATAAAACCAAAACTGTGACCTAACTTTCCAAACACTAATACACTAGAAATACATCCTTCAAATCAAGAAAACTATTTGTAGAACAATAAATCTCTTGCACTTTAGTCGCATTTCAGTTGTCTTTCAAGATAGCTTAATTCACTCCTTCCATATTGGTTTTGGATTTGATTCCTCTTGAGTCTGGTATTCTGTTTCCCTTGGCCAAGAAGGATTAGAGAACACCCAGGTGAACTTGATATCCACAAGTCCATGGGCACTGATGGGATGCATCCAGAAGCACCAAGCGAGCTGACAGACAGCACAGCTAGGCTGCTCACAGTCAGCTTTGAAAGGTCAGGATGATCAGGAGAGGCGCCTGAGGACTGGAAGAAAGCAAATGTCACCCTGGTCTTCAAAAAGGGCAAGAATGAGGACCCAAGAAACTACTGGCCACTCAGCCTCACCTCAATCCATGGAAAGAGGGTGGAGTGCCTCAACCTGGAGTTCCTCTCTATCCACATGAATGACAAGAGGATGATCAGGAGTAGTCAACATGGATTCAGTGAATGTAAATCATGCTTGCCCAACCTGATTACGGATGAAGGGAGAGCAGTGTATATTGTCTACCTTGATTTCAGCAAGGCTAGGATGACCCTGCTTAAGCAGGGTGCTTGGACCTGATGACCCACAGTGGTCCCTTCCAACTTTACCAATTCTGTGATTCTCTGTGATTCTGTTTTAGATAGCAGTGAATGAGAACTACTGTATCATGCACATAAAACTGTTGTGACTTAATAGCATTTCACAGCTAAAAAAGCAGGGAAGAGATCTTTTTTAGCAGTTATAGCAGAGAAGCAGCTTCTTTTTGACAATCATTTTGTTGTGCATGCTAAATTCCCAGTGTTTTTTTTTAAGGTAAATCTGGACAATGGGGTGGGAATTCGTTAAAAAGGATTCAGAAGAACACACCCTTCCAGCCCTGGTGACAAATGTCTAAGGTTTATGCCTTCAAGTTATGTCCAGATAAAAATATTTGTATTGTTCATATTGAATAAGTATGTTGTCTATAGATCTAATAGTGTGTAATTATCATTAATTTAGAACATCAAGAATATCCTTGCCTGCTGTTATTAATTTGTTCTGTATTGGTAGGTCATACCACATCTTCAGATAGATTGACTGGTAACATAATCCATAAGAGAGTTAAACCTGTTCATCACTGAATAGATTAATTTCTCCTTGCTTCCAGTTTTTCATTTCAGTTTTTAGAAGCTTCAAAGATTTTTGCCACCCTGAAAGAAATACACATTACTGTCCTTATCTTCATAGAATCTGCAATCTCCAGAAATCTTGGCAGAATAAGGAATAATGTCTTGTAGCTATGTTAGTTCAGTCCAGTCCTCTTTCCTTATAGACTTGCATTTTGGACAGTGAAGCAGAGGAGTGTAGTGGGGAAATGGGATAACTAAACTTCCTTTATCTCTGAATTTTTTTTTCTGGCTAAAAGGTTAGCAATTTTGAATTAATATTAATTAATAGAGTTAGCCTTAGCCTCCCAACTACATAAACTTGTTCTGTCCTGTTAATCCCCTCCAACCAACACTGCAATCTGCTTTTCTGCAAGAAAGTAATCTTACCCAAATTTTTTATTTCCCATATAATGCAAACTTCTATGACTTCTTGATTTTTTTCTTGCTACCCTTCCCCTTTCAACTTACTAGCTTCAAGAGTACCCATCTTTCTTGGATTTCCTCTTATTGCACTTTCATTATGTCCTTTGATCAGTTCTCATTTTCCCATTTCCCTTTCCCTGGGGACATGAGCATGCTCAGGGAGAGTACTGCTGCTGAACCTATAGCTCCAGCTCTGTGTGGATGATTTCTACTCCAGAAGTTCCCTTTCTCTAAGCAGCCTTATGACCACTCCATGTTTTTAGACCCTTGCTTATTCTAAAGTCTTCTTTTCTTACTGTTTCCAAAGCTACCTGTTTTTCATCCTCTCCTGTCCTAGTTCATTTTGTATTCAGCCTTACCTGTTTTTTCCTCTTTCTTTTCTCCGTTCTTTTTAAAATATTGCAATGCAATTATCTTCTGGTAACCTGCAGCAGGCAAATAATTTCTTCCTTCTGTTGTCTATTGTCTTCCTTTCAAACCCTGAGTACACTTCAAACTCCTCATTCAAGTTTAGAGTGACCCTGTCCCCATCTTTAGTCATGTTTTGTGGCACACTCTTCTCAGTTTCTCCCATTGCAGTTTCTGTAAGCAGAGAAGGACTTGGCCAAAACATCTTTATTTTTCTTTGTGAATGCAAGCATTCTGACACATTTTCCAATGCAGGGAACACCTTACTCTTGCCAGACTCCTCATTTTCTAGTCTCATTCTTTTGTTTTTTTTCTTTGAAGGATCATTTATTTCTTCTGGGCCAGCAGTCTATGAATTCTGTCTTCCCTGGGCAACTGTCTTAGATTTTTTCCTCTATTTTATTACATTTTGAAAATAGTGCTGTAATTCTTTCAACAATGCAAGACTCTGTGCCGTCTTATTGTCAGGACAATGCAATGGTTCCTATTTAAATACATAATGCAATTATATTAATACACATATTAAAATAAACCCACTTTGGCATGGTTATATTCAAATCTGATCCAGATTTTCCATTTATTCCTTTTTCTGTTGAAAAATATTTTTCTGTGATAGCTGGCCAATAAACTTTTTCTCTTGTTGAAAATTGTGTATATTTAAGTTTCTTCAGTTTATTGAAGAAAATATTAAGAGCTGTTTTGATTGTGATCTATAAATGGGGTATGGGTATTTTAATAGAAGTGAGTGCTTTAGACCAGCAGATACGGTGATATTCAACATCTAGAAGCTGAATATACACAAATTAAGACGGGAAGTAAGATATAGTCTTTAAAGAGAGAGAGTGATTGGCCTTTGGAATACCTTTGATAGGTATACAATGAATGCTTCTCTATTTAAAACCTTTAAACCAACACTGGATATGTTCCTAAAGTACCTAGCTCAGACAGATGTTCTGAGCTTAACACAGGGATTCCTGGATGGGTCCTAACAGACGAGTCAAGATGACTGTCATCCTTAAAGTCTATGGGCAAAGGCCTGGTGCCATTCAAGTAATTGAAAACATCCCTTATTTCAGTGGGGTCAAGAGTTTAACCTGGCCATGTATGAAAAATAGGACGAGTGATGGGCAGACAACACCCAGAGCTCCCTCTGCCCTTCAGCTCTCATGGGCCTGTGGTGGAGGCCTTGTGCCATCAACAGTTTCACATGGTTCTCACTAGCACAGATCTATCAACTGAAAAGAGGGCTGTAAATGTTTTAAGTCGCACACCCTATTTTCTTGCCTTGCAGAATAGGAATGGGGTTTGAAATATGCTTTAGGATAAGCAAGTACTTTGCAGAGCTGAGGTAAAACATATTACACTCAGTTGGTTAACAAGGTGGTTATTTTCTTGCTAATGAAAGAGAGGAGAGGGTGTTTTTATTTTGTTTGTCAGGTTAGATTTCCTGAGAGGTTACATCATGTCAAAGAAACCTTTCAACTCTTTCATGCTGCAGCAGAATTTTACGTAGTGTTCTGGCCTTCCCATGAGGCCAGAAACATATTTCTGAGTGCAACAACCCTGCATTGAAAGTCTATTCCCTGCCAACTCTGAAAACTCAAATTCTCTACATAGCAGCCCAGGCTTCTTGCCACAATCTTGCCTTGAAGTGTTCACTTCAAGAGGTGCTTGTTTTTCACCACATCACTGAGCAGAACACTGTTAAGTTTTTGGGCTCTTTGTTTGTCCCTACCAAATTCAAAATAGGTTGGATTTTGGGAGTGAACTTATGTAAATCAGGGGCACTGAGGAGGAGTTATTTTTATTTTAGAAACTAAAATACCTCTGAGGGCCTTCACCTTTGATTCTGGAAACTAAGCT
Organism: Eopsaltria australis; assembly: GCA_034509425.1. Classification (NCBI taxonomy): domain Eukaryota; kingdom Metazoa; phylum Chordata; class Aves; order Passeriformes; family Petroicidae; genus Eopsaltria; species Eopsaltria australis. Next base: position 771,873 of record JAVTVJ010000069.1, on the reverse strand, counting down.
GAAAACACTGGCCAGCTAATTTAATGTACATCTCTTTGAATAGCCATCAGACAGTAGCATCATGGATGGTTGTCTTTAAAAAGAAAAGTAGACAATGAACGCTTTACTGAGAAATGTGTTTGAATTATTTTAATAAATTATGCAGGGTTTTTTAATGTAGGTGATCATCTGGCAAAGGTTAGGTTGAGCCCATCACTCATCTCACTTGTGACCTGTCAAGCACATTAAAATACAAACATCTACTAGTAAGAAGCTAATGCCTTAGACTACAGCATCTCCTCACCTTCCTGCTACTCTGAAGTTCCCAAATGAAATACCAGGTCATTTTCAATAATGACCACACAATCAAACAATCAACTATAATTAAAACAAGAGATTAATCATTTTTGCCTGCGTCTGCACTCCTGCTTGCACACTGTCCACATGCCGCTATATAATTAAGCACCTAACTGCCAAACTCTCTTTCTGAATCCAGCATTTCTCTCTTTATATCTCCCTCTCACCCATCCTGACTTGCATGTTAATATCAGATTGGAAAATGGCAGAGAACCAGGGTCTGCTCCCACAGAAGCCAAAAGCAAAACTCACACTGGCTCTGAAGCTTACTTCCCCTATGTGTGCATGTTTACCTGCTCATGGCTTCACAGTAGATATATATTTTCCCTAAAAACTGAGTTGTGTCTAATTTAAAGGAAAAACCTCACAATTCACCAAACGGTCTTTGTTGCATATCAGCACATTCTCTTCTCTTTAATAAAAGATTAAGAACCCATTGACCTCGAAACTGTCAAATCTCATCCAGAATAACAGTGCCTAATGCTTAAAGCTGGCTTATAAAATGTGAGAGGACAGATAAACTGTCTTTTCCCCTGGGTTTTCTTTTTTCTTTTCCTTTTCTTTTCAAATGACCCTCCCCAAATAATAGAACAGTGGTTTATGTTTCAAATGTACCATATGGCATGACGTGAGTGCAGTTTAATTACACATTAGCATATTCTTACAGCAAGGGTTGGCTGTTTAAAGCAGTTTGACAAAACAGGAATTAAAAAATTTGAATCAACATTTTTGGAGTAAATCTGTTTTTGTTGTTATGACCATTTATTAAAACAGTAACTGTGTGATGATCTCACTAAACTTTGACAGTGTGAGATTGTGGAACAGTAAGAAAAACTAGATCACCCTTTTTTCTGGTTGGGATTTTTACTATAATTATATCAAGCACCACTGAAATATATGAATGACAGCAACTTACAGCTCCTTATGATTACCTGATTTTCATCCTTCCTTCAAATTTTGAGGTAAAAAATAAGTAAAACTAATGATAAGGTCAATATTCCTTTAAATTGAAAAGTAGTGAAATTTGCTGGTCAAGATTTACCCTGCTTTCTGTCTCATTAAGAATGTTTCTTTACTGATACATTTAACCATCCTTGTGCTGTCCTCAGCACTTGTGGATGATCAATGGCATCATTTGGTGTCTTAAGAAGAAGGAAGCAATTAGCAGCAAATTTATATGAAAGATTTCTCTGAACATGAACCCTCTCCTACACTCTGCCTTCTCTCCTATTATTTCCTCCACTGTTGCCAAAGCATCACATTTTAAAATACCGTTTAAACAAAACAAACTAAAAAATACCTACCCAGACTGTGTATATCACTTACTGCCCTCAGATGGTGCTGGGAACATGCTTTTATTTGCTGACTGAAAAAACAGTTTTGGACATTTTTACAAATGTATAGACATGAGTTTCATGGAATTACTTGTGCTGATAATCACTCACACAAGCAATTATTTGCAGGCTCAGACCCAACATTTGCTAAGTGGTCCAGATCTTTCCTGTAGTGACATTTCAACTCCCCAGTGTTCAGCGAAGTAGGGGCATTCTCCAAACATGCTCCTGCAATCATTTATCAGTGTTGTTTTCCTCACAGTTTGTCTTGAATTGTTTTTATTTTACTTCCCATGGGTAAAATTCTTGGTTCTCTATGGTCTGGACAAAGCCTATGTACCCCTGAAGCCTACAGAAGAGGGATTATGTGGAATTCATACCGCGCCTTGGCCGGGTGCTGGCTCCGTGCACATGGATGAATGGCATCCATGTCAAATTTTTAATCTCCCCAGAATGCTCTCTATAGTGATAAAGACGACTCATGTTTCATGGAGATTGGTGGACAAGCAACATCTGATCAGACTTTTCCCATCATTTGTTGCAGCCGCTGTAGGACTGAATGTTATCTGCGGAGAATTTTTTAAAAATATAAAAGGAGCATTCAAGAGTTTGTCAGTTAAATGTATATCTAATCCAATTTGTGGGATAATTTCTATTTTAAGCCTGACTTTAGCCTTGGCTAATTTGCTGTAAGCAAAATAAAAGTTGCATTTTTGCGTGAGATGTACAAAAATAATACACTTTCCACTGGTAAGCTGTGTGGGAAGAAGGGCACTGCTGCTGGAAAGAGTTGTGAGGCCAGGAATAGTCAGCCATTTTACCATGATCTCTTTGATAGACAATCTTGGTCCAAGTTACAGAACTTTACCATTCAGAAATTGTTCTCTCAATCCTCCACGTGAATGGAAGCGTACAGGGCATAATAAAGTGCATTTGTTTCTCCAAACCAAAATGCGAATCATTACTGTCCATGTGCAGAAGTCTCCTCGAGAGTGATCTTCTCTTCTTGTCATATGTGCCTGGGGCTACTGTCCTCTCACATGGCCCATGCATGGCATGATGAGCAGGGCAGAGGCAGTTTGTTAGGCTGGGATGGAGCTGATCTGAAACCACAGGACCAAGACTCAAACTCCTCTGGCAAAGAAAGCAGAGAAGGAGGAAGAACCTCCCTGAAAGGTGAGAAGGTATGAAGGCAAAGCTTGCAGCCCTCAAGGCAGAGGTGCTGTGTGTTTCTCAGTAATCTCAGTCTCACTCCTGTCCCGTGGGCAGCAGCCAGCCTGGGCTCTAGCATTAATTGCAGAGAGTAGGGCTGTTGCATTGGCCTCTGCTATTAGCTGTCCTCCTTTCCTGGTGTCTGGAGGCAGATTTAGTTAAGATGTTTACCCCCACTCAGCGGAAAAGTTACCCATAAAGAGTGCAAGAAAAATCCTCCATTTACATGTTTCCCCTTTGGTAGCATGACCTTGTCTCTTGCACACTCCCTCAGAGGACAATGGCAGGAATTGCAGGGAGGACGAGAGGATGAGGGAAGGATGGTGTTTCCCTACCCTCTGAGAGCAAGTCAGTGCACTGCCAGATGGGACTAAGTGGAAAAATGGGCAGGATTTTCTGGGAGACTTTGGGAAAGGACTGGATGCTTTTGGTTATATTAGGAACAGAGCTAGAAAGGTAGTGATAGCAAATAGTGTGGGAAAAATGATGGAAAGAACTTCCTGAGAGGCAAAGAAACAAGGATGGGCAACAAGAGAGAGGGAGTGTGACTGTAAGTAATGTAAGAAAAGGAAGAAGTGGGGGGTGGTGAAAAAAGGAAAGCTATCTTTGGATTGGGAAGATCTGTTCTCACAGGGGCTCAAGAACAGCTGCAAGTGATGCCAGCCTCCAGTCCCATCTTCTGGCCACATCTGCATGGCATTGAGAAACCTCCCTATTCCTTCAGGTGTTCAACACCAAAATTGCTAAGATTTATGAGCAAACAGGTGTATTCCCTCTCCTCTTTCACACCAGAGAAGAGGAAACTATTTCATACACGATTTATTCAGGTAGGCCTAAGTGTTGAGATCAACCTACTAGTAGCTCAATCAAATGAACTTTTATATCAGGACAACTTTGAAAACAGATTGTGCAGTTTGACACATTCAAAGTTTAAAGTGGGATTTCGGTTTTGCAGTGTATTTCTGAGACTTTTGCTTACAACACAAAAAGTCTCACAAAGTTCATTTTTACTGAAGGACATTAGAGGCAGCTAAATCTGAACCAAAAAATATAAATCAGAACTTGTCCAGCACTAGTTGATGCATGTCTGAATGTTTTCAGATGAAATGTCTTTGCTCCCTAAAACACAGTTGAATTTGGGGTTGAAGGTTTGGCTTCATCCAGTCTCTTCTAAATGGCTCTTTTGGTGATGTAAGTTATTTGGGGAGTACAGAGTTATGAACTGTATTTATAAATTCTGAGCTCTCAAACGAAGCCATAAAAGTACATTCCATAGTTCCCAGACAAAAATAAACAGAGCCTGCTATTTCTAATCCATTCCTCCTCTCCCTTGGTGCTGTGCTGATTAGATTGCATGTTCTGAAAGGGATGAATTCAGGCTTTTCCAAAGTTATTTCTTAGAGGTTCATTTGTGATTTAACGCAAATGTTTTGTAGATTTGAAAGATATATGGCGCAGCGGTTACTTCTGCCTATGGCAACTTTTTTCTGAGCTCTTCTGAAGGAAAAAATCAATGCACAGCTATCCGTTTGCCATGGGATGCTGTGGCCTTCTTAAAGGCTGAAGAACATCTCATTCCAGAGTCTCAGATAGGGGATGATTTTGAGTACACTTATCTGACACTAATTCCATGTTTAGAATATTGAGGGTTGGTATGTTTTTATCTTCTCTTTTGAAAAAGAAAATACATTTCCTGGGTCAAAATGAAATATATTGTAATGAATTCTGATAAGCCTAGAGTGGCTAAATAAATGTCAAGACTTTACAAGTAATTCAAGTATCAGTGTTTCAAATAAAATAACGTGTAAGAATTTGTTTCCGCAAAAATAAATTCCTTGTGTGACTTAGCGGTACCCGTTCTACTGGCAACTGTCCATATTTTCCCTTTAGATGTTACATTTGTGCTTCAACACCAAGTGGCTAACACCAAGCTCTCTGGCTTTCTCTTTGTGCTGCTGTCAGCCTATTCACATGTAAAGCAGCACCCCACTGCTTAATCCCTAACCTGCATTGAAATCTGGAGTAGCCATTTCAGGTTTGATGTTTATGGTTCATCTTTACCTTGGAAAGGCTGTGGGTGGTGCCTCCACAGCCTCCTTCCTCTCAGTAGACCATCCTAAAGGATTAGTACATTAATGACCAGAGAAGTTTTATAAAGGCCAGTGTTTCCTTTGCCATCAGTTGTCTGCCTGACTCAAAGAAAACATGCGCATGTTAGCTTTTCCTGTTGAGCACTGATATAGGCTAGATTGAAGGACAAAACTGTGTCACAGTAGCAAATCCCATTAAGTAATATATGTGTTCAGATAATTGAATATGCTATGGAAGAGACAAAAGCCTGAGGCTAATATGTTATATATACAAAGGCCTCCATCTCTGTTTATTCCACACTTTCTACCTGTGATTAGACCTTCAGGGCCAAAAAATGTCAGAATTCAGTGACATTTAAAAACATGCATTGATAACAGAAGAGCATCACCGTTGTGCTGTAATCACACAAACCCCTGACCATTACAGACCCAGGAAATAAGTGGTTAAATTGTCCTTCAAAGCAATGAAAACACACAAAGGTGTGGAAATACAAATCCAAGTAACAGCAGCTCTGCCCTTTCCTACCAGTAACATGATGGAAAAAAGAAAGTTAGGAGGAAGAGAGGTTTGTGTCTGCCAGACAGATTAAACTGATTTGCAATGACATTTTTTCAGACAGCTCTCTTCTCATAAGGAGAAGAATGACAGGTTTTGGTATTTAACTGCCACATCCACAAGAATGTAATTAAATATTAACATGATGCTATTGTCCCTTCTGGAATGATACCCGTTAGTTGATGTAATCATTGACAACAACAAGTTTCCTCCAAATGTAGCCTGTTCTGATGATTTTCATTAATTTGAATTCTATTAGAAGTTTCAGATTTAAGGTTATGGTTCTGGGCAAGTGGCTATGAGTGGCCCTGCTTCAGCAGGGGGCTGGACCAGATGAGCTCCCAAGGTGCCTTTGAACCTTAGTCATTTTGTGAGATTTTGGAGCAGGTGTACTTATTTTATGCTGGTCTAAGTCAAGATTTCAATCCTGCCTTATGAAATCACTTTAATTTTGAGGATAAACAATAATTCTCATCAGAAAGTTACATTATTTTCTAAACCAGATGTTTAGAATTTTTTTTGTTTAAATGATCAATATCAAAATTAAAGAACAAAGGTGAAGTTACGGCAAATCTCTCTTACACAGAGAGAGTGGATGCATAGGACCTTGAAAGTTTTACACAAGCAACATTTTTGTCTTTCTTCTTTGAGTGCTATTGGGTTAATGCTCATGAAATACAATGGAATCATGCATATCATTCACACCAGGGTAGATGCTGGCAGCAAGATCCACTCCAATAAATCATCTGAATGCCTTTTGTGTCTCTGATGGTTCAAAAAGAGTCACTGTAGTGTTGCTAACAGTGAACTCACAGAAAATCAGATTCTGGACCTTAGATCAACTTTACTGGTTAAATAAATTAAGAGAACTCTAAGAAAAAAAAATTTAATAATTTATGTGGGACTAGAACAAGAAAAAGTCTGGGCTATATGTACACCCAGGGACTTGATTTCAAGCACTCTTAGCTTATTCCATCATTTCTTTCAGGTGTTTTACTTACTGCACTCTAATTGACTTAGCCAAATGCTGAAAGAACAGTTCACACAGCTCATAAATAGTCTTGTTCTTTCTTCTTCACGAGCCAGAGGATGAACTGAATAGTTGTAGAGGCTTAATCCTGTGGAACTCTACTCCATTACATTTCAGCATTAGGAAATAGCGGACAAAAATTCCCATACTGACATGTGAATAGTGCAAGAGCATGAGTTTTATTAATTCAACCTAATTACATTATTCACCCTTTATCTATGCAGCAAGTCAAAATCACTGTTATGCTCCATAAAGACAAGAGTCATAATAAAAACTAAATATTAGAGGTGTTGTTTGACAAGATGCAGCTTATGACAGAAAGTGGTTTCCTTTCCTTGAAAAGAATGTCATTGTGACCATGTTCACTGATGATTAATTGTAACCACTGTGTTTTGTTTCACTTAATTCCCTCTAGATAGGTTCATTGGATTTCTGCTCTCTGCATTTCTGTGTGAATGCATTTTTTACTGGACCTCTCACTCAAATATGAATGCTGAAAATCTTATATGGATCTGTTTGGAAATGGTAGCTAGCTTTGTTGAAATGCAGAACATCAACCAGCTGGCATGGTGAAAGCAAATGGCACTCAAGCTTCAGAGCCTTTGAGAGTATGCTTGAAAACCATTTCCTTTACATTTTTTAATGCTTCACAGCATTTCCTCTAATCATAACTAACGCTTACTTTGTGCCTAATGGTGCAAATATCATGTATGATGGCGTTTTATCTGAGGTGGCATAAAAACAGTGCAAGAAATCATTAGAGAAAATGCTAAGCAAATGTGAAAAATCAGCAAAGTTTAAAATGAAATGTTCTTTCTTGATTTCATACATTCCTGGTATAATAATACTGTAACGTATCATTATCATTAGTTTTGCTGCTTGAATTAAGGCTGTATAAACCAGTTGGGTATACCCTTGTGTTATATGGCGTTCTTGGCAGCCTGATTCCACCACAGCTGTTTTAAGGCGTGCTTTTATAAGAAGCCCTGGAATGAAAGACAATATATCTAACCACCAGTTTGACCCTTTCTTCATTTCGGGTATGGGTTTGCTACATAAAAACATGGAGAGAAAACTTGTAATTCCACAGTTCTCCAAAGAGAGGCCAGAAACAGTAAGAAATACACAAGTAGCAAGAGATGATTCAGTGGCTGCCTGCAAGGAGCTGAAACCAACTTTCAAATGCTGTCTTCAGTAGCTGGGTGTTGTAGTTGAATCAGCAGTTGTAGTTGGGAAAGGAAATACTTCATTGTGATGATTTCAATATTTTTTTTCTAATTCCAAATAATGCTTAACTCTTACTGGAAATCAATGTAGTTGCACGGAGCAACTGGCAGGATTGTGGCTCTGTGCATCTATTTCAGCCTTTGAAAACCATGATTGAAAGAATAATGTGCAGGCTAAATGGTATTTTTCCCTCTTCTCTTTTCCCTTTTCTCCCATCAAAATAATTAGGAATTTTTGCTTGTGTTCACAATGCTGTTTCATTCCATTCAGCCATTTCTTAAAGCAGGCATAGATAGCTGAGCTACTTTGAGTCCAGAGCTAAAATTCATATCTTCTGACTATGAGGCATATTCAATCGCCATGTAAGCATTATAAATTCAATGTCACTTGTTATATAAAAATTTAATATAGTTAAAAAGATAGAAAGGTGTACATTACTAGGACCCCCCACCCCCAACCAAATAATCCTAACATCCCAAGTGGTACCATGCTTTCAGAATTGCAGATGCTACATTACAGGCATTGTCAACATGTCACAAAGGCTCTCTTCTGAGGATTGCCAATGGTTTACATTCAGATAAAAACATTTAGGACCCACTCAGAATACCAATATTTCCTATCTCTGTCCCACACAGAGGAACTGGGCATGCGCATTAATGCTCACCATACATCACATGTGCTTTTACATCACTCAAAATAACTCTAAGTTTGGTGCAGGATCTCTGAGAGAGAATTGCATTATTATGTTTCAGAAGAGTTTACTGCCTTCAATGCATCTGCTGCACTCACTGAACCTGCTGCCCTAAGCATAACAGAGCAGTGAGGCGCTGATTGCGGCCCCTGCGAGTCAGAGTGACGAGACAGCCCTAAGGATCCGCCTGCCAACCCTCACAGCTCCTGTGGAAACACAGACACAGCACCAGGAAGTGTTTGGGATGCAGACTTCAAAGTCATCTGTTCCATGTTTGTGTACACTGATATATTTCCAAGTTTTAATTTCTCTTTCACTACATGGAGGAGAGAGAATTGAAGCAAACCCGGCTGGAGCATCCTTGAAATGCAAGCTATGATTTTAAATGGCAGCTATAGTCTGTGTGAGGCAAGAGGATATTCAGAAGAAGCAGAGCCCTATTAAAAACCTCTGTGTGTTTTGCAGGAGAATTTTATACCAAACAACAAAACCGTTTTCTTTATGTGGTAACAATATCCATTGCAAAGTTTTTGGGGAGTGGTGAAGAACAAGAAGACAGAGAGGAAACAGAACCTTCAAACACATTTCCTTTTTGCACACTTACTGCTGAACTGAATTTTAATTTTATATAGAAAATACCAGTGCCATATCTATAGTCTGTTATATTCCCAGGCAGTCTCTCAAAAGGAAAACCAACAGCACAATGCAAATTTTTATGCACCTAAGTGATATGTGCTCAGAATAGTGATTGGCCCCCTGTGGTATTGGGAAAAAATGAAAATCTTTGCTAATTAGATGCCTTTATAATAAGGAAATTTAATGGTTACTGTTATGCAACCAAGAATGAGAATTTCTTCCATTACAAAGAGCTATTCTTCACTACTATGCCAGAGAAACTACTTATTTTATTTTCAGATCAATAGTTTGTATGTTGAGTTAATAAATGTGAAATGTTAATGCGGTTTTAAGCAGCAATTTAGGCCTCTGGGTCCTAGTAACATCCCTTCTAATCAGCACACTCTGCAGTGATATATAGGGTTATCTATAGGGACAGATGAATCATGCAGTACAGAGAGCTGCTGTTAGCTCTTGTAATGATTCCAAGCTGGACAAGCCTCTCCAAAGAGGAGCTGACCATACAGGCTTTTAAAAATCTTATTTGTCTAATAAAATCTGTATAATTGTGAAACTTGTTTTCTCAAGAGGTATAATGCATATTTATTCTCTGTCTCAGGCCAGTTGAGCCAATAATGGTTGTAATCAATAAGAAAGTCTACCATGAGTATAGTTTTCTAATAGACAATTTAAGGGTCTCCAGCTATCAGATGAACTACTTACGTCTAGTGGGTAATTTACCACAGACATCTTGCAAAAATTACTTAAAGGAGTTAACACTTATTTTCACTTGAAGTTTGTGAAAACTCTGCAAGATCAAGGTAAAGAAAAAATATTTTATCTCTGCATTGGAATGGTAACTAGCAGGGTCAACTTTCAAAGGCCCCTCTTCACAGTCTCTGAAACAACACAAGGAGTGGTTGCATGCCAGCTTTCACATGCAACTCAACATGAAAACATGAGTTTTCCTATGAAAACCAGGCGAGCAACACTGCATTAAAGTTTCAGAGAACACATTTGAAAAATTACCCTTAATTGTCTAGTGTGTTGTGCTTGCAAATGGATTCACTGCCAAGGTATATTTATGGGACATGTGAAAGTCATTGTTATTCTCTTTTTATTTCTCTTGCCTGATTTAGTTGTTTGGGTTCTCTAACATTTTCCATATGCAAGGGATGGCAGGAGAAGGCTTTGGTGTAGATCTGTGTGAATGCCTGTAGCTCTTCTTGATAACCAGGCCTATTCTGGTGGCAAGCCTTTTGGCCTCGTGAAGCCTGGGCTAGCAAGTTGTATCCCAGAATGTAACTGTGTTGTTGTGTCATAGGGCTGACAAATTTCCTGACTATTCCATGATTCTGTAATATTTTGTTTTTTCTCTGAAGCTGTGAGTCCTAGTACCAAGAGGACCTGGCTTTCCTGGAAAAAAAACCCCACTTTCTAAATGTCTTCTTTGTGAAGGAAAACTTGAAATTGTAACTGAAAGGCAAACATGGAGCATAGAGCTTGAGACTCTAAGTTGTTTTTAAATACTCTGATTTCTAAACAAATGCCTTTATTTTTGGGATTATATACAATAATAGTGCTGCAAGTTCTAGCAAGCACACTTATTATTAACTTGTTATTGTAATTTTTATGAATAATGGGGCTTCTATCTCAATGGTTATTTTAAACTAATGTTTCAAAGCCAGTCAAGCTGAAGTATGTTCACATTAGATCTTGTTTAAACAGTTTGAAACAGTGCTCTGTCTCAAATGTACTACAAAGATATTATCTAGTATTTCTCATGTAATACCTCTGTCATTTTTTTACTGATAAAGGAAAGTAAAAAATGTTGATAAACAAAAACAAAGGTATAGACATTAAACCTTCATGTATTGCTGCTGAATGTTTTTCCCCTTAGTATATGGAAAGAAAGGTAAAAAACCTGTTAACACAGAGAACTTGTCTTTGTAGGCCTAGGTAGTGGCAAATTCATTTGGCCCATTTCCATTCAAATATGTTGGAGATTTAGTGGGATGATGCACACTTTATTTTGTAGAGAATACTATGTGACAGGTGAATTAGCATGGAAAGAAATTTCATTGAGGTGGGACTTTAAAGTCAAAATATGAATGGGAAAATATTGCATCATGACATAGACCAACTTAGATGAAAACATCGTGATATAGAATAAATTAGATTAGCACTTCTGAATATTTGCCATTCTTTTCCTAACCTGGATAGCAGGTAAAACAGCCACTAAAGACAGAGAATCTTCTGTATTAAACACAGTGAATATAAAGCATGTGTACGTTCACATCAGTAAAGTATGTGCTAAGATAGACAGTTTCAGATAAATTAAAACAAATTATCTTCTAAGTACAAAGCACTACTGCAAATTCAGTGACAGCTTTGTAGATGAGTACAATTCTAACATTGCTACCACAGTGGTATGTGATTTGCCTGTGGGTTATCTATTGCAGAGATTGTTGAGACCTTGCAATAGCTATAATGGAAGATCCAGTCAGTGGTGTAGCTTTCCCATCTGATTGACTGTGTGAGTAGTCATGCAGAGTTCAGAGGTCAAATTCAAGACTTTATGGCAAACCTGAGAAAAATTACCTTTCAGTTTAAGAGTTCAGGAGGAATCCAGCCATTGCGATAGTAATTCAGAATGGCAACATAATATATGTGCCAGCACATACATTGATATTATGCTAAAATATTGACTAATAGCAAATTTTAGAAGACAGCAAAGAAATCAGTAGTACAACTTCCGAATAGTGAAACGCTATTGCAAATTATCCATGGAGATCTGAAGCAAATATTGCCTCTAAGCATGGCTGTCCGTGCAAGAGAAGTCTTCACATTAAGAAATTATTCTTGGTTACTTACCCACTTAAAAATAACACTTATCTCCAGAAGAGCTATACAGGAAACAATTCTATTATGCAGTGCCTCAGACTACAGCAATAGTCACTCTCTAGATACTCCTAGTCCTTACACCCTTTAGAATTGTATTTTAAGGTCTTTCCATACCTAACAGCAAACTGAAATGTGAGTCCTGGATGAAACCTTGTTTTTCAGCCTAAGTTTTCCCTCAAAAGCCTTTAAACACACCTGCTTCTCACTGTTGGCATAATGATCTAGACAATTTACACTCTCATTTCAGATAATCTGTATTTTATTTTGTGTGAGAAAAATATTTGAATGCAAGTAAGATGCTGGTTAAGTGGTCTCCTACCTGAAGTATTTTTCCTGCTTTTACATAAAGACCTAGGTACTGATAGAGCTGCATATCAATTAAGCACTGATGTATAATTAGATAGAAGAGTAATTGAAAAAAAGGGATTTATTATTTATGAATTATGTAATTTTAATTATACCTAGGCAGGTCCTAATAGTTCCTTTGAAAGCCTATGCATTTTACACCTGCGGAAATGAGCCTTCAAAATGACTTTCTATGGACCCGTATGTGTAATGATTTTAAACACTGGCACAGTTTTTCACAGCAGTAATTTGCATTAAATTTTGCAATGTCTGGGTTCAGCTGAGAACTCTTTGGACCTTGTTTGCATCCCCTGTGAGAGCAAGACATTTGCAATTTGACGACTATAACACTTAGTATTATGCTGGGTATAAATAAGCCTGCTGCATGATGAATACTCCTGAGCATCAGTTATAAGTCCTTTTGCAAAAAATATTCCATAAAAAGAACATTTTATAAAAAAGAATATCAAGATGTTATTGGACTTGCAGAGCAAAGTTCACTTGTGTGATGATTGATGAAAGCTGTGGACAACTTTTCAGACTACTCTGAAATAATGGCAATCTTACAGACCGATCCTAAGAAAATTTCAGCTTATTTTTAGACTGAAAGGGATGAAATCTGGGGCCTGGCTGCTAAGGGATTATCACTGGAGGGGGTATCCAAAGATCTACTTAATGCTTTGTGAAGGAAGTAATTTTTTGACCGCCTTGGGCAGGACTTTGGCCTGCCAATTCTCCATGCAGTGCTGCCGGTTCTCTGAGTGACTTCTCCAGCTTCACTGGGGTGTTTGTGGAACTCCTCATCTGCCTCTGCCCATAAATACACAGTCAGAGAGCAGGAGGAAGGAGCTTCCCACCAGACAAGGGTCAGGAACAATTGCAAGACATAACGGGGCTGAAGAAGGACAAGCTAGCTCATATTCCTCATATATTGTGTTTTGTTGTGGGTGGACATTCCTTGTTTAGGAAAAAAAGGTGTCATTCAACACCCCACTCTCCTGATGCAGTCTCTTCTGGGAATCTGTAGCTGCATGACCTTTTCACCAGTTTAAAGACAGTGCTGAGGTTACATTTCTAGACATAATGTTTGAGCAAGAAAGGAAAAAGAAATGTGCTCTTTTTCTGCACCAGCTGGAAGGAAAAAGAGACCAACCATTATGACTTGTTTATTATAAAATGTGGTACTCCTTGTTGAGACACACACTGGCAAAAACTTCTTGCCCTCTCTCCCTTGATATATATGTAGGAAAATATTTACAATGAAAATATTGCCTATTCAGTAAACCATAATTTCACAGTAAGAACAAAGCTTCAGCAATTACTTTCTTATCAAGTAATTCTATGGATTTATATTATCATTTAGCAGTTGGCCTGTTGACCTTCAGCCACTGGATAGTTCTATGTGTGGTAAAGTGGTCATCCTTAAAATACACCATTTACGTGCTGAGAACAATATTATACTATTTATGAAACCTCATAATTTCAATACCCAAACTCAGCAAGATTTTATTGCTCTCCCCACCTGTAAAGGTGGAACAGCTGACTCATCAGTCCATAATCCCTTACCATTGAACAGATTTGCTAGAACTCTCTAAGTGACTTGTTTTCTCAGCATTCCTGTAAGCCCTGCCACTCCCTCACAATTCCCTCACTTTTCTGATCAGTATAAGAGTAATCTCAAAGGATTAAGATTAATTACAGATCAGATTAATAACAAGGAAACTTTCATGCCTTGCTGGAAGATGTGTATTTTAACAATATGAAGATAAAATGAAATTAATTGATACCTTAAAAATTATGCACACCTTAGCAATCAGTTTACCTTTTGTCTATGGTGTATGAAAGTAAATATTCCTTCAAGTTGGAGACAGGTTCCTCTGTTTTACCTCATCCACTACCATAGGGTACTCCATAACAAGCTTTCACCTACCTAATAACTTTCCCCTTTAAATCTTTTGATAACAGACATAATTTGCTGTGGTTTGCAGTATTTGTTAAAGAGTCAAACATATGTTAAGCCACAAAGTTTCCTGTTTATTCCCTCCCATTTTTTTAGTCCAGGGGCAGGGGAGAAGTCTTTGCTTTTATAATACCTGAAGCTCTGTATTAAAACATGACAGTAGTCAAGTCATGCTTCAGGGTTTAGTGAATTAGCTGCAAGGATCATGAAGAAATACCAGTGCTTTGGTATGCAACTGGAATTTGAACTTGGATTTGGTTTTTTTCCCTTCTGATTAGGCGTATGCTCTGGCAACAGCTGGGGTGGGCATAGTAGGCAGAAAGGCATAGCAGTCTGAGAGTCCTTTCTCGGATGTTTCCCAATATGGGGTGTTATGACTCACACGGAATCAAGCCATTGACCAGAGCAGGAGTGACAGAAGGTCTGGCAGGATCCCCAGTTTTTTGCAACACAGAATATAGGTCACCTGTCAGAATAATCTGTTACTAACAAATTCCCTGCCCCCCAGCAAGATGAACTGTTAAATTAAAGAGTGTGGTCACATGTGCACTGCAGTAAATTAATGCTCTTCAAAGGATAGATGATTGCAGAGTTCACCATAAATACCTCAGACTACCCATTTTCTACTAATGGCAGTCAATCAACGCATAGCCAACATTGAAATACTTCAGATTCACCTCAGACGTAGGACTCAACCTGTCGACAGCTGTACTGAGCTGCCTGGCTGGTGCTCTGCGAAGTGTGAGGCTGAGCAGTGTGAAAGATCCCCCACAGCAAGAGGCTCTGTGGCTCTGGGGGATTTGCGCAATAGAATTTTAATCTCACGCTCACACTCGCAAGGGAAGAAGAAAAATAGCATCACAGGGCATCATACAATAGCATCACAGGGACCCACAAAATGCTGCAGCAGAACTCAGCAAGGATCACTCAGTAAATCCAGGATCCAGACTACAGGAGGGACTCTGGACTAGGTCAGAGTAGGTGGTCTCCTTCATGTTGCCTTTTTTCTTTTTTTTTTTTTTTTTGCAGTAGAGCATGTAGCTGTTGTTTAAAGACAGATGAGTGTGACAGGTATTTGCACTGTCTTGGAAGTAAGGCTCAGCTATTACTCTAAAAAGAAAGGATTGTTTCCCAAACTCCTACTACAACAACAATTACTTTTAGCCTTTCTAGAATTCTTTCAAAATCATTGCTGAGAAAATTGGGTTTTTCAGACAAATAGCATCCTGCATTGGTAGAGCATGTGAAAGGGCATTGCTGGCCAGAGCATGTTCCTCTCTGTGAATTCCTTGACACATCTTTGTCTCTGAATGAAGAGCCTAAAATCAGAGCATTTTCCCTATAACTGTATTCTATGTCAAAATAACATCTACAGTCATTATTGTGCATTCCATGCTCCTGCATCCTCCATCCCCTACTTTCTTTTGCTGAGAGGAAGGTGATATTTTACTTTTATAATTGTCATGTTATTTTCATATTTGAAAAGCAAATATTTTTTATTTTATTCCCTTTGCAAAGGGACTTACATTCCTGTGGTACTGGCTTGTAGCATGTTGATCAGATAAACCAAGAGGAATTTTATTTGATTCATAGTTATATGTGAAGTGGTAAGAGGTGCCTGAAGGCAAAAACCAGAAAGATGGAAAATACAGAGACTGGGCCAAATTCTCAGCAAATAATAATTGTCATATCCTCACTGCTTTTGAGTGACTTTGCACCATCTGAAGATCTGACCCAGCATTAAAAATGTTGGGAAAGACACTTTATTAGTAGTCCCAGGTAAATGGAAAGAATGTTCAGAGAAAAAGAGAACACCCTTTATTTGACTTCTTCAAAACATTTTTAGGCTTTATTGTTAATAAGATTAAAAAGGAGATGAGCAATAAAGATATTGGAGCTGGGTTTATTATGAGAAAATGTACACTTCAGGAAGAGTGCTCTCCCACCACTTAGACAGAAAGTTTGTGTACACATCCTTCCATTCACATTTTTTTATTGCTGTTTGCCTAGCAGGAAAAAAGGTCCCTATTAAAAGAATGTGAGCAGAAGTGCATTGCCTCCCCTCTCCAGGTTACTTTTGATGCACTGATTCACGTATTTCCCATAACTATGTAATTTTCTGCCAGTCATGATTGTAGACCCTGCAGTGGGTGAAACATAGTATTTCCCTTGAAAACAAAGCAAGCCATCTGACAAACTGTGTTCCTCCTCTTTTGTGGGTCATTCAGTGACTTTATTTTACTGAGGGAACAAGGGGAAGTTTATAATAGGATCAGTTTTGTTTGCAATTTGTTTCTAATAGATGCCAATAAGCCGGTTAACTAGGCTCTAGTTAATGGAAATTTTATTGTGTTTCCCCCTGCAGTGCACATGACCTTTCCTTACAAGAGTTTGTGATTCTTGAAAACATGTATCTGCTGCCTTGCCTCGGGGTCTGCTTACAACAGCAGGGATATGACCATAGGCTCTTCTGAACTTGTTCACCAGCCCTCTGCTTTGACTGGACTAAAATACTTTGATCATCCTGTCAGTGGCAAATTTACAGCAACATACTGGCTTTAGTTCCATGTGTATTTCTCCAAATATAATATCTCCCTCAAGAAATCAATGATAAGCTGTTAAACTAAAGAGCATGGTAACATCCACAGAGCAGTAAATTAATGGTCTTTTGTGGATAGATGGTTACAGATTTCATCATAAAAAATGGATAAAAGATTACATATCACACAGAGCGAAACTTTTAATAACTCAACATGACTTTTCTTAATGGGTTTTATTCATTTTAATCATTATAGTGTCAATGATGATTATAGTCTTATTAGATTCTGGTGATTGAGGAGCCTGTTTATGAGATATTGAAAATCTTAGTCTGTTCGGAAGTGTAGTTGCAGTCTGTGTAGGTTTGATGTGTAACT
Organism: Eopsaltria australis; assembly: GCA_034509425.1. Lineage (NCBI taxonomy): Eukaryota > Metazoa > Chordata > Aves > Passeriformes > Petroicidae > Eopsaltria > Eopsaltria australis. The sequence continues at coordinate 754,658 of JAVTVJ010000069.1, read as the reverse complement.
TCATCTGCAGAAGTAGGGCTTGCCAGAGAGTTTCAATTAATACTTTTACTAAATTGCTCCTGTCTGTAGTGACCTAGGTCACAGATGACTTAAAGATTCCACAGCATCAGGTTCTCAAAACAGTAGACCAACAAGAGCGTAAATCAAAGAAAGCCAAGGAACTAAAAAAGAAAGGAAAAAAAGAGAGGGAGGAGAATCACATGGCAAGAGAAACTAATCTGCTTTCCTCTCTAGTAGCCACATAAGTGTCCAGCCTTAAGTTATCACTCTAAGCTAGGTCTTCCTTCCTAGTGATGGAGCTTTTCACATAGAATTAAGCGTATATGAACACTCACAATTATAATGACTCTTCATATAGCATAGAACATGAACAGCATAAACAAAGCTGGTGCAACAATACTGTGTAATTATCTTTGCTTTCTGAGGGAGAATTATTATTTTACTTTTTAAGAACTGTTTTTAAAAATGTATGTCTATGGTAATTAATTTTAATGTTAACAAGAATACACCAGACCACTTTTTTTTTGTCTCTTGTTAAAAGCTTGTTAAAAGAATCCTTTTCCTTGTGAGGCCACAGATACAATCTAAACACTACACATAAAAATGATGCCATAAGTTTGTTTATATTTAAAACAATATTTTTAGTAATCACATGTAGCTCTGTCTTAAGAGTGCCAACTCACCCTTGCAAATCAAGAACATTATGAACTATAAAAGATTTAGATTAGAGCCACAGAATTTTATCTAAATCATCCTGAATGAATTCCTCTTTTGGGTTCTGAAAATCCAAGGAGTGCTTCAGATGCATCCTACTCCTTAGTCTCATTCTGTCCCGTGGGCTATCCCTGACCAGCAGAACTAAAGGGCTGAGGCTACCCAGATCCCTGGAGGTGCTAGCAGGATGCTTGTCCCACTCACTACTGCCTGTCCTCAAGCACTGCTGGAGATGGGAACTCCTCCTGCTCTAGGAGAATTGGCAGGGTTTTTTCAGAGCCCCCTGCATCCTTTTTCCTTCCTGCTTTGCCAGGTGTGTTCCTGGTACAGCAGTAGCTAAGCCTACAGCACCTTCATCTGCTTGTCTGGCAACAACTTCTTGGCCATGTCATGCCTCTTTCAGATCCTGGAAAAGGATGTCAGGATTTTTACTGCTAAGGATTAAATTTTACCTCGCAGTGCCAATAGATGCACTATTTTTTGGTTTTTTTTCCTCCCTAAAGCAAGTTCAGCAGTTTTCAAACATGTAAAAGGCACTTCAGCCAGAAAGGAAATAAGCTTTTCTATGTCCACTAGTAACAAAACAGCGAGTGTTGGGTTCAAATTGCAGCAAAGGAGGTTTAGACCAGACATCAAGAAAAAGCAATATAGATGGCCAGGGATTGCTGTTGGCCATGTAGGGAAGTTGCAGAAACATTGTCTCTGAAAGACATTTTAAACTGTCAGGAGAAGAATGAGATAATTTTCAGTGGGGTTTAGCCCCTTTTTTAAAAATGATTTCTCAGATTCTCCTCCCTGTTTAAAAGTTTACACTGATGTGGGTTGGGTTTTTTAAAAACTTTTAAAATTTTGTTTGTTTGTTGTGTTTTTCTTTTTTGTTTGTTTGGTTTTTTGTTTTGTTTTGCTTTGTTTTATTTTGGTTTTTTACGTGTGGGTGGTCAGACAGTTTCTAACTTACTTAAACTTAGACCAAGTTTGAGTTTTCCAATGTGAGTGTTTCAGGTACTGCATTTCCTTTTCTATCTCTTTAAATAGTGCCAACCACCATGAATTAGCTATCAATATTTACTTTCTTAAATCACTACTTCTTAAATACTTACTTTCAGTATTTGTTACTGAATCACCATATTTACAATAACGGATTACAAGGACAATCTGATCACTATTACACAAATGGATGCCAGAAGAAACCAACATGAATTAGAAAGTCTAGTGAAAGTCCTTTGACTCAGTCAACATGAATCACAGAGAATGGCTGGAGCTGGAAGGAAGCTCTGGATATCATCTAGTCCAGCCCCCTGGATAAAGCAGGTTCACCTAGAGCAGGTTACATAGGATCATGTCCAGGTAGTTTTTTATCTCCTGGAAAGGAGACTCCACAACCTCTCTGGGCAGCATGAAGTCATAGTTACATACAATAGCCATGTGGTTCTCTTTGCTATTCTTGATTCAATCTTCTATTACTCCATTTTCATTGCAGAGAAAACACTCCGGCTGCAGACCAAGACAGTAAGTGAATGAGCATTTCTTAAAGATATAGCTAGCAGATGATAAAATACGGACTAAACCCCTACAGACTCTAAAGTTCTTTTCCAGCATGCTAGGTGTCATGTATTGCATCAGATGGTTTGGAAAATGTCATTCTTAAAGTGCTGTACTGGGCAACGAACATGTACATAATCGAGGTAAGGAAACAGGACTTCAGAAGTAGCATTTCTTGTTCACTTCGTTCCTCTTTCTGGCTAAGCCCATTAGAAAGGTAACAAGTATCTCGAAGGAGAGGGAGAAAGGATAAAACATGTTTGTTTTAAAAATGTCTGGGGATTTTTTAAAATTAATGTGCCAATCACTTAGTAAGCTGCAGGGCCGACTCAGTAGCTGGGACAATCAAAATAAAGCCCACATGCTCCCATTTCAGGCACCTCCCTTTCCTCAGGGCAGACTTACTAACTCAGAAATGGGAGACCAAGTTTTAAAATAGTGCTACATGCTTAGAGGCAGAAAATGTTCCACCTCTGTGCAGATGAAAATTTGAGAATCAGCCTCTCCCTCTCAATGTCTTTATCTGGACCGTCTCATATGTAGCTTCTTAGTTAACCTCATGTCTCTCTTCCTCTCCCTTCTTCGCTATTGTTTGGCAGGAAAAGTGTTACATGTGTTCAGAAAGGAGAGAGAAATCTGGCCTACAGTTTGCCACGCCCTCTAGGCCCCCCGAAAATGGGACAAACAGATTCTGAGACTTGGAGGTGCTGCACAGCTTCACCTAGATGGGTCGGGGTCTGCCCTGGTGCTTGCCGGACAGCAAGCTCCTCCTAAAACACAGAGAGCTGCTCTCCACTGCCTTGCTCTGGGAGTCGGGGAATGATGCTCTCGTCTGTGGCTGTCCCATTAATCAGACAGCAAAGCAGGCTGCTCCTGGCCCAGATCACCAGTAAATTACTTCCCGCTGGGGTGCTGGGGTATGGGAGCAGAGGGCTGGGGCTCCACAGGCTCCCTGGCAGCCTACTCTGCCTGTCAGGCACAGACAGTCGATGTGCAGGGGCCACCCAGGGAGACTTTCAATTCCTTATTCTCTGGTGTGGGTGCATGGGGCAACCTTGCCCTGTATTAGCAGGAAACACTCGGCAAATATATCAAAAGCACCAAGGCAGAAACTTGCAAACCGCAACTTCTTTATCCTTATGGGAAAGGCTGATAGCATTTAATAGAAAACACATACCTTTCTGAACTCTCATATCAAGTTTCACAGGGATTCCTGCAGACCAGGCTTCACAGGCAAGCATGGAGATGAACACGGCTACAGGACTCTCCTGAGCAGCATGAAAACCAGCTATCCTCCTAGCTAGCTTTAGTCAACTAATGAGCTCTCCAGGTTTTGTCCCTATCAAACATTAAGAGACACTACAAACCTGCCATAGTTCCATCAGAAGATTGATTAAATTTCTCTAATGTGGACAAACATCAGATGAGGATGTGCAGGATTTGCAGGTATGCTCAAGTCTGCATATGTTACCACCTAGTGACTATCTGGGGTACATTGCAGCACTTTCTGCACGATGTGGAGATGTATTGGGGGACTTGTAATGCAAGCAAATATGGGATGATTTATCAGAGTGACTGACTAATGCCATTGAATTAATATATTGTAGTACCAGTAGTACGTTGGGCAATGAAAAAAAGCAAAAATGCCCTGGTTTCTTTAGAGAGATACCAAAAATACCATCTCCAAATATTTGGGCTTTTTGCATTAAGGTCAAGAAGCCTATCCTGTTTCCTGGAATTTGGCTGGTAAGTTCACAGTCCCATTTTTCTTCTTTAATTGAGGCAATAACTAATTGTTTCTGCTCTGTACCTTTGTCATATCTAATTGCCATTTTATTGTTCCCTAAATTTTACTAAGACTTTTAAGAAGCTGAATTTAAAATGACTATTGCTGATTAAAAGTAGGAATTCTCAGTTGCAAAGCCTATGACAGCCTTATGCTATTTCCTGTGGCTGTATTTTAAGATAATTAACAGCAGATCTCCCTGTACTGCATCTTTATAAAGTAACTGCAAGTGTATTAAGGAGCAGGCCTACCTGGTAAATATTCATACCTGTTTGAGAGGTGGGAAAGCTTTTCCCAAATGTTTTTCTAAATTCTTCTTCACTGTTGAGTCAGTGACAAGGGATGTTCCTCAGGGGTTGGCATTGTGACTAGTGCTGTCTAGCGTCTGTGATGTTGACATGGATAGTGGGATTTCATGCACCCTCAGCAACCTTCCAACAATACCAAGATGTGTGGTGTGGTTGTGGCATTGGAGACAAAAGGGATGACATCCAGACAGATCCTGACAGGCGTGAGAGGTGGCCTTTGTGAACCTCATGAAGTTCAACAAAGCCAAGTGCAAGATCCTGCACCGGGGCTGGGGCAATCCCAAGAACATATGCAGGCTGGGCAGGGAATGGATCAAGGGCAACCATCTGGAGAAGGACTCGGAGGTGTTGATTGACAAGAAGGTCAACATGACCCAGCAATGTGCACTTGCAGCCCAGAGAGCCAACTGTATCCTGGGCTGCATCAAGAGAAGCATGATGAACAGATCAAGGGAGGTGATTCTTCCCCTCTGCTCTCGTGAGACCTCACCTGGAGTGCTGTGTCCAGCTCTGGGCCCCCCAGCAGAAAAAAGATGTGGACCTGCTGGAGTGGATCCAGAGGAAGGCCACAAAGATTATCAGAGGGTTGGGTCATCCCTCCTGTGAAGACAGACTGAAAGAGCTGGGGTTTTTCAGCCTGGAGAAGACTGCTCCAGGCCAGGCTGGATGAGGCTTTGAGCAGCCTGGTCTATGGAAGGTGCCCCAGCCCATGCCAGAGGGGTTAGAACTAGATGATCTGTAAGGTACCCTCCACCCAAATCATTCTATGATTCTGTGACTCTGCATGTGTACCAATAAAAGTTCTTCCAATTGGCTATCATCAGAATACTTTAAATTCCTTCCCACCAAAAAGTCAAATCCAGGGAGGGTGTCATGTCATATAGCAGGGTTTAATCCTACCATCTCTTCTCACTCACCTGAGCAAGGCTGATACAGCTTCTTCTGGGGCTGATAATGGCTCAGAGTGGGATCTCCAGTCCAGAACTTCCTATCCAGCTGGAGACCATTACCTTAAAACTAAAATCTCTGGGCATCTTTGAAAATCAGGGCTACTGTCTTATAAAGATAGTGAGAGATTTTCCATATTTGAAATTTTTAAACCATGAAAAAGCAGAATATCAGTAAGTTGAATGGAGTTACTGAGCCTGGTCACTGGGCATGGAACTTTTAGCAAAGGCAGAGTCTTACCTTTCATCAGAGTTTGCCAGATTTAGTCTATTTCTGCTTTTAATCCAAGGGGTTTGCTGTTCAACCTGGAATCCACAGCTGAGAAAAATAAAGGTACATGCTGAAAGTTTTTGGAAAGACACTGCTCAGCCTGTAAAAGAAAGCTGGCTAAAGTATCATAAAAAGGAAATATTTTTATCATAATTATTACTATTTTTTTGCACTTCTATGATGCCTCTTTTTAAAGGTACTATAAACATTATTCACACCAGGTTCCCATTACTAGGAAAGGTCAAAAATTGCAGTAGACTCACAAAGTCAGGGTAGCCATTAGCAAATAAGGGTTTATGGAAAACTCATAAAGCACCTAAAGTGCCAGCTTATGTAATGCATCTAATATAATAAACACTCTGACGGGAGTCTAGGAGTGGAAAAAATGCAGTTTCTTATTGTAAAATATTTGAACAAAGTCAAGATTCGAAATTGATCAAACTGCGCAAGCCAGAAGGCTTTGTCATGAAGCCTGAAAATCCGGGAGACCTTCAGCTTGCTGAGAAGCAGCATTTTAGCAAACCCTGCAGGGTGAATTGTTAATGCAAACTTATATTCACAGCAATCTCAGAAGTTGTGTGGGAGAGTTATTTGGCACAGCCATTGTTAGATTCTTGCACCACTGTACAAACAACTGTCTGGTTTTAGATTACAACTATACTGTACTGTTAGTGAGACCAAGTAATGCAGGAGGAACAGAGCATATCACTCATTTTGGTTGCTTAGATGCCTTTTAAACAGAGTTCCTGAGAAAGCCAGTCATTGATGGCTAGTTGGCACAGAGAGTTTAGTTTAGTTAGAGTGTTTTCCTGAGCAAGGATATTCCCACAACAGCTATAGTCACCTGGTATTGTACAAACTACCTGCACAGAGGCATTTGATTTGACACTCCAGCGTTGTGCTATATTTGGCACACTCCTTCCTAATTTGCGATTAACAAGGTTAGCTTGTTTTCACTTTGTAAGGACTATTTATAGTTCAAGAGGAGATTTCCCCCCATCCCTTCCCACTCCTACAGTTCATCAATAGCACAATTTTAGTCTTAACATGTGACCACAGTTATACAGTCATGTTAAGCAATTAAAAAAGAGAGAGCTGATTATGAAATACAGAGGACTAACTAGAAACATATGAACAATGCGCTGCATTTATGTAACAGTGGAGAAGTAGATCCTGACAAGACTTTGTATGATGCTGTCACAACTATCCTGCCTCCTTCAAGTGGATTATGGTGTTTAGCAGTTCCAAATTAGAATAAAGTCACATGGGATAGAAACTGTAGAATAAACCTGAACTTGGAATAATAGTAGGACTCAGTGACCCAAACATTTTGGCCCTAAACACTATGGGATTTTTATGGCTGAATTCAGTGGGAGCAGGAACAAGTCTGGGAAATAGTTATCTATGATGAATTTGTAAATTCCCAGGATAGACCAATGTGACAGTGCGCTGCCTTTAACAAATTAGCTGGAAGGCTATTTTAAGTGGCTTGTACATAAAATTGATTTAGGATGAAGTTATTAAAAGGAATGAATGCTGGAACAATTGTGCTCCCACTTAATTCAGTAGCAAAATATAAACTTAAAAAAATTACATCTTTTAGCATTTATCTTAAAAGTTTAATGTTTGTAAGTCTTCAGATAGGGACAGAAAAAATGGATTTAACCTGTTTTCATGTATATTGCAGACTCCTCAAAACAACACAGCAGTATGAGAGGCAGCAAATAGCTCTAACCAGAAATTACTGCAAAATACAGGGTCATCTATGCTGATTAATGTTAGCTGTACCTTCCAAGAGTCAACAGTTGTATTGGGCTGAGATAGATAGTAAATGCACATGCAAATAGCAAAAGGAACAGTTGTGATTTCAAGAAGAAGTATTGTACTTAACAGAGCTATACAAGCACCATAGTTTTCCCAAGTGAAAGTGCTTTTGAAATAGATCATCTGGGTGAATGCAAGGTGAGAGATATGTGACAGAGATATCAGCCACAGGTCCAGGAGAGTGGCTTGTATCAGCCTGCAGATATCAGTGATCCTGACCTCTTTGACAGGTCCGCTACATGTACTAAGGATGGGATTCAAATCCTATATTGTCATCCATCTTAAAAAAAACAGATGTTCCTAGTCCAAGCCAGCCATTGAGAAAATGTGGGGTTTTCATCCCATTGTAAAAAAAGTGTGAGAAAAGCTGTGATGAAATCTACTCTGAAGGAGCTTGTCTTCTTCCAGGGAAAACTTAAGGAGTCTTGACAGCTAAATGCCAAGCTTTTGGACTGCTCATGGTGTGTGAGATGCATCTAATGTCAATGGCTGCAAAACGCCTGCCTGCAAGCTCCCTTCTTCCTTGCTGCCCATGCTTGTCTATTCTGATGCAGTTGATGTTGTTAGTGGGTAACTTGAGCCTGAACAGCCAGAGAGCTGGATCTGTACTTGTGTTCCTAGATCCCTGCTCTGTTTGCTTTGCCAGTTGTGCTGTCTTCATGCCCACTTAACAGGCTGCACCAAACCCTTATGCTTGTCCTACCGAGCCAAACCTGTGCTGTTCTGTTGCAATTCTTGTTTCCTCTTGTTGTCTATCAGCAGATGGGTCCACCACCAAAGCTTTGTTTGTGCTGTAGTCAGACTCTTTCCCCATCATTGCCCCATAGAGGGATATAGCAAGCCTTACTACAGCTGTATGTCTCTGCTGAGCCCCAAGTCTGCACTTACAATAAGCACTGGGACATCAGAGTGTAAAATCCTGGTGGACAGCCCTACATGCAGTTGGCAGTTTCCAGGTCTACAACTCCCCTGAGCATGTCTCAGTTCAGAACCCCTTTTCTTCCTCTGGACTTTTGTCCCACATTCTCCTGCCTTCCTGGCAGCCTTCAGTCCAGCCTGCTTTCTGCCTCAGGATCTTCTACCAGTGACAGTTTATGCTCTAAAGAATTGTAGCCCAGAAAAGGTGGTTGCAGGCTGCAGCCAACAATAAGGTGGCCATCATTTTCAGCTCTTACAAACCTATCCAATACTTGCTCCCTCTCTGTGTTGTCCTCTTACTAGATATGTCCTTTGGTGCAGAGATGCAAATCTCAGCTAGCTTTGATCTCATGAATACAAATGTTGTTTTTATTAACCTTCCAAACGACTTCTGTACTGGGGCACATCCTGCTTTTAGTTAGTCAAATGAAAGTAATGTTTCTGCTTGATTTCATTTCTGTTTTCCAGATATTTATGTTGCTTTGATATAATTTTGCTCAACAGTGTTCCTGTTTTTGTGTGCCTTTTTGATTAGTTGGTCACTTACATATTATTCTCCTCCACTGATAATTCTTCACCTTTGCTGTACAGCTGCCTACCTTTACCAAAGAGTGAAACATGGGTTAGAGACACAAGCATAATCAAATGTAACGCAGTGTACTTTAGGAAGTCATTACACTTCTTCATTTGAATCCTTTATTGCTTGCTTTTCTCGTGAAGTATCAGGAAACATGCAGATTACCATTTGGTTTCATTACTTAAGAGTTCCAGCTATCCTTACTTTAGATTAAAGTCATTGTTGTCACAATAGCTCTTCCACTTCATGGCAAAGGATTGAGATTGCAGCGAAATGCATTCAGTATAAATGGGTTCTGCTACATCTCCAAGACCTCCTGTCTGGATTAGGATGGGTTTTTAAGCTGGAAAATGACATATCTGAGCTGTGATCAGTTGTGCTATCCAGGCAAGTCTATTTAAAAGCACTTTCCATTTTAAATATAGCAATAAAATACCACACTAGCAAACCTTCTTGATAAGGGTAAAAGCAATACATCCAAATCCAATCTAAATTTGACATTGCCTAGAACAAGAATTCACATTGATAAGTCAGGACTCATTTACAAGGCCATAAATGGGTGGGTAGCTATAATTTGGGTATTAAACTTGTAAAATATATTGATGGCATGCAAGGGCTAAATAAATAATTTACTACAAGAAAATTGGAAATCTTTACACAGTACTTAATTGACCAGCCACTCTCGCATGTTCTTGATAGTTTCCTATTTTGCGCTTTTTTTTATTTTTCACACACTGAAATGTTTCCCATGTGTATTTTTTTCCAGCTTCAGTGGATGCTCATAAGTCACTATATTTCTGCATAGCCTGTTTCCATCTTTGTTTCATCAGTCAATTACATTCCTTTTGACATTTTCATTTGTTTGTTTAAAAGTGTGAATTAATCAAATGCCTTTTCTGGGCACAGCTCAGCTGGTGTTATTCTTAAGATTAAAATAAAATCACCTCAGTGATTAGGCTAACTTTGAATGTTGGTTAAATCCATTTCCAGTGCAAAGCAGGCTGAGTTAATGGGTATTCCAGTGACTACAGTAAGAGTGGGATTGGCAGCTTTATATAAGTTTATAAAAATTCTTGTGACCACCTCACTGGCCAGTGTAACTCAGGATAGTTGCAGTGAAGCCAATGAATTTTGGCCTTTAAGGGGTTTTTCCATCCACATATACTGAAAATCTGGTGTGAGATTACATACAAGCCCTTGATTGACCCTGCCCTTCAAAGCACCCCAATCAAAACCCTAATAAAGATGTAAGATTTTATTTTTAAAACATCACACTTGCCTTTTGTTAGATTTCTCTTCTGAAACCAGACCTCCGTGGAATGCTTTCAGCACCTTTTCCTGTGACTTGAGGAAGAGAAGTGGAGGTTTTCATCCACCTCCCCAGCCATTGCCATTTCCTTGGGTGGCTGTGGTGCTACTGTACATACTGATATCCCTTTGCTGCTCATGTGGACTCTCCATGTCTCTGCTGGAGCATTGAGAGGACAAAAACGTGCCTTTATTTACCCCATTAGGGGTATTGTGGTTTCACTGTGCAGTGGCTTTTACTGGTTAAAAACTGCAACTTGTTTTCAATGAATCATAGACTAATACAGTCTGGGGAGCCTGATCTAGTGGCCCAGGGCAGGATTCCATAGTTTGGGTTGTAAGGGACATTTAAAAGTCATGTGGTACAACCCCTGAAATGGGCAGGGACATCTTCAGCCAGATCAGGTTGCTCAGAACCCCGTCCAACCTGACGTGGAATGTTTCCAGGGTTGAGGCATCTACGACCTCTCTGGACAATCTGTTCCAGTGCTTCACCACTCTCATAGTGAAAAAGTTTCTCCTTTATATCTAGTCTGACTCTGTAATTTTCTAGTTTCAAACCATTACCCCTTGTCCTGTTGCTATAAGGAACTACAAGAAGTTTGTCCCCATCTTTCCTATAAGCACCCTTTAGGTCTTGAAAGGTCACAGTAAGGTGCTCCTGGAGCCTCCTCTTCCCTGGGCTGAACACCCCCAAATGTCTAAGCCTGTTTTCATGAAAAAGGGAAGTTCAAATTCCTATTGCCCTTTTATGATTCACTCTCATCTTTACTGATCCACAACAACCTACTGTGCAAAGAATTATGCTTTTAGGCAGTAGTGGTGCTTCCTCACATGGACATCCTTGGAGTACTTCCCACTGGAAGTGCATGCAGCAGAGGTATTTTGCTAGTACAGTCTGTACAAGTTTCCCAGGAGATGTAAAATAGAGTGCCAGAGGACTTGCAGGCGTTAGTGCTTCGCTGTGAGGCTTTTTTCCAAGATCAAATGCCATGATGAAACACATGCCTTACCATGCCAACTCATATACCAGACCCCAGGTGAGAAACATAGAAGTAAAGAAGTAAATCCAGAAGGAGTGCAGTAAACTTGGAGTAAGCAAAGGGACAGCTTTGCTCCAGCTGCTCTGGGTCACTGACATCAGCTTTCCTATTGTTACAGGCACACAGAGACTCCCTTCTAATTCAGCTTTCCACTTGCCCTCTCCAATAACTTCCTTTTGAAATGGGAATTATTTTTCCTCAAAATATTTCCATTGTTTTCTGAAGAATGCCACCTCCTCCCTGCCTCATAGATCGGATTGACAGCACTTTGCTTAGCAGACACATGACCATTTTGGAGCCCAGGCCTAGGTTCAGAGTAAAATATTTTGGGAATGAGGAGAAAGGTCTGTATTCTTTGGATGGTTACAGGGTGGGATGGTTAGGTTTTTTAAAAAGAGTCATTGTACCCAAATTCAGAGACAGAAAAGCCTCTTGGCTGTAGGAGAAAGGGTACACAGTGGTTGAACTTGCATCGTAGGGAGCCAGAAGAAAGAAAAGCTCAAGGCTCTGTTTTACATGTGTGCAAGACGCCGCTGCCTGAGGGAGTAAGAACCCACTTACAACCCCACGTGGATTACCCGGGCTTTGTCCAGGTGCATGAAACAAGCAGGGCCACACATCTGCTTACTTCCTCCCTGAGGATTAGAAATTGGAGGGTGGGAAATGAGTAGAGCCTGGGGTCCATTCTCTCTGGCCAGCTCAGCTGAGATGGTGAGTGCCGGGGGGGATTGAGGAAGGAATGGTGAAATATTATTTTATTTTTGATTTAGGCCAGAGGTAAATGACTGCCTGAGGGAATAGGAGAGGAGAAGGTGTGTCACTGAGTTACAGTGCCTCAGGGGGTTCCTGCTGCAATGGTACAAGTATGTAACATGCCCCCTGGGGGATTGCATCTGAAATAAAAATGTAGCCTGTTACTTATTGGCATTAATGCTCACTTACTAATGTCTTTTATTGCTTTACTCTTCTATTTTGGCACCTGGGTAACTACTTAGGTTCTTTTAAATTCACTGGACCAAATTCAGAGATCACATATCAAGAGATCTACACACAGTTCACAACGGCAGAGTAGTGTGGATTGAAAGAAGTAAATTTAAGAAAGACTAGGGAGAGAGCTGTAATGAATGAAATGATCATGGTAGATAAGATTCCTGCTCCTTGAAAATTATTTCTGAAACTGAGTAGTCTCTCAGCGAAAAATTATACTGGCTCAGAGTCAAGAATTGCTTGTGGGCTCTGAGCACATTCAAGAATCCTTTGTGCAAACTTTATAGAGCTTGATAGCATAACATCTTAACTCTCCACTAATGTAAAGTTCACAGACAAAACAACATAATGATAACCTTAGATGAGGCTTTCCATGAATAATCCCAACAGTAAACCTGTCCGCAACATGAAAAGAACATCTGATATTCAGTATGCTTTCGTGACCAAACCTCTACCCTCTATTTCCTTATTTAAGTACCATGAAGCAAGTCACCACCCTGTCTGCACTCTATTCCGTAAGTCAGACACTATTTTTTTACTGGGTGTTTCTCTGCGTGCTTGGCTACACGTGAGAAAATAACTATGAAACAGTCTTCCTCATTCAGCTCATCTTGGTGGCAGTGAGCTCAATGAGAGTGGCGCTGGCTCAACTCCAAATGCTGCCCATGCACAGCATGGGCGCGGATGCTGAGGGAGTACTGTTTAATGTTCTGGCCTTGGTTTGCAGACTTGTGGCTAGTTGTTTGCTATTGAGAATGCTGCTGTCAGGTTTCTTTTCTCAGTGCAATGCTTGGTGCCCATCATGTTTTTCCATGTCACCTCCCACTTGTGGAATGTCTGCATTTGCTTACTCTCTCTCACATCCCTTTCTAGTACTTCCATCTCCTGCTTCTCATCAGTATGCATCCTGAAAAAACCTTTCGTGCTTTCTCATCTGTTTTTCTTCAGATATGGAAGGTACATCCCTAAGTCCTTTCCAAACAACCTCATTATCTGCAGTGGAATGCTGTCTTGAAGTTCTGCTGTGGCCCCTGGACCCGATGCCTCCAATGAGCACCCCTGCTCCCTCATTAGCATCTACCCATCCGGTGTTTCCTGTCTTTTAAGAGAGAGGGAAAAAAATGCTTTTACTGTTTGTACATCTCCTTGCACCCTGGGACAGATGTCATTTCTCTAGTCATACAAAATGCATGTAACAGTATCTTCCCCAAAAACCACAGCTATCTTCCAGAAGATTTGAAATTACATGCTAGCCCAAGGGTCCTCCCATGCTACTGAGCCATCACACAGCAGCTGTGAAGGAGCGGGGGGAAAAGGGTATATACAGGGCTCCTCAGTAAGGCAGCAAGAGGAGAAGAACTAGCTCTGTGTATTTAGTTACAGTTAATTATAAGTTTATGACCTTATGATGCAACTGTTGTAACCCTTGCTCAATATACTTTTCAGGCAGAGCATGCTGAACATACAGAGGGGGTGTATTTTATGGCTGTGGTGTTTGCTTGAGCTGTGCAGATAAGAGAGCTGTAGAGAGGTCTCTGAGCAGGACGAAGTGGAGCCATTTTGGCTGTGCAGTGTCCATGGGGGCTGAGTGTCTCTGCCAAAATAGCTTGTGAATTGTAGGTGTGAGTCTCACTGATCTGCCACCCTCTGCTTTCTCAGGGGCTGAAGTTTGTTCTTGTACTTTAAGAGGGGAGTAGGTGTCTTACTTAACTCACAAGGGAAACCCGAATAGGACTTTTTCCCCCTTAATCGAGGCAGCTTTGGAATTTGACATTTGTTTAACCCAAAGATTTTCAAATGCTGTACATTTTTTTCTCACCCAGTTCATATATATTATGCCCATTTTATGGGTAAGCTAACTGATTCAGAAGGAGCAAATAGAGTGTCATTTGCAGGTCCATGAATAGATTCAAAGGCCCTTGAAATCTTAATCCACTTGATCCCACTTAATGCCTTCAAGATGCATTAACAGGACAAAAAGAAGTTTAATCAAGTCACATCAAACTCAGTTTAGGCACTGTAATTTTTCTACTTACAAGGGTAGCTATATTAGTAAAAATAAAGAAGCATTAGCTTGTATTTCCCTGGAAAATAAGTGGGCAGGAATGCATGCCACATCCTGGCTGGCATTTTAATCTCATCAAAGCAGAGCTCTTTCCCTACTGTGCTTTCCAAGATGCACAACGCAAATGTGGTCTGAACACAACAGAACTAATTGAACAATCACAGCAAAGGAGGTCAAAACCCAACAAACAGTGCAGCATCTAAAATGACTCTGGAGGATTTTAACAGATGGACACTTGTAAATCTAACAGGATTTCCTACTGGTGAGAATGCCTTAGGTAAAATTCAGAATGTCTCATTAAATTGTCAGCCAGCTATGAGGCATTGCTTATGCGAATATGAACAGCTCTGCAGCTTTATTCTAAATACACACAACCGTGTATTAACGTAGGCCTGAAAAGGAACATTTGGATGTGAGTTCAATTAGAAAACCCGATCAAAACTGAAGAAGGATCAGATCTAATGTTTCTGGCTGGGATCCAGTAGAGAGATGCAGCAGGGAAGTTAAGCCAGGGGTCAGGCTTTTTCTCTCCTGTTCTTCAATCTGTATGGTTTTGCCTGTGTGCGCTTCCATGTAAATTTGCAAATCAGTTTGGTCTAGACTTCTCCAAGTCCTTTTGCTATTGCTTGTTTGTAACCTCCTGTGTTCTCAGGCTGTTGATGAAATGCATCAACAGACCCAGCGCAGGTAGAATAGTGCTCTCTGTCTCCCAAGTAGGCGTTCCCATGCCAAGAATTTGAATGTAGGCTAGCACAACAACACAGCAGTTACACGTTTCCATTTTTACACTTTTATTTTACATAGTGCCAGTGATCTGGATAAGGGCAATTAGTCTGTTTCTCACCAGAGAAATTAGTCTGGTTGTTCCCCTTTACCTCCTCCAGCAAACCTACTGCTTATGAGATCTGTGAGCCTGTTGTTCAAATCCACATTTCTGTACAGTCCCACTTTCTCTGTCAGAAATAGTCTCTGCTGGGTTTATTAGCATTTCTCACAGTATCTGAGTTCAAAGAAAATGATTACAAGTTAAGACAGAGCTCTGTTCTTTAAAGCACCATAGTGTATAGATCTGTTGAGTGATATATAACATAGAACAACTTCCAACTGAGGAAAGCTTAACACAGCTCGGGCTAGCTTGCTGATAGCTGCTCAGCTCCTAGAATTACTGCTTACAAACCATAAAGACCCCAGCTTGAGTTTCATGGAGGGGGGGGGGGGAGATGTGTGTTGTGCACACCGCAAGTACAGCCCCAGGGCGGGTAACCCGCCAATTTCCTAACCTCAGCCAAAAAATCTGGCCACTGCCTGACAGGCAGAGTATGTGTATTTGCTGTCTATCAGAGGCAGCAAAACTGCCTAAAGTCAAAAAAGAATTGTGTGAAAACACTGAGTTCAGTCGTGGGACTATTAGTGTGCCAAATCAACAGGCTTGGTGTCTGTTAGAACTGCCCTTCACTTCTGTGATATTTTTGGCAAGGAAATGGGCTGTAAATATAAACAGATCACTTCTCTCCTTACTGAAAAGCAGGCACTGAAAAGCAGGCACCTCAGAGGGAGGAAGCACACTGCATGTTTATTAGAGCCACAGATTCCACACAAGATGTTAGAACTGGCATGCAGGGATAAATTCCTGGTCGAGCTAAGAGACTTAAGGAAGGACAAGCTAACTGTGAGAGAAAAACCTGTGCAGTGTATCCCTTAACCACAGAATACGACTCTGTTTGGGACTGCTTGCACTATGGAGAGTGGGGTAATTGTGCCAGGACAGGACACATGGATCTGTGATTATTTACCAAATCCTTCAGCACAGAACACATGCAGCACTCCCGGGCTGGAATAATAACCATGGAGTTTTATTCCCATACAGCATCTGGCTGGAGAGCCCTCATCTCCCTAACACCCTCCTCCCTCTCCAAAAGCTCTCGTATTCCAGGCTGGCACTGGAGAAAGAGCATCAAATATGTATGCATAAGTGTGTGTTATGGTAAGATGCCCACACTGGTACAAAAACTGATCTTGGTGTCACTGTAACTCAAGAGTAAATAGTGCACACTGTATTGTTTCACTGAACAAAGCAAATGCTATCTTCATCACAGCTTTAACAAAAAAATGTAGACCACAAATGTAATATCCTTCAGTTCTGTGTTACAGGAACACTTTATTTACTGCAGATGACCAGAAGTGTAAATTGCTTTCAATGGAAAATTTTTGTGGGGCATGAGGAACGTACTAAAAATCCATTGTTTAAAGACTATCTTCTGTAGAGATTACTAAAATTTCTTCTTTTTTTCCCATACAATTTTTTTCTGTCTTAACTGACCACTTTTGTCTGGCTTCTTTCATCACCAAGCATACCCTAGTACATTATTACTTCATCAGAAACTTAATGGTCCACACCCCCATTTTATCTTTCAGCATGCATCTCATTTCTTCATACTTGCTTATAAATTGAGCCTTAAGAAGAAGGAAAATTACTGGAGTATTAAGATATGCTAAACCTTCAAAACAAGAAGGTTATGAAAACAGACATGAAGTTGGAAATTCTATATTTATTTATCCATGCCCAGTGTATGTTAGAGGCCTTTACCAGAAAAAGTAATAACTGCTTGAAACTCTGTCTTTTGCAGGGGAGTGATCCTGGTTGTTGTGGTTATGGAACTGCACTGGTAAATCAGGGGAAAATCAGGTACCAAATCTGTGCAGTGGGAGAAACCTCACCCAGAGCCCTCAGAGCTGCAGTGGTATCCTGCCCTGGCATGCTGCTTCCTGAGCATGCTAGGCAGGTGACTGAGTAATGTGCCTTTCTCTTGCACTTTGGCAAATCAAAGAACTCTAAAAGATTTGTGAGATGTGACCCATTGACAAAAACCTTGTTAATTCTTCCCTCCTACTAGACACATTTCAGTGAATAGCTACTAACATTCTTCTCTGATATAACCTCTACCAGGGTGCATGGCAGAGAAGTCAGATTTACTGATCTGTAATTCCCATACTCCCCCCCAGAGTCCTTTTTGATACGATCTTTGTTACTTTATATTAATCTGGTGTTAAGGTGCGTTTCATCAGTTATTTACCTGTACCACAATTAATAAAACATTTTTGTGCTTCAGTTTGTTTAGACCTCATGTGTAAACATAATCTGATTTTGGAAATTTCTTATTGTTCCATTTACAGAGTTACCCTACAGCCTGCATTATTATGACTAAAATATGAAAATGACCCTTAGATTCCTAGAATCATAAAATGATAGAGTCACAGAATGGTTTGGGTTGGAAGGGACTTTTAAAGGTCATCTTGTGCAATGATCAGGGGCATCTTCAATTAGATCAGGTTGCTCAGAGCCCCATCCAACTTGACTTTGAATGTTTCCAGGGACTGGGCAACAATCAATTTTTGTAGATTGATTCCTTTAAAGAGCAGCTTTATAGGAAGATGAAGTCCTCCTGGTGAGCATAAATGCAAAAGATTGATTTAGATGACCAGTAACAGTTTTATCTTTCCTAATAGTTCCTTTTAGATTTTGTTAATATTTCCGCCATGCCTGGTCTTTGGAAGGCATCCTGTTTCTGATAAATTTGTTATTATTAGGTTTTATGGCTGTAGCATAAAATCTGAATCCAGATTTGAACTTTCTGATATTTTAGAGGTTCAGATTTGGACTATTATAAAAATAGGAACAATATGTGGAGCCCGGAGCAAGGCTTTGAGCCTAACATATCTCACAAACAAGGCAGAGGCCTTGCAAGGTGACTGAGTGAATTAACATGGTTCCAGGTATTAATTTTCAGCTCGTTTATTCAACATTTGACTACTCACAAGAAAAAATACATTGTTCATGCTGTGCAAATGCGACACAGGAATATGGTTATTTTCTCTTCAGGTGTAAACATCGCCAGGCTGCACAAAACTCCCCCCAGAGTACAAGATAGTCTGGAAGTTCTTCACTGTTGATGATCATGTAGGAGAAGAAAGGAAGTCATCTGTGAGACAAAGCCTTTATGTTTATCTCTTACAGGTCTGTTGGCCAACAGTTGTTGGATCACCTACAGGGAGCACCTACACATTTGTTGTTTTGTTATGAGCCACTGCCAGCTCACTGCAACCAGCTTCTGAGCTGGCTACCAGCCAGGCAGCCGTAGGGAGGGTGATGCCCCAGATAATTAAACTCTTCTGAGAGACAGGGATATTACCACTAAGCTGGGAAGACCCAGCTTATAGCTATTATGTGGTGTAGGCTTACATCAGCTGGGATTGCACCATTTAGGATCTTCTGCCCAGCAGACAGATTTATGGACTTGCCTTGAGGAACATGGCTGACTTCTGATTCTCTTCTCCAAACCAACAACCTCACTGCTAAGAATAAAACATGACCCCTCTGACAAGTATCCATCTATTTTCTTTGCCATTTTCTCCTTCCCTGGTATATCCCATGTGTTTGCAGTATGTCAGCCCTCATTGCAACTTCATATTCTGTCATTGAAACGAGACACACAGGTGAATAAATCCATTAAAATGATGGTGGTGCATTTGGGATGTGCTGTGCTGGTTTTCTGTCATGCCATTTCACATAAGGCAGGTGAATAAGGAGAAATTAGCTTAACTTCATTCAACTTAATTTGATAAAAATAAACGTGGTGGGCAAGGTTAAATTTTGATGAACTGTTTTTAAATTCCTAACTACATACATCAGCTCTCTAAATACTAAATAAACTCAATGACAAACTGTCATTGTGTGAGTTTTACCTTTCTTGTACTAAACTAAATTATTAGTTGTCAGAAAGATAAAAGCAAAGTGAAGAGAGGAAGAGAGAAACCAGCCCAAGTGGCTTGTTTTAAAAAAAAACCCTAATTTGCAATTTCTGCTCATGCATTACATTTTTCCTGAGAACTCATGGCCTAATATTAAGTACAGCAGCTCCAAGGACCTGATTTACCCTGCACACTAAATACAGCCAATATCTTTCCCACGTAAAAAAAAACCAAAACTTTTCTGTAATTGAGCTCTCCAAAAGAAGAAAACGGAGAAGGCAAGGGAAGACACAACTCCTGGTACTATTCACTTGTTGTATGCAAATTTAAAGATTATTCAGACAACTAAAAAAAAATTTTTTTTGGGTGTTTTTTCTTTCGTTTTTGTAGGAAAATAAGGCATTCTTCTGGTGGTAAAATTCATGTATAAAGAGGTAAATTCTGAAGCAATTGATTACACTTTCAGTAAGTGTATTTCTGACAATTCATTAAATACAGTGTATTGGGTCTGACTGGGGTAAAGCTCACAGGCCTTACACTGCTGTACTTTGCTTTGGTAGCTGGTGTTGATAACAGAGCAGTGTTTTGGCTACTGCCAAGCTGTGCTGTCCCTGTGACATTCCTTCCCCCACTGAAGGGGATGGGGGGGGGCAAGATCCTGGGAGGGGACACCAGCAGACCAGCTGACCCCAGTCAGCCAGAGGGATATTCCATACCATATGACATCAGCTCAGATATATAAGGGAAGGAAGAGAGGAGGAGGGGAAGGCACTCAGAGCTGGCCCATGTTTGCCTCCTTGAACAACCGTCACGCATGCTGAAGCCCTGCTTCCCAGAAAGTGTCCGGACATCGCTACTGATGGGAAGTAGAGATTGATTGTTTTCCCCTCTGCTCTTGCGCGTGCAACTCTCAGCTTGCTTGTTCTATTTTTTCCCCGCTGTAATAAAACTGCCTTTTCTTACCCTGATAGTCTTTTTCAATATTATCCTCTCCCCTCTCCCAGTGGGAGAGGGAGTGATAGAGTGACTGAGTGGGCACCTGGCCCCTGGCCGGGGTCAACCCACAACAGTCTCTTTTGGGAAAACGAAAGAAAATATGCTTTATTTACTGATGGATCCTGCCAAGTGACAGGAAACCATCGGAGGTGGAAAGCTGCTGTGTGGAATCCCACATGACAAGTCATTAAGACTGCTGAAGGGGAAGGTGAATCAAGCCAGTTTGCAGAGGTGAAAGCCATCCAACTAGCCCTAGAGATTGCTGAGAGAGAAAAGTGGCCCATACTCTATCTCTATACCGACTCCTGGATGGTGGCTAATGCCCTATGGGGATGGCTGCAGCAGTGGAAGAAAACCAACTGGCAGTGCAACTGCAAAGCACAGCACTGTAAGGGCTGTGAGCTTTACCCCAGTCAGACCCAATACATACAGGAAGCTTTATCTTCCAGAAGAGACAGAATGTGAAAGCAGTACAGACACTCTGAAGTAAAAGAATGCTTGTATTGGAGTAGAAGGAGAAGTGTATAAAGAACCACACTTTTACTTGAATAACAACTATTAAAAAGTTCTAAGACCCTGATAGACTTTTTCTGTCCTTTTTTTTTTTTAATCTACTCAAGCAGCATGTTTCTACTGTCCTTACTCATCCACCGCTTTGTCAGCTGTGAAGAGAAGGAGGAATTGTATTTCCAGTAAGAATGCAGTTGCAAGGGATACATACCCTTTCACAAAGCAAAACCATCTCACTTGGCTCTCCTGGGCTAGGGAGCATTCTGCTGAGGGTGCTGAACCTCACAGAGACAGAAAGCCAAGAGCAATGCCAGGCATCCTGAACCTCCACACTACCATGTTTCTGGAATATGCTGAGAAAATGGTGCAGAGAGGAGTTTCAA
Organism: Eopsaltria australis; assembly: GCA_034509425.1. Taxonomy (NCBI): domain Eukaryota; kingdom Metazoa; phylum Chordata; class Aves; order Passeriformes; family Petroicidae; genus Eopsaltria; species Eopsaltria australis. Next base: position 733,730 of record JAVTVJ010000069.1, on the reverse strand, counting down.
CTCCCTGCCACATTTTTCAGCGAGTAAAGGCTTCCATCTGCTCTCAATGCCAGCATGCATGTTAAGCAGGTTCTGCATGGTGTCAGCAGACCTATTTTCTCTGAGTGTTTCAGGAATCATGAAATCTCATTGAACTGAACACGTGAGCAAACTGTCTCTGTGGCAGTCATAAGGTATGTGGTGGAGATTTGTAGCAAAAATATTTTGGCAATCCATTCATGCTCATAATAATCCTTCCAAATGGCACTACTGGGAAAAGACCTGATCCTACATTGATTAGTAGAACAGCTTGGCTCTCTGACTGAACCCAGGACCAGAAGAAAACAAAATGCAGTGAGACTATGTTGAGTCCGTCAGTTATTGAACCTTTAATTAGAGGAGCTCAGCTAGGACCCAGGCCTGGGAACCAGCACAAAATCCTTGAGGCTACTAAGTGTCCCAAACTAACAATTACTTGAAAGCTCTTGGAGAACGTTTAATTTTCCATGTGAATTGAGTGAACTGTCTCCAGAGAGGTGGGTATTATAATGCCTAATGTTTAGGCGCATATCTGCACAGCCTGATCACATCTTGTGCAGTTGGCAAAGGCTGCCAATGTTGTGCTTTTGCTTGGGAATCCAGCAATTAGGGCTTTCCTCTGAGATATGAAAGACTTGAAACCAAACCATTCTTCTACCTGTTGGGGCATGCATGCACAACCTCTTTGAAAATCCCCGTTGCCCCAGGCAATGTGGGAAGTTAGAATCCACCACTTCTGCTGAAGCTGCTCTGCTACATGTAGGGTAGTTAAATATTCACGCTGAGGAAGAAAGGAGAAAGAACAGTCTCTGTGTGGTTAGGGCCAAGAGTACTGTTGCCTGGTTCTCACAAGGTCACCATCTTCTCCTCTTCTTACAGGTCCTTGTCTGTGCCCTGACACTGAGTGATAACTGATGCTGGGATCTCCAGGGAATCACTGGAGAGAGGTGCAGGATGTGCTGCAGGTAGCTGGGTGGAAGGTGGGAGGAAGAAGAGTCACCAGCTGCTCCAAGCCCTTTACTTTTGCCCTGATTGTGTTGCCACTCCATTATAAGATTTCTACAGAGGATAACAAAATTTATTCTAAATAATATTTAATTCTAACATAAAAGGATTAAGTTTCAATACAAGAAACAAAGGCTTTCCCACCCCAGAACTCTGTGAGAGTGGGCACGCCCTTGTACAGTAACCGTTCAGTAACTGTGTTGGGCTTAAGGCAGCAAAGTCACTCAGTGTGACAGTCCTCTAGCAGAATCAGCTGTAATTGCCTACTAGCTGAAAACCACACCAATTTACAGTATTTATACAAGTATTTACATCTTCTAGAGGGGAAACAAATAAAACAATCAATATAACTTACAGAAACAATGTGACAAAGAAAAATCCCAAAAAATATTTTCTGAAGTGATTGGCTTTTTTTTAAAGTTGAAAAATCTTGGAGGTAAAGAAGTAATTAATGAATATTTTCTTTTAAGGAAATAATTGATGAATTTTTATTTTAGGAAAAGATGTAAAATTACCCAATGGCAGTAGGATAACAAAAATTCTTCCAATAAAACGACATGGTTTCTACTGTAGGAAAGCTTTGCCTAAAGTGTTTTTCAAGTCCCTGAAATGAATACAAACCATAGTATATCTGAGTTCCATGGGCTGTGACACGTGAATCTACAACAGCTATTGCACACAACGCATGCGCAGAATCTTACGCAGCAACTTTGCATCAAGGGAAGCACTCTCTTTGACTTCAATGGGAATTGGGGAGGCCCTTAAGGAGTAGAAGGGTATATCATAACAGAAAGAAAGCTTAGTTTAGATGTGAATCACAACGCTGCCATTGAGTTTATGCTCAGTTTAACCTATTAAACAATGTGAGATGAGCAAAAATTACTCATTTCCATACTGCTGATTTTGCAGACTTCAGAAACCCTGAGCATGAAATAAATAACTTGCTCTTAATAACTTTCTGTGTGGATAATATATTTAAATGTAGGAAGATGTAAACGATGTATCCTTATTGCATTGCTGGTTACCTCTCTGTATCAATCCAGCTAAATGGAGAAGTTTAAATTTGCAAGGAACTGCCCAAAAAGATTTGTCTGCTCTTCACAAGTAAAACAGTGGTTGACCATGCTGTTATGGAAGGTTTCAAAGATTAAGTCAACTCTACAAATATAATCAGTACTGTGTTTCTTTTATGCCTGGCCTGATTGTATAGCTATGTGTGTATTATAAAAATGCAGTGATAAAATTGTACTGAGGTAAAAACTGGGTATCACTCTACACAACTCTACGTAATATCCCTCTATGCCATTCTTCCTTAGATGGGTTTCCTGTGTCAATATACTGTGGTTATTCCTAAAGACAGGACCCTGAGAAGACAAGATCACTCTAAAGGGCTCTTAGCACTTGAGAACGGTGTAGCTGCAGGGTGGCTTTTTTTTTTGTTTTGTTTGTTTGTTTTATTTTTGGTTGTTGTTGATGCTTGTTTTTTATTATTTAAATAAATAAAATGAACATTTCTTAGAACTAATGCTCTGGGAGTTTAAAAGAGAAATTATGCATATTGCAAGACATATTAGGGAATAGGAGGAAAATCGGTGATTATGAAATTTGTTTGCTTTTCTTATGGTTTATTTGCTGACAGGATAAATTTTTATGAAGTTGTCCCTTTCTTACCTTTTCAAATTCCTACCATGGGGAATTCCTACCTTAGTTTTTCCATTTTCTCCCTTTCACTGCCTTGTCCTTCCAGGTGTTTTCAGGTATCTCTTTTTTCTTGCCATGACCACAAAGAATTGAGAAACAAAGCTGTGCTCGCTTCTTGCAGACATATAATCTCTACAAAGAGCTGAGTCCCTTGTACCCACAACCACTTTGCCCCAGGCTCTTTCCTTTGAAACATTCCCTGTGAATGTACCTTCCTCACAGAGCAAAAACTGGGGAATCAGATTCTAAGGAGGCACAAACTGTCCGGGGCATCAGGCAACTAAGAGCATTATTTGGGAGCATTAAAATGCATGAGATGTATGAACTCAGTGTTCTTGTAAAGATCTCTCAAACTTAGAAATGAAGCCAGAACATTTGCACCAGTTTCCAAGTAGCTCTTTCTGAACTTTCACTTTCCACTGGTGGTATATTCCTTTCCCCTGAGCTCCTGCACCATGAGACCTCTCTCTGTTTTGGGGCTGGTTTGCTTTGGCTTTGCTTTACTAGAAAAATGAGTCCTGGCCAAGAACAGGAGCTGGGCAAAGGGGATACCGACAACAGTGAAGACAGATTCAAACTTGATGGGTGTGCAGTATCCATCCATCCATCCATCCATCCATCTATCTATCCATCCATCCATCCATCCATCCCTCCATCCATCCATCCATCCATTCGTGAGACACTGGACACTAAGAGTTCCATGTGGGTCAAAAACCTTTTGAGTAAACTGTGACTTCCAGAGCTCTGAAAGTATTTAGCTTCTTCCTGAGGTTGGAGCACAACAATCTCCTGAGCTGGACCTGTCCTTGGATGCGACCTTCTGCAGTGCTCTGCAGTTGTGCAGCAGCTGAAGGCATGCCCAGCAACACATCCTGCGTGATCTATTATTTCTGAAAAAGTCAAAGTGCAGAGGGTTGAGCTAAAAATCACAACGGATAACCAGGAAAGGAAAAAAATACCTAATGAATTTCTAGGAACTGGGATTCAAGTCTCACTGTAAATGAGGGAGAAAAAGGGAGAGAGGGAGGGAGGAGAACATTCCTGTAAGTCTACAAGAATAAATGTCCTCCAGAGCTTTCAGAATCTCCTCTCTCAATATGAATTCATTACCTTATTTACAACAAAAATACCCTATTATGACATATACCAATGCATAAACATAATATATCATTCATGGGCCACTTTACACCCCAATCCAGTTTTCTGGATCAGTGCTGTAATTCATTTGAGTAAGGGCCAAATTACTTGGGAAACAGCTGTCAATTTCATTTTAGATAGTTTTTGGGTAATTGTTCCCTGTCTGTTTAAAAATATTAAGTTAAATTAGATTTTAAGATATAGCATGTTTCATTGTGTTTTTAATTGCAAATCATGTTGAATACATGTTAATTTCCTCCCTTCTTCCTAAGAGAAAGAAGGAAAATAAAAATTTTCAATACAGAAAATCTTTTTTTGTGTAATTTTAAAGCAGTGTGTATGAATGAAACCACCTTTCAAAATAAGCTTGCAAATATATAATCACAGATGACAACAATTTTGCAGGAATGTCTCTGAAGACATGCTCAGTTAGACCACAAACTTTGTATAGTTCTCTTCAGTAGTGACTTATTTTTTTGGAATGCATGAAGATCACATTTGCAGCAATGGAACTCATAACAGGTATACCTCATGAAGCAAGTTTCTGTATGAAGAACACTGTGCTTTAGCTGTTGCTTTCTTTAAGTAAATTTGTTTTCCGTTTGCTTTTTATCTGATCAGCAAGAGTATAGTGAGACTGGCTGTACCAAAGCTTTCTGAAAGCAGGGTGCCAAGAGGAAGTAGTCAGGTTCACTTTGGTTGTGCTGAGCAATAGGACTAGAGGCAATGGGCAGAAAGTGGAACACAGAAGTTCCACCTGAACATACATGAAAACTTCTTTACTGTGAGGGTTAACCTGCACAGGAATAAGGTGCCAGAAATTGTGAAGTCTTCCTTACTGGAGATTCTCAAAAGTCATCTGGATACTCCAGAGTAATGTACTCTAGTGGGCCCTGCAGGAGCGAGAAGATTGGACTAGATGACCTCCAAAGGTTCCTTCCAACCTTACCCATTGTGTGAGTCAGTGTGAAAGGCATGTAGCAAAAGTTTCTCTACCCCAATGAAAAGACATAGTAAATTTGGCTCACTATAAAAGTTTTTATCATTCTACATTTTTACTTCCAAAATCACCAGGTCTGAATTCTTCTCTTAACCATTCTTCTTTACTAATTGGGGTTTTTTGAGTGTCACAGCTCTAAGTTTTTACATTCTGATCACACTAAGAAATCGATTTTGTCCCTAAGTTATTGTGATCTCCAACAGATCCACCAAATAATTTTGATTCTACTTCCTTAAAAGTATGCCAACAAATGTTTCCATAGATTTCTGCATGTTCCTTTTCAACAGAGGTGATTCTGTTTAGCAAGACCAAATGAAGTTTTGTTCACAATTCGTGTCAAGAAACTCAAAACATAGTCATATATTTCCCACTGGAGTGACCCCATTTATATTGCACCTTAATGGTCCTGTGCATATTGATGCTCCTCTGGCCAGGATTAGCAAGCCTTTCTTGCCACATGCCATTTGAAGCATGTTCCTGCCATGACCTCTTTGATACTGGGATGGGAGGGCTAGCTGCAAACTGAAGCATAAGACCAGGTTCTGTAGTCTGAAGTAATGATACTTTCAACTTCTTGTTGATCTCTTACACAGAAGGGCTACACCTGAGATGGGAGGGACTAGACATCAGAGGGTAACCAGGTACACTAATTCTTTACATAATTTTAATGTAACTCAATATGTACAGTTGCACATTATATAAAAATATGCTTTATTTGTTAGATATTTGATAATCTCTCCATGCTAACTGTCATTAATCTTTTTCCTGTAGGTGAAGCAGATGAGATTTTGAAGAGGAAAGTTGCATCCAGCAGAAGAAGATAGAGTTCTCTGAAGTAAAAATCTCCAGTGCTTCCTGCTGCTGCAATTGCCATAGAAACAGAAATGCCACTTACACTCCTCTCCCTGCTTTGTAATGAAATATTGCCACTTGAGGGGATTTAGAGGGTTGCAAAGGCCTTGATCTTGCAGGGTGCTGAACATCCCTGGTGAGGTGCTGGAACCCTGGTTCCCAAGGTATTTACATATATCACATTTATTGATTTTCAAAACTAAAGGAAGCTTGAAGTAAAAAGTCTTCTGAGGATGTGAGCCTTCTGTGCTTTTTAATTCTTGCTAAAGGGGCTGAGAGTTTAGGACTTAATTCATTTCCCCCTGCTGCTGTCTGGGACTTCTGCTGTTTAAACAGTGATAGGTCTGGTCTCTTCATTGGTCTGCTTGATGTTTATCTGAGGTTAGAACAGATCACAGAAGGCAGCCACTGATGTGGCACAGACAGATGTCAGTGTAGCTCTGGACACCTTGGTTTATCTTACTATTTTCATATGCTTATTTTAATTTTATCCAATCTGGTGGTTGAAGCACGATATGGTCTGTAATTACTGCTGAAGGTACCAGGAACTATCCAGAGCAAGTGGCCAGATTACTGCCTACAACTTAAATAAAATTTGGGTATTTTTTAGATCCACAAAGGGATCTAATTTTTTATAGATAAAGGAAACTAGGACAATAATAATTAAAGTAATATTTACTCCTTAATAAATGCCTATTTTTATACTGGTGTTAGAGGTTAACAGCACTGTTATTTACTCCTCTGCCAGGAAGTACTGAGGGTTATGAAATGTAGCAGCCAATAAAGCTGAGCCGTCAGATAAATAACATTCATATTACCCTCTGACAAATTCTTTTGCTACACGGGGATATAAATAACACTAAGAAAGCTGTTCCTACATTACAAGTTTACTGATGTGTAAAATGTAATTTTAAAAAGAGCCCAAAGCACCAGGAGTGCGGCTCACTGTAACATGATCTATAGGAATGGATATGTGGCACATCTAACACCTGTAAGGAGATGAAATCGGGGAAGTGAGACATCTTAGTGAAGGTGGGAATGCAGCCCGGAAGTGGAAAAAGTAGAAAGAGCAACTCTCATTCAGAGAAGCGATGATAGCTTTATGCACTGAGCACGGTTTCAAAATAATAATAGCAATGTTTCTGTTTCTGTGTCCACAGTTCTTCAGAGGGATGGGTTGGCCAGGAAGTGCCTGGCTCTCAGAGCAAAACTGTGTTGCATTTATGTTCAGAAAACAGAGGGTGTGATGAGCTCCTGATGCAACACAGGAGATTTACCTCTGAGGGCTTTCTTTTCCATAAGCACCCAGGATGGACCAGGCTGCAACTTTTCAGCAGCAAATAGCCACAAAGACGAGAGTGCCAAATTGCCTTACCTTAGGAAAATGCTTTGTTGGTTCAGCCCCTTGAAAGTGATAACGAGCACTACTTTTTACACTGGATTTTGGAACGACTTTGTAAGAAGAGAGATACAGGCAGGTATGTAGGTAGCCAGATAGATAGATTGATAGATAGATAGACAAACAGACAGGCAAACAGGAATGCTCTTCCTAAACTAAACATACTGGCATTAGAATAAAATACTGGCACTAGAGTGGAAAATGGCAGCATGCATGAAAACATTGTCGGGGACAAGAAAGAAATGGGGAAATGTTCTTCAGTGTTGTCAATGCTTCATGCAGACATGTTCCTTTGCACCATGTGTGATGGAAAAAGAAGGAATTGCTTCATCCAGGAGAAACAGACCATTTCTTTTAATTGCTCTGTCTCCTGTTTCTCTGCTGTCCACTTTTGGAAGCCTTACTTTATGACACTTTGGATAGGAAACTCTGTTGCCTGAAATACTTACCATAGAGAAAATGGAAAATCAGTGAAATCTTCAGCTTCTTCTAACACAGACCATTAGAATTAAATTCACACCCCTATGATGGAGAGGCCCTGCAGGCCATCCCGTGCCCTCCTTTGCCTTCAGTCCCTGGCTGGGGTGAGCCAGAACTGGGCAGGAGGCAGGAGTCCCCCTCAGACCCACCTCTTCCCTGCTGTGGAGGGCTGAGCTGTTTGACAGTCCTATAGCTCCAGAGGAGCTCTGGGGGGTGGCTGTGCACTCCCCAGGTTGTACTGGGTGATATAGGTGATATAGCCACTAGAAGGGCTGTATAGAATGATCCTGTGAATGACTGTTTCTAACAGGTTTTATTTTGGAGATTATTGAGTAATTACATCCCACACACTGCCAGAGATGTGTATTTACAGAAACTCTTGTCCTGCAATTTTCCATATGCTGTATTTTTTGCTGTTTTGTGCCATCAGAGAGGGTTTTTATACTGTGTTGCTTATCAGTAAGTATAAAATATTAAATTTGCCATTTCCTGAAAATCTGGTTTGGGAAATGTCAGTCTTGTCTAATGTTTGCTGCAATAAATGATCCTCTCTGCTATCACCCATCTTCATAGGGAAGAGAGAGAGGTGAAAGAAGGACAGAGAGAAAAAAGAAGGGTGGTCTGTCAGCTCAGCTATTGATATTACAGCTGAGCCTGGCTATTGCTGAGGTAGATGACTGTTTGTGAATAGTCCTGGATTTCGCTTTTTTTTATGAGAGATAATAAAAAGATAATTTAGGATTACTGTTCATTATATTAATATTTCAAAGTTTCTTGGAAATACTTTGTTCATATTTTAAGTTCTATGTTTCCGGAACAATTGTATATATATCCTCTTGCTGAACTCCAAATGATCATCCTCAGAACATTAAAAAGAACACAAAGAAATAAAAATAGGAAAGCCATTTCTAAACGATGTCTTTGTCCAGCTAAGAAAAATTGCAGCACAAACCAAAACAGGCAGAGTGTTTAATCTGTAGCAGCATAATGACAGGAATAAGCAAGTGCTCTGATATTTTGGGCTAAATGTGTAAGTAATACGTTTCAATCAGATCTTGACACCATGGGATCAGTGAGATGTGAGTGCAAGGACATCCCTTCAGACTTTTCCTTACTAATGGCAAAAACATTTTTGTAAACCAAACAGTGTTATACTGTCTTCTTCCAATAAAATAAATAACTTACTCAAATTAATACTAACGAAAGATATATAGGAAAATCTGTCTGAAGCAGAGTATTGAGACCTTTCTAATTTCTTTCAAAATGTGTTTCAAACTTGGTATCTGCCATAATTGAAAGGATAAATTTTGCCGACATTATGAACATATCCATTTGGGAAGTCAAAACAAGTATGATTTAGATCTGGCTTTTGTCATAGATAAATAGTTCTTTTTGTAGTGAGCCTGGAGTACTTAAAGCAACCCAGCAAAGTCCAATGAAGTGTCAACTCAAGCCAGGAACATTATTATTTATTGTCAGTTAGGGCCTTCATCACTTACAGACATCACTGGAAATATTACTGGTGATTGATACTGATGGCAATGATGATTACTCTTGCAATAAGCTTAATTAAAATAATGAAGTACTGTTGCACAGAACTTGGTTGTTGCCCAGGCAGGATAATGTATAAGCAGCACAAGGAAGTCATCAGCTCAGAGTGCTTCATATTTCAAGTGTGACATTGCTGGGGAAGCAAAAAGGCATTGTGTGCCATTTCTCCACTATTTCTGCTCCATCTCCTAAGTGTATGCATATACAAATAATTGCTGGAAGAGACACTGCAGAGATTGCCTTTCAGATATTTATCCTGACTCTCTCCCTTAATGAAGTGTAGATTGGTCGTAGTGGTGGCATTGCTGTTTTGTAAGATGCTGCAAGTCTCTGAGAAATTCTTTTTCCCATTTTTCTTCAGGGAGCTCTTCTCTGACCATTTGGTTGTGGCACTTTGATCTTCACCTGCCACAGTGAGTAGCCCATGTAAGCAAAGTTATAAGGGACCTGGAGAGAGGAGAGCAATTTCTGGCCTCTCTTGTTCTAGGTAGTAAATGCCAGCAAAACCCCCAAGCACTAGTGTGTAACATCATCTCATTATTCTGTTCTATTCTATTAGCTGTGTATTTAAGAGCCCAGAATATAGATGTAAACTCTGAACCATTCAGGCTAGCTGAGCTGATCTCAGACCCAAGTCTCCTACAGCACAGGAAATAACTATAAAGATCACAGGCAGCTCCAATTTCAGAGTAGGAAGATCTGCATTTATAAAGGATCTGCATTTATACGTCCCCCCATATTAAAGGCTTTTTGAATAAGGTTAATTAAGCTACTATACTGTATAAGCATTTAGGGGCAAGTTGATTATAAGGGGTTTTATAACATTATTTCTATTTTTCTTTGGTGTGGCCTAAAAATTGAAAGTTAAGCAGGGATCATTTAAAAATAATTTAAAAAGTAGCACATCTGTAATGTTAGTTAAGACATGGATGTTCATTTAAGAGGAAATTTCAGAAGATCTTAGGAAAAAGCCTTTTCTGGGCAGGTAAAATGCAATTGTGCAATCAAATTAGGAGCCAAGTCTAGAGTTACCACCACATTGTGCCTTGAGATGATCTAATTTTGGATATTCTGCCTCCTGTCCTTCCCTATTTCCAGGTCAAGTATTGATGATGCTTAATGTTATTTTGCCTGGGAGCTTGTACCTTGTCCCTTTGCCTGTCCGTAGCTTATGAAACGTGCCAAGTATTTGTTTTCCTTCCCTGCTATTTTCCACTTACTTTAATTTGTTGAGCACTTCCCTTCACTCTCACACCAGTATTTGGAATATAACCTTCTCTTGAATGAGAAAATACTGTAAAGCTAAGCAGTATCTTGTATAAATTACACACCCTGCAAGTGAAAAGGAAGAGACAGGTGATGTCCAGACGAAGCAGAAAGGGCACAGCTTAGGCACTGATGTGGCTCATACAGACCTGCAGGCTCCTCCAGCGCAGCTGAGGATGCACCCTCACCATTCCAGTTGCTCCTGCCACCACTGTTCCAGTACCACCAGCGTTCTCTCAATTTATGCCAATAAATTATTTTGTCTGAATAAATTATCTTTTCTCATTAGTTAAGCCCGTATCCTGTCTCTGTTAAGAGGAAGGGAACCACAAAAGAGATATGCAGTCAACTCAGTAGTGGTAGTTGTAAAACTGGTTTTACATAAGATGATATCAGGGTTTGAATTTTCTTGTGCATGCCAAGAAGGTATATTTGCCTTTTCAATGAGGTGTTTTGCCTGATAAATATCCCATAAAATGCCAGTTGTGGAGTGGGAAACCACCTGAATCCTCTCTTACAGTCGTTACAGGCAATTATAGAGATTGAGGTATAATATTTCTTAAAGAAGAAAGAAATAGTTCGACTAACACTGATCTGCTTGGCTAAGCATCCTATTTTTGACAGAGGCCAGCTTTTCCAGAAAGTGCATTTAACCCAGTTTTGCAGCATAATAAAATGCCTGTGGCTTTATGTTTTCATATCCCACCAAGAAACTGAGAAAAAGGTTGCCCCATTTAGGCCATTTGACAAATTCACAGGAAAATACACTCAGCAATAGGTTCTAAAGAATTAAATCACAAGTGGAGCAGCAGAGAGAGATCAGAAGAGAAAGAAGAAGGTGTGTGTGTGACTGTGGGTGTGCCCTGAGAGAAGAGAATTACTCAGAAGAGAGAGTTTGAGATAAGCAGGAATAAGAAGTGTAAAGTAAAGAGAATCAATTGAATCAACCAAAACTTGGAAGGTTTGAGCTGGTATGGGGAATGAGTGGGGAAGAAACCCAAATTAATATAAAGCAGCTCTGTGCTCAAGACTAGAAATCTGTAGGGCACACAAAGCAAAACAGCACTGGGTGCTCAAATTTAAGTCAATGTGTTTAAATGCTATGTTGAAAAAGATTAAAATAGGCAACATTTAAATGTATTTCTACACAGGAAAATGATGCATGTTCTAAAAACTGAGACTTCAACGACTTTCCACAGGGAAAGCAGTCCTTCCTTCAAAAAACTCAAATGCAGAAAACTGTAAATTTTCCTATCAAACTCCAAATGTGTCCATGCAGACATGCTATTCATAACCTGAATTCCTTCCTTTCAATGTTGATTCACCAGTTTTGCCTGTCATATAGCAAAGCAAGGAATCTCAAAACGTGCCATCATACCTCAGAGGGAGATTCTGGTATAAGGTCAAGCATGAGGACCAATTAGGGAGTTCAGAAGAAAAATGAAATGTAATGTTCTGGTTTAATTGTTTTTTGAAGTGCAAGTTTTCAGTTCTGCTGGACATGTTTTTAGCATGAAAAAGAAGACTCTTCAGTAGAAAACTTTGATGACCACAATCACTTTTCCCGAGGTTTGTCAAATTTTTGAAAGGGCTAATTAAATACCACATTTTCAGTCCTAATGTGTATTTTACACCCAGATGCAGGCCACTGACATTTCATGCACGTAGGACAATAAGAACAATATCTTAGTGTTAAAAATGACCTGTTATGTCTCAAAACATAATTATAAATGAATGAGTATGTGAGAACTATCTTATCATATCCAGTTCTGATCTCACTATAGCTGTTCTGCAATCACCTGTTAGCACCATCTGAAATAGCAAAAAGAAAAAGGAAGAAAAAAAAGAAGAGAACAGGGACTAATCCAGGGACTATTATAATGGCATGGTATAAATCTTGGCAGAATTCTTTTGTTTTTCTGTATCAAAGATGAAGTAACAGATACTGGAGAGCTTGGAAATGGCTAAGAATGAAAAAGAGTACGTAAATGCTTTTTATTTTGGAAGGATTTGTATTAAGAAGATTAATTTAACAGCTCATAACAAGATACAGCATCATGTCTAGTGTAAAGATAGAACATGCACTTTTGGTTACTCTCTATCCTAACTGAAAAATGAAAGGCAGTCGATACAATTAAAGGGCAACAACTTTTTATTTCTAGTTTTTTTTTAACAGTGCCTAGCCACTGTGACACAGACCCTTCTTTTAGCCAGGTACTTAATCTACGGGAAAAGGAAAGACCATTTAGCTACAATGGCTGGCATCATCCTAAATTGAATTTAAAAGAGATTTCTTTCCTAGCATGCAAATAAACCCTCATGCCCCAGGACAAAAGCCAGCCAGCTTCCCTAACAGAGCAGTTATTCCAGAAGGCCCCAGCTCAGCAGTCCTGTGCTGCCTAGGAAAGCATGTTGAGTGGAAATGTTCAAAGGGGTAGAAAACAATTAGGTGTGTAACTCCCATCCAAAGCTGGGGGAGGAGGAGAGGCAAATGCCAGACTTCCACCAGGCTGTGGAAAACCTTCCTATGCCTGAAGTTAAGCATGTGCTTAAATGCCTTGGACTTTCACGGCTGAGACAGGACCCTGGATTAGAGCACTCATGGAGTGGATCAAGCATGGGGAGCCCTATGCTGCTGTACAATAAAGCTGAAGTCTCCTTTCCTGTTGTTAATCTCTTTCCTGTCTGTTAGCCTCAAGGCACAGTGAAGAGTTAATTGATTTTCATCCAGGAAAAGAGGACTTCACTGAAAAGTGCAGTCATGGAATTTTTTATTTTATTTTAAGCACCAGGCACACCTGCCAGGCCCCCAATTATTCCTCAGGAGGAGAAAGTCTACTGTTTTTCCTGTGAGGAAACCCTCTGATCCAAGCACTTGTTGGAGGTTTTTACCTCATCTATGCAGTGTGTTAATCTGTCTTCCCTTTTAAATCCTGGCTGCTGGTGGAGGTTTTGGGGTTGCCTGTCCTTTTGTGTGGGTGTTTAGTGGTTAAGGTATTTAACCAGGGAAAGATAAAGCCAGGGCTAGTTTCCTCCTCAGCTGGGTGTGCTGAAAGTCCAAGGAAATGTCCCCTGCAGACCTGCTGTCTGCCCAGCAATGAGGGAGGTTGGGATTTTGGGCCCCTTGGGCTGGGCATCCTTCGTGGGGACTAGCCCAGAAAAGGGGAGATTCCTCCACATAGCTCCTTTTTAAAAAAGCATTTTGTGGGAGACCTGACCCCACTGCTGAGTGCTGAGGCTCTGGAATTTCTTAACTGCCTTAGGGAGTGAAGTTGGTGCAAACATCACGTTGGGCCAAAACTATGTTCAGAGATGCCCTGCATTTCTGAGGAGATCTGGAATTTGATGATTAGGAAGCGCCATGAGGGATCAGGAGCTGAAAAGGTGTGTTCCCACCATTTTATGCAGCAGCGTTAGATGTAAGATTGAGCTCCTACACAGGCTGTTGGAGCTGCACTGGGATGTTGCCTCACAGAAAAATCTGGACTGTTTTGGGTAAAACTGGACTGCAAGATCTACTTTGGGAGGCACAGAGTGCTCTAGTAACTCAGGGAAACCTGCCTGTGCTGGTCTGAAAACTCTTCAAGTTACCCCCCAGCCCTGACCCAGACAACATGGACATTGAGTCTTCAGTAAAAAAAAATTTCCCTCTACAGATCCTCTCCTTTAGTATCTCTTTACATGTAGATGGAGTCTTAAATGTTCCAAATCAGTATAATTCTTATTAAGGTAGCTTGGTCTTTTTTAATGTTTCTTTTCAGCCATGTTAAGCCACTACTGCAGTACTCTGACAGAATAGTTTTTATAGTATTATACAAGAAAATGACACTCGTGTTGCTGAGGCTTGAAATAACAACAACAACAACAACAACAAAAGCAAGAAAGCAAAAAGTGAAAAATAATTGTGCTATATTAAAAGTTGTACAGAAGGCTATAATGTCTTTACATTTTTTAAAATACCAGAACAGGCTCTGTTGTGTGTCTTGTAGCCACTAATGGATTTTAACTTTATTACTATTCAGTTTTATTGGAACTAATCAGAAGACTGTAGGAATGAAAGGACTCCCACATTACTGAAACAGTTAATTTTTTTAAAGCCAGGCTACTGAAGAGCAAGTTAAAAGGGAGGAGCAGATCAAATCCATGTGTGGGTCATTTAAGAGCTCAGTCTCATTTTTGAAATATAGATTATCAAGGATAACATGAACTCAGCATTTCTATGTAATGTTTCATTCATTGATCCCTTAGGCCAGCAGCACTTGGCTGTAGAGAGATACGTAAAAATGAGTTTTAAAACTTTACCCTCTTTTAATATTTTATAACCTGTCAAAAGAACCAGTCAGAGGCTCTGCCTTTTCTCAAGTTCTGATATCATGGCAGCAGATCTTCAGCATAAATTTTTTTTTTCATACAATAAATGGTAGTTGCCATGAAAGCACATGGCGAGTCATGACTCTGAAGAAATTCCTGGGTGAATAGTAGCAAAGGTGAAACGAATGGCTAACACCTGCCAAAACCTGCATGGAGAGTGCTGATGTCATCAGCAGTGCCATCACTTCACAGGCAAAGCCTCCGCTCAGGTCTTGACAGGTAAGGGCAGGAGGCTACGACCTTCAAATAGTCTATTTTAAGATGCATTTTCTGTGTGGCCTTTATAAGTCTCACTGAAGCCTGGGCAGGACCCAGCCTTTTACTCATCAGGTCCTTATTTATGTTTATTTATAAGCTTTTCCATGGACGTCATCTTGTTACTGTGTGATTGCATTATGTATATTAATGGCCTTGTCCTCAAGCTTTGCTAGGAGTGATGAAAGAGCAGTACCTCGCTCTGACAATGGAGAACAGGGATGCAGGGAGGGCTGAGGTGACAGGCCAAGGTCACACAAAGTGTCTCTTGTCCCCCAGCCTCAGCTTTAGCTACTGCTCTCGTTTTTTGTTAAGTTGTAGCTGTTTACTTTGGTGGGAGCTGAAGTTTTCATGACTCTTCTCAGGGTTAAGTCTAAAATGTTTCTGGCACATCAGTAAAGTGATAGACAGACAGGTACACATATCCACAAACTTCAGGACTGAAGCTTCATGAGCTGTTTCACAGACACCTCCAGAGCACTGCTTGGAACTTTCTGTGAGCAGTATGGAGAAAATATTATCCAATAGACAAAAGCCAGAGGATGAATTTCTTGCTTTGCACCATAGGCTGAGTGCTGTAGGCTCAGCATGGGAGTATTTGCAATGTATTTAATTTTTTTACAGGGTACCATAAAACAGACATCCTGATGCTACAGGCTTCCTCATGAAGCTGTTTTGAACAAACCACTTAGATCAAAAGAGGTTGTTCAGATTTTTATATCTTCTATGAAACAATTGACTTTTCACGCCTTGGTTACCCTAAGAATTCAATTCCATGCCCTAAGACACCATCCTCTGAAGCACTGGGAATACCCAGTCAGCAACATAAAGATGCTTTCTACAGCTAAGTGTAATATTTTCCTGTTTGCCAAGGCCACTGTTTTGGACAAAACTGCACTTGGAAGTAGTTAACCCACATGACAGTAAAATACTAGCCATCTATATTTTGTTGACACATAATTATCAGTCAAGAAAGATCAAAAAACACAAAGAAAAGCATAGGTAAGTTGAAAAGAAAAGCATATTGCTCTCATCTCTTAAAAGACTACTATGCTGCAGAATCAGATCTGAGAGTCAGTAACTGAGAGTTACTATGCTAATGGGCAACTGATTTAAAGTTTCAGGACACACAGCAGCCGAAATTGAAAGTAATGTGAATGAAGGTGATGTGTTTAGCCTCAGGAAGCATGGAATTAAACTGTCTGCTGGTAGGAGGTGAGAGGGGGAAAAATCTGGAAATGGAGCAGTCCCTTGTTTCATAACAGCTACCCACAGGAAGGGGGTAGGGGGAAGGAAAGAGAGGAATGAAACCACAGCAAGATTTCCCTTCAGTGTACCTAGCAGGAGATTAACAGAGAATATGCTTAATTATTGCTTCCTGCCCACCTGCCTTGTTCTTTCAAGAACCAGAGCTCACTCAAACAACATTCACTCCCTTGGCAAATGCACTCCTAATGGAATTGGTTACAAATTAACCAAGTCAGTTGCTTCTTTTACCTAGAAGGATTTACAATTTATTTTGTCTACCTTTTTTTCAGACCTGCTGGTGAACTTCCAGTTTCCAAGGATCAAAATCTGGATGTCTTGCTGGGATAAATCAGCGTAACTTCTGTTCAAGGCATTGATATTGCCTGTATTTACACCAGTCAGTCATCCATCAGTTCTGGATGATCAAATTCACTGTCCTATTTACTGCCTTCAGTAATTCTGTGTTATCCTAGCCAGCACTAGATTTATTTTGTTAATAATTCATGGGTTGCCTTCAACTTATGACTCTCTGTGCTACACAAATGATATGGAGTAATTAAAATACCTTTAAAGCACCTTGAGTGGTGTTGGCAGGAACAACAGCAAGTATTTAAAAGAATATTTAATATTGTGCACTGTCGGCATGCATGCTGGGAAACAAGCTCACATCCCAGACCCTACCCTGGGCCAATCACAGGAGAATGGCTTAATTGGTTAATCATATAAATTACAGTCACTTAATCATTTTAATCACCATCAGCCAATTAGCTCGGAGTTATGGGCTCTGAGGTAACAGTTATGCAAATGTTTGCTCCACTGCAAGCTATTAACAGCCATATTTTCTATATCAAGCTGGCAGTGACTGATGTGAAAAGGGAAGTGAAGAAAGTGAGCGTTTGTTCAGTATAAACTTCTCTTTCTGATTAGAATGAAGCACATTATTGGAATAGACTGAAAATGCAGCAGTTGTCTTTTTTCATCATAGGAAAAAACCTTCCATTGGTTATGCTGGAGTGGACATGCTGAGGTGCTCTCTGAGGTGTTTTTACAGAACTGTACCATGATTGCCCCAGTGTCCCAGCATCACTGTCACTTTTAATGAACCACTTCAATAGCAGGATCAGCATAAATCTTACTGGAAGTCTGCAACAGTGAGTGAGGGCTGGTTGGTTATTGTTAATCAACATTTTCCAGAACAGAGGCGTTATGGCCGAACATGGTCTCCTCTGCTCTGTCTGCCAAATCATCCCAGTCTTATATCCATGAAAGTAGAGGCACCATGCTGGCTTAAGAGGAGATAGTTGCTACTTGCAGTGAGGATCAGAATTTATCCCCAGCTCTTTTTCAAAGGTGATAAAGTGCAGATAAGGTTTTCCAATATTTTATGGCTCATTTGCATTGTTTGTGTAAAATGGGGCTGCATGATAAAAACCCAGACACAAGAAGTACAGAGCAGTAGAAGTATCTCTGACACAGTGCATTGGGGCTGGAATATAGAAGAGTTTTGTGTGGTCAGATGTCCATTGGTATAGGTTCTGTTCAGGAAATACATTGTTCTGACCCATTGCCAACTTGGTCTCCCTTGACAGTCATGTAGAAATTCCAGACCTTCATTCCTATAGAAAAGATGATATGAGAGAAAAGTTGGAGAGGAGTGAGATATTTGTTAACATTACTATTTTATTTTTTATGTTTATCAGTCAAAAGCACACTTAGAAGTCTGGCAGATAAAGAGGGTGCAGCTGACCCTGACATGATTTTCTGCAGCATTCAGAAGCTTGTCACTAAAAGAGTGACATGTACCTCAGAGAAACACTGAGGGAGTTGCAAAGACTCTAACACACATAGAAAGTGCACTTGTTACATTTGGTGTGAGAAACCACAAGTCTTCCATTTTTAAAATGCCTCACTGCCATCACGAAACTGACCTACAAGATATGGAGGAAGGTTTCCATGAAACTCTACAATATTTTGATTTTTTGTATTTGATTTTGTTGTGTGTGTGTGTTGTTATTTTAAGCCATTTGGGGTTGCACAGTTCCATATTAGAAGCACTTAGAGGTGTAGCTGCATAGCTACACATATTACTGCCACCAGGGTCATGTATTATAGCTTAAATTAAACGTGCCTGCTAAACACATTAGCAGAAAGAACAACAACAGTTTTATGCTATGGTTATTTGAAACCTGTTAGCCTGTTGTACTCTATAATATTCAATTAACAAATTATTACAGCATCTATTAAAAATTTATTAGTCATTTATCGGTTGCTCACAAATAGAACGGCAATGTAAAGCATGATCATTTTGGCTATTTAAATTAACAGCCAGTTTGGGGAGATGGTGTATGAGTATTGTATTTCAAGACAGAGGGGCTGATCTTGTCAACTAGAACAGGAAAACCAAAACCCTCACTATATTCAGAATCAAAATATTGTGGCTTGGAAGGGACCCACAAGGGTCATCAAGCCCAGCTCTTAAGTGAATGGTCCATCCAGGGATCCAGCCTGTGTGAACTCATGACCTTGGTGTTATTAGCACCATGTTCTAAGCAACTGAGCTAATTTCATGGTCAAATATTAATCAACAGAGAAACAACTAGTGGCAGAAAAGACTGTTATCTAAGTGTTTCCACTTCGAAGCAGAGGAGGAGGAAATATGTTCCTGAGTTTCAGCTCAGGTTCAGCGACGCTATGAGTAAACGAGCTATGTAGGTACTCTAAGAATCCAATAAACCAAGTGCTACAAATAGGCTGCTACCACTGAAATGTAAAAATAACTGGCAAAGTTGGGGGAAAAATTGCTGCTGCAACTGAAGATGGGTCTGTACATGAAAAATTACTTAGATGCCAACTAGTAAAGTCTACAGTAAAGGCAGCCAAGCTGAATGGCAACCACCCAGAGGGCAATCCCCTTCATAGCAGGTCTGTGAGCTAGGGAAATATTTGCATACAATTTTATGGAGGAAATAGAAATTGAGATTAAAGCCTTAATCTTATAAAAAGATGAGACCAACCAGGGTTCTACAGTGTCAACAGAGCCAGGATCTGTCTGTGACACACCACGTTAAGTACAGTGCTGTGCCAGCATGGACAGCACAGCCCCAGACAACTTGGTGGTAAACCCAGGAATAAGGCTCAAACCTCAGGAAGAAACCAGGCTAAGAACACATCCTCTCCTTGTAAAGGAATGAAATGCCTCATTCACAGTTCCAATACCTCTGTACTATTTAATCTTTCAACGACCTTGTTTGAGAAAAATCCTGAAAAATACTGAAGTAATATTTTAAATTTCTGCCATTAAGCAATATTTTACCCTTCTGTAGCACCAAGGAAGCTCTTGTTGAGTAGCAGTATCTTTCAGCTGTGTTGACAGGATCCCCTGGCCTTTGCCATGCCCTCAGCAGAGATACTTATGCCTGGTAAGCACTGCTTGCTCTGTCAAGGTCATTCCACAGCTTCAGAGACATGCTCTGCCTGAAATAAATTAATAACAGAGCACACCTATCAATATTTATTACAATTACTCAGGCAGAATGTAAAACATAGGCTTTACCCATCAGCAGAATGCAGTCAGACCATTGCTATGACCCCAAAACCAAGCCCCAAAACTTTTAGCCCTTGTAAATGGTGTCATGTCCTGTCAGAAGCAAGTGTTGGAGCTGCTTGTCTGCTTCTGCAATGAAGATGGAGACAGGTAAAGAGTTCAAACAGGAGGAGATCTTCCTGCAGAGAAGAGAGAGAGTTCCTAGGGCTGTAATTAGCTCTCCACTCAAATATTTCCCAATGCCAAAGAGGAAGTATGTTTGTCTAGGATATTCATTTACCCTGTTAGGCTGAAATCCTCTAAAATCTTTCTATGATCCACATGTCAGAAGATATCTTTATGATGGTGGTTGTAGAAAACCACTGACTTCTCTAGCCTGATGCCATTCAGCTTTAAAAAATAAATAACGCCATGATTTTGTGTGTGTCCATGTACTCTTAAAAAGCCTTTAGGAGAAGAAAAATGTTATTTTCTTGCTAGTTTGTTGAATGATCACCAATTGTCATATTTTGCATCTGCCACTGGAAAAAAAAAGGTTTTATGGGTGTTTAAAAAATACTTTAATGACAGGTTTTCTTCATTCCTTTACTAATGCTATGGTTTTCCTGTTCCTACGTTCATTTCAATCAAGCAGTGCACAAGGAATGCCAGATCAGGCTTCCTGAAAATTAGCCTCAATTACGCCAGGTGGCCTTTGATTGTTAACGATTGATTAGAAAGCAAAAGACAGATTTACAGCAAATTAGTCAATACCTGAGCTTTTCTCTTCTTTATTGGTAAAAGAGGTCTCCTTTCAGACTGTTATTTTTGATATTCCACAAAGGTGCCTGTATGTTTGTCACTATGTTGCAATAGAAAGGCTTTTTTATTCTATTGACAAATCTGTCACTTAAGGAAGAACATAATGCTGCTGCTGGTTTTATTGATTAATGATAAGGTTGACTATATTAAATACGATAATGATCTTAATATATGGTCATTTAGGTACTCCACGGTGCTTGGTTTTTCTTGCAGGGAGGTCACACTGTACCGCACTATTTCTTTTCATTAGTGTGCTGAGGGTGAAGATGTACATTGGTGCATAACCTCAGAGCAGGAACAAGCTCCATTCAGGAGCAGTGCTGTGCAAATGTCTCTCTCTCTGAGGTTTCTACCTTTACAAAGAGCATGATGAATCTTTGACCTGCCTTAAGCAACAGTGTGCCTAAGGAGTGGCGTGCATCCCAAACTTGATCAATATTTGTTTCAGGCATTTTAGTCCAGACAGGCAAGTTATCTGAGGTTGTGAATATCAGCAAACACAGGTAGATGCCTAGAGTTGAACTCAGGAAAGAGCCATGGCAGCCCCAGTGCAAATGTAGGCACCTCAGGGAACCAGCATCTGAACAGGTGCTTTCTGAATATCACTTTTGGCCTGAATTCTTGTTTGAGTTGAAGTTTGGGTGTTAGTACACCAACCAGCTGTACTACTGGTTACAGTTCAGTAGCAAGGTAGCTCTGGAAAATATCCCAGCCACTTCTGGTTTTAGAGGACTTAAATATTTTTTGAAATCTGGCTCCATAATCAACTGCATAAAGAATGATAGAGACTGTCACCAAAGCGCAGGCAGCCGATATGAACAAGATTTTCTGTTGTTCTTCCTCCCCATCTCCTTGTCTCTGACATCTTCACCAGGCTGGTGAATGGTATCCAAACCTGAGAGATGGGTGCATGAAAGAGGCTGGTCCTTGCATGGACTGCAGTTTGAAATCAGGTACCAAAGTCAGGAAGCAAAACAGTTGAACCCTGTTCTTTGGTGAGAGTTAAGTACGAAAAGCCATGACCCTCCTTCAAGCACCTGTATAAGTGGGTGAGCCTTGTTTTGGGCTTGTCAAAGCATCATGTGCACCCAATAGCTATTCCCCTTTTCTACAGGACATGTTTTCCCAACTGACAGTGCAAAGTCAATATATGACTGCAGATTTCTTGCAGACTTCCTTTTGACATTCTACCTTGGCAGTGACTGCAGGTATGGATGTGAAAGATGTTTAAGGACCTTAGGGAAATTAAGACAAAATCACAGCTGTACTACTTAAGAAATGTAGGAATAGAAAGGATATGGTTAAATTAATAGGGGTGTTCTGTTGTTCAGATCTGGGAACATGGAATACAAGCCAGGTCTGGGCAGTGAATGTTAAAGCAGCAGTAAAATGGGCAACATTAAAAGTATAAAAGGACTATTATAAACTCCTATTTAGCCTTCTTAATAAAAACTGAAAGCTTGCATTGCTGCCAGTAAGGGCTACTGAAAGTGTGACTGTGTTAGTACAGGTGGGGCCAGGGAGAGGGAAAGAAAGGGAAAACAGCATCAGGAGAAAGTGTGCTTTTATTGTCTGATTTTGGTTTTTATTAGCAAAGTTTGTAATACAAAAAAGGTAACTGGAATGCTCCACTTTATGTAGTGAAGAAAAGTCTGAGCAGTCCTCAGAGAGAAAAAGGAACTCATCCTTTTTAGTGTGCTCCATTTTTCATCTTTGAATTCAGAGATCTCAGGCCCCAGACAACATCTGAGGCAGAAGTTAAACTAAGGAGAAGACAGAAGAGTTTACTTTCTTCTTCTTAGTCTGGCCATAAGGAAGAGGTCATTTGATGTCTCTTGAAGCTTTTTTACTGTGCACTGATGTAAGCCAAATGACCTTGGACTGGTTATGGGGTAAAGAAAGCAAGGTCTTCTTACTCCTCAAAAAACATGACTGATCCTCTGAAAGGTTCCCCATCTATGTCTCTGTTGACTGCACAAGGGCCTTCATCAGCTGTTCTTCCTCATGGAAGTCCCTTAGCTACATGCTGAACTAAGGTGCTGTGAACCTGGGGACACTGAGTGACAAAATGGGAACTTTTGGGATACTGTGAGTGGCTCTTGTCAGTGCCACATCCACTAGAGACAGCAACCTGTTCTCCATGTGCACTGGATTTCTCACAACGTGTCACCACCCAGAAATTCAAAGCGCTGAAGGTCTGACCCTACCCTGGACAGTGGCTAGAGACTTTATTATTAGCTTATGACTAAGAGAACTCTGTTCTATTTGCTTTTTTTCTCATACACCATATGTTGAAACAACTGATGAATTGTCCCCTGAAGAACTCTGCCTTCTTCCCATTGCTCTTTCTCCTTTGACTCTTTAGGATAGCTTCTAAAATAATCATGAACTAGAATTAAAATAGCTAAAAAATAAACAGATGTTGACCTTGATCTTTCAACTGTTCCTTTCAATTTTAGTTTTTCTTGTTAAGACTTTTAATGAGGGACACAGAGTATTTTTATTATCTTAACTAATTCCAGTAATTTTCTCATTTGTGTCATGCAACTGCTACTATTGATTAAGTTAAAGCAGCTTTTGATTCTTAGAAAAAAAGTAGGATAGATCTATTTGGTTTATTCCGGTGGTCTGTGACAGAAATTAGAGTAAAATAGACAAATCATTGAAAGCCATTTCCCACAGTTTTGAGTTAGCAATGGGTTTAGTCTGAGACTTAGGACTTAGATTGACCTAAGTCTTCAATAATGCAGGTGTGAATGAGGATCATTGAGTATAATTAATTTTTCCTTTCTCAGTGAACAGTACAACATATTTGTTGGTATGAATGTCTGTATTTACAGGATAGGGCTTCATGAATAATTTGGCAGATCATATTCAGAGAAATGGTGTGACTTGGTAATGTGAAGAACAACGTAGGTGGTATACTGAGCACCTGCCCTCCCTCACAGAGTGTTCAGCATCTTGCAGGATTAATCCCTTTCTGAAGGTTTTTATGATTCACATTTATAATGATCAGCTCATCCTAATAAGAAACAAGCTACGTTTCAAACTTTGATCCAAACGTGAACTGGCTGCTGGTCAATTGAACAGAAATTAGATCATCACTCAATAAGCCAAAGGCATCATCAATATGTTGATGTATTTCTCAATAGCAATTTCTCAAAATCATTCTGCAGCTGTAATCAGAGAAGGCAACAGTGGTTTGTTTCTCTGCTGCCTTTTAGCTCTGTCCCTTTTGGGTCCAAGAGGAGTCAGCCATGGTCATGCTCTGGTGCATGGAAGCTCTGGAGAGCCGATGAAAAGAATCAGGCGACAATTTGCAAACTCTAGTTCCTGATGCTGCAATCCTTAACTTGAGCAGGGTGTCACACCTCCTGTGCTGGGAGTGAAAGTCTATTTTAGACAGCTAGACAAAAACACATTATCAACTGGAATATAGGCATGGACAAGGCTAGGAATTTCTGGAGAGTTAGACCCCCAGATATTGTAAAAGAATGGCAAGATGTTATAGGACAAAATGCCCTGATCAATCCTTGAATTTCAACAGAAGAAACTACAGACAGGGCTGAGGAATTTACATCAAGTGAGATAGTAGTGCAATAAATACAGTTAATTGTATGTCAGGAACACATTGTAAAAGGCAGGAAAAGCAGCTGTTTGATCCTGTGTTCATGAGTAATACATGTCTTACAGGTCTGTGATTGTTTACTATGCGTCATGTTCTCAGTATTTCCATTTTTATTTTATTCCAGATAATTGCAAATGGCTAATATTCCCACAAGTACAAAGCTACAATGATGTACTTTCATCTCCTTCTGAGGACTCAGTGTCATTTTAAGAATAAGAAAACATCCTCTAACTAGATAGTTTACTCCAAACCAAAAATATACCCACAACTGTAACAGACTACAAGAGTGTCTCCCATTCCAAAGGGTGTCTGAAAATTCCTGTCAAAGATCAAAGGACTGTGCAAAGGGTTGTGTGTATGTGGGAATCTGTGTGCAGTTTATGCACTCTGCTGGATAAGAAATGCTGTGAGCATGGCTGCAAAAAAAGTCCTTTTTGACTGTGCTAACCTGCTTGTGCCACCATTATCATCATTTAACCTTTATTTTGAACTGAAATAACAAGGATTATAGAAAGAAAAATAATAGTGGAGGGCTGTTAAAATGGACAATTTTCCATAAAAGGCATTGATTTCCAGTGGTCTAGCAAAGACTTGCTCTTGAGAATGGGAAGATACTTTCAGAGCCGTAAATGGTAACTGAAAACCCCAACCTGAGTTTCACTGTTCCTCTGCCAACAAATGGCTATGAAAACTGGTAAATATTTCTGGTAATAATCTTCAAGAATGATGATGGCTTAGTATTATTACTGGTTAGTTAATTAACTCACCTGCTAGGGATCCAAAGGTCCAACTCTGCTGATGACTCACAGAAGTGTCAGTGGGATGCCCTGTGATGCAGGTTGTTTTTCCATATGCTTTCCTGAAATCCCTAGGAAATTACTCCCACAAAAGCATATTAAAAGGTCTTTATTAATATAGCAGAGTTAATCAGAGAATAATCCAGAAAATGCCAGAAGATGCCAGAAAATGCCACAACCAGCCGACTGTTACTCCTCTGAGGTGTTGCAGCCTCCGCTAATAAAATACCACAACCAAAATTATAATAAAAAAGCAAACAGATTTTTTTGGGTCAGTCATGCTGTGCTCACTTTGAAAATGACTGCATGGTAAGGTGAGATTTTAAAAGTTCCAAACAGAAGCAATTAAGTTGGTGAAAGAAAATACAGCTATTTGCAAATCTGCCTTCTCCTCCTTCACTCTCCAGCACAAGAGTACTCCTAAGGGACCAGTTAATTTCTGCATGTGTATGTACTGTTCTTTAGGTCACAGTACAGCAGACTGAGACACAAAAGTTCAAGCCAAAATTGTTTTGCAATTAAGAAAGTGTTGCAAGGTGAAGTTGTGAGTGGAAATAATAAAAAGGAGGTCTTTAGTATCATAACTTTTTTATTTCAGTGGGTCTGAAATATATGTTTTAATCCAACATACAGACTTGAGATATATAGTAGTGAATTAGGTGAGACTTAGATGTTTAAGAGAATTCATGAAAGAGAGGTAAAGCTATATACATTGCACATTGTGTAATGTTTTGGTTTAAGGGTCTCTAGTTATCAGTGAATAAGTCTGATGTAAATTGTTATTAGTGACATACACTAATAATAAAACCTGAGAAAACACTTTTTTTAAAGTAGCCCAGATTTTGAGCACTTCACAACTAATGGAATCCCAGCCTTACAGCAAGGAATTACTCTCCAGCAGACCAGTGAGATATCAGCACAAATTAAGACTTTCCCACTGTCACAAAGAACACTTTGGATTGAACCAGGGTCTCCTGAGTCTTAGCCCAAACTTCATAGCCCTTAGCAATTGTAGGTAAACCCCTTCACACTAACTAAAAATAGGTTAAATAACATTTTAAATGGCAAGCTTTTGAGAATTGTATTTTCTCAACAACCAGCCATGGAATACAGAACAAAGCAGAGCCCAAGTGTTAATTGCTCCAACTCCATAATTAAATGCAGACATACTGTACTCTGACTGTGATTCTTGAAAGCATGCCCACTTGTTTTTTTTCCATGCAATAAAAAAGAACTCCATCAATATTTTGCTTGAGTAAATGCAGTTAGCAATAGCTGATGTGACAATAGGTTATTGGCATAGTTATGATCAGAAATGCCTTCATACATTAGCCACAAGCTAAAAAAAAAAAGGCAGTAGTCAAGCCACTACAAATTATTCTGCTCATTAACATCCTGTATGCTCTAGAAAGCAGTGAATGCGCATGTGTTTATTTTGTGGTTCTGTTGGGGAATGGCCCTGGGATCAGATTTAGTGCACGCCTGTCTGCATGAGCCCATGCACTGACTTGGACAGATGCAAGCCTGTCTGGCCCAGAAGCCAAATGCTCACATCAGCACAGTACCATGAGCAACCTCGTGTGCTTTGCTTCTTTGCTGTTATGTTTTCATAGGTCTGGACCAAAGGCCAATCTCCCCATACCGGACCAAAGTGTCTGCAGCTGGAGCCAGTATCACTTCTCCACTCGTGTTCTGTGAGCTGAGCTAGCACCAACAGCTTCCACCCAACTGAGAGCATGCAAGTCCTGTCATCCCTCTCCAAGTCTGACCTTCACTGTTGGCTTTATTTAGGAGCTAAATGAAAGTTGAATATTTATGATTTAGACGTGCCAAGATCAAGACTACTTTCCAATTAATTTCAAGTGGTTGGTTTAATAAACAAGAAATCCCTTCCAAAAATTGAATCAACACATTATATGCCTTCAGGGCTCGGACCCCCTAGGCTACCTTCTGCTTATGTTTTATTTGCATCCTGCACATTTGCTTTGTAAGTGAGTGTCTAGGTCTGCAGAACAACCAAAGCTGAGATTTTGTAGATTACTTGTGGATGCTTAAGTCAAACATCAAATTTAATAGACTGTTGTTAAATATGGGCAATGATTTTCAGCTCCTTTAGAAGGTGGCAGCGTTAGGGCATTGCTCTTGTCACCACCTGTATGTTGGTCAGGTCCCCTCTAGTGGGTAGGAAGGCAGGGGTGTTATTGCTCTCACTGGGGGGGGAGGCTCTGAGGAAGGCCTGGCCACACGCTTGCACTTTGGAAGTGCACTGAACCAAGATACAGATTACCTGAACCAAAATGCTCACAGTCCACCTTCCCTCCCCCTCAGCGCCAACTATCCTCTGGGCATTTACCATCTGTTTCCAGATTCCCATGCAGAGAGGGGTTAAAAGCATTGCTACACTTACATCCTATGCTCAGTGGGCTTTGTACCACAATGGTTTCTTCTGTGCCCCAGCAGTACTGGCTGGTAATTTGAAAGTTGCTTTATGATCCCTGCAGAGTGAAATAAACTTGTAAGTGAGAGGTAAAGCCTTGTGCCTGAATAGTGCTATAAAGCTGTTTAACTCCAGCAAGTTATACAATCCCAAATAACATCCCCTTGGGGGCTGAGTAAATTCTTGTGGGAGAGGAGGAGGAGGATCAAGATACTGTGAGGGAAACGCTCGGTAGATGCTCTGCTGCTTGTGGCGTCAGGGCTTTTCCCTGGGATGCAGAGCGTGCATCCATTGTTCCTCCTTCTACAGGACACTTGCTTACACACCCACTGGTAAAGCCATTCTCTGAGATTGCAAAGAGGTCTTCTGACTCTCATTTGAACCTTCAGTGTATCTCCAACTCTGATCTGATGATTTCCTGAGCAGGTATACCTGGGTTTTCCCCCGCCTTGGTACACAAATATAATACAGCCAGTGAATTAATCAATGAACTTTTTCCTCCCAAATCAGCACTATACCCTACTGTCACATTTGAATTCTATCTTATATATTTCCTTAGAAATAAGACACTAAACCTGAGGAACCTGTGTTTGCTTTAGGGAGCCTCTGACACAATCCAAACATCTTCCTGGAAAAAAACATAAATTGTTACTTTCTAAATTTGTCCTGTGGTTTCAAACAAGAAATGAAATTCTTCTGAAGCTGTGAAATATGATGCTATTATTAAAAGGCAGATGTGTGCTAAACCAAGAGGCAATAGCATCACTTTGAACAGGTAAACCATCCTTGTAAACTGCCTTAGAAATTCTTATTAATACCAGTAAATAATACTATTAGTTCTATATCCGAACTGCTTTATACTCATGGGAATGCAGGGAGAGAGCTGACTTCACCAGTGAGAGCTGCAGCCATTATTTTGGCAGCATTGAACCTAGATTTATGGTATTCCATTAAGAAAGAATGCATTAACTCTACAACTGTCACCACTGCATTGATGTCAAAGGAAGTGCTCTGCCTGGCTTTGCCGACTTGATTGATGGAAAATAGTATATCAGTCTGGTTGCTCTCTCTCTGATGAGAAAGGCAAGTATCCTGGACCCCTGAAGCTATAGCAGAACTCAATTTTTTTTTCTACTCTTGGCAAATTCTCCTGCATTCTTTGGCCCTGGCCATGGAAAAGGAAAAATAATACAGTTGACTTTTTTTACATTGCCCAGAGAGGAAGCAACTCAACAGGCAGAGCAATGAAGTTGAACCCGTCTCGCCTTCCAGTCCGGTTCAATTTCAAGCTTCAGCTTTGCACAAATGCTATCAAGAGTGGGCCAGACTTGAACAACAAACTCAAACAGCTACATACTTGGAGATCTCTGCAGATTGAAACTCAGACAGAATCTGGATTGCAGGACAAAGATTTCTTACCATGGACCCAGTCTCCCAGCAGACTGAAAAAATATTGGCTTAATCTCTGGTGAATACTTAAAATAGCACCTATTCCTGTAGCACATTAAAAAGGCACTTATTTTTTGCAAAGCAGGGAAGTTCTTCTCTTGCTCTTGAATACACAGAGAATTGAAACACACAGGAAATGTCTAGTGAGTAAAATAACCAGGAACCATACTCTGGCCCTGAGGCCAGGCAGCACAGCACAACTCGGCTCTACATACCACAGTCTCTTCTTTCCCTTCCCCACCCCCCTTACTCTGGGTGTTTGAGTTGAAATTGCCTGATGGAAATGGACCCTGGCACATGCTCTCCCCTGAAGCATGTTGTTTGGAAGAAGGGCTATCAGCACAGCAATCCCTGTGCTTGGGAGCGTGCAGAAATTACAGAGCACAGACAACTGCAAGCCTTCCACTGCTGCCCTGCTCTGCCTGCCAGCAGGGTAGGCACAGCAAAAGGAGCTGTGTGTCCTTTTACAGCCCCTTAAGGGACTTGGCAGAACACCAGCATTCAAGCCTGTGAATATGATCCTTGAAACTCGCATCTAAACCTATTGGCATTTCAGCTTCCAACAGCAAGCTGAACCAGGTGGGTAACGTTCTGCATCTGTGAATGTGCCCAGTCACTTTGGTTGTGGCAACCCAAGACATTCTTTCTGCTCTGTAAGCCTTCAGCAAGATCATGGAGGGCACCACTGTCAGTCAGGTCAAAAAAGTGATGTAAGGAGAGGGCAGGATTCATGATCAGCCTGATTACATTTGCAAAGGAGATGCCCAAGTGTACGCGCATACACGTGCACACACACACACACATACAGGGTGTGCACATGTGCATGCTCACTCCTAGAGGCAGTGCCTGGAAAAATGCCTCAGCACTGCCTGCAGCAAACAGGTTCTGCAAAAACCACCGCCAAGTGATGTTCCCACAGTCACACTGCAGAGGGGACTTCCCATGTCTCCCGCTGTGCTCCCTTCTGTTGAAGGCCCAAGGGTTATGGTGCAGACCAGGAACTTGAAAAATCTGAATTACTCAAACACCAAAAGGACAGGACCACAGCTAGATTATATTCCATACATAAGAGAGAGGGGAAACAGTAAAACATATTTTTCAGAGTTTTGTTTTCACTTTGGATTAAGAAGTAAATTCATATTATCAAAGATAACATTTCATCAGCTTCTTGCCCATACACATTGATGGTTTTGATTCTGTGGATGAAAAAAAAGTTTAGGTTGCTTTCTGTTAGATTTCTTCCTCTGTTATTATTAGAAATCCTCCCTGTAGACTTAAAACTAATGTTCTCTTTACAGAAATAATATCTATTCTTCATAATATTTTTGGCCTGAAATTAGTCCTTCCACAAAACCTTCCCATCTCAGCTGGGAAAGATTAGTCTCTTTATTGTCGTCCCTCACTGCCCTCTTTTGTTACTCATCTGCTCGTACTTTATCTCATCCAAAAGCAAGAGGATTACACTGAATTCATTAATCAGCGTTTCTGGAGTTAAGATGTGGGGAAATTTCACCCCTGCACATCCTCTCATCATCACTGTGTTTATCATCATCTTAAATTGGTTTGTCAGCCAGCCACTCACTTCAGCTGATGTTTCTTGCTACGCCAGTGTTACAGTCCCTATAAGAAATCATAAATAATGGCATGTAGTGAGCTTGATATATCACTGAGCCAAAAAAATCACTCTGAATTTTGTTGCTGACATTTCCCTCACAGCATCTTGTAAAAATGGATGTTTCTAATTTCAGTTTTTACATTTTCCTTCCAATTGTTTTCATTCAAGTCTCATACTTTTATTAAACGTGAGCTGTGGAACTAACTCAGTTCACTGAGTTATATCAGAAATTGTTAACACGGATCATTCCAGAAACTATAGTATCTTGATTCTTTATCTTCTAAAATGTATTTTCAAATTAGGTTTCTCTAAATAGCTCCCATGCAAAAAGTGATACTGCAGTGATCGGGTGGTGTTGCTCGAGGGATATTTGTATTCACTGCATGGGAAGTTCAATGTGAGCCATACAGAAAAGGTTATAAACACAACTGCGTACACAACGGTTTGAAAACAGGTCTTTTCCGCAACAGGGAGCAGATTTTTGTCTTTATTTGCTTCATCATCATGTTGCCCTTTCTAATACACTTAGTCATCACGGTTTTAGGCAATGTGATTCAGCAACCTTCAGGCAAAACATAGCACAGATGTGTTTGGCCGGTCTGCTGCTAATTGACAATATATCAACTAACAGTCTGCAGGGGCACTGGCTGCAGATGTCTCTCCTTGAGAGTTCTGATGACCATTATGAGTGTATTAAGCTTTAAACTTTGTATTTTTGTAAAGAAATCTGATAAGCTAATGGACATTTAAATATTCTGAAATAAATGTGCTAAACATATTCCTGACTATCAGATTTTACTTCCAAAACCTACGGTTGCCAGGGCCTTCTTTTTTGTTTATTCATAGAAGGTATAGAGGAAAGAAGCAGCATAAGCTTTGTTTGATAATATATGTTTTTAACTGTTTGCATAAACCCTGGTAGGAAACCAGAATACCCTGTGCAGCAACCTAACGCACACACGCTCATCTCTCTGATTTCAGACTTTCAAATAACCATTGGCAGGACTAGCAGAACACAACGAGCATCTGTGTCTCTGCTTTGGTTTCCATTGCCACGACAATTATCTGTGTGAAACTGGTCCATTACAGTAATATGTGCTCCACCATAACAGACCTAGTCAGTTTGGTACAATGACTCTTCAGAGGATTTAGCTTTTATTACACTGAATCAAAAAGAAAAAAGCAATCTGACTGTATATCTGCCTCTTGAGCAGAAACATGTTTTATCCATTCATTTTTCAACAAGCTTTCAAAACTGTATTGCATAAAGTTTGTTTTAGCTATCAAAAAGACCCTATCAAGATGTGTTACTCATTTTAAACAAATGTTCCTATTGTAGTGTCAGATTTACATGTTTTTCTGGCTCTGACTCAGATGGATTCTTCATGGGGATCAAAGCGATAAAGTTCATTACATCAGAAAACTCACTTAGATCAACTTACAGTACTTCAATGAAAGTGAGTTTCCTTTGCTGGAACAACTTAAAGTGTATGCATGTATTTTGATGTTCCTGGTTGCAGTCTCATGATTTTCTCAGCCCAAATACTCTGCTTGTCTCCAGAGACACAGAAAAAGTCATGCAAATATTCCACAGTTATGCCCATTATATACGGGAGGCAATGTTTAAGGCTGTAGCTTTAACAGAAAATGAAGTTATTTAGCACTCTACTAAGAGCTTGAATGCATCTTTGAGGAAGTTTTTTTTTACTGTCTTCACTGGGTTCATGATTTTGGCAGCAGGCAGACACAGATTAGATTGCATATTTAATGAGCAATATAATTTTGGGTCTGACAGCTTTTCCTACAGAATATTGTCCTACTGTTCAAACAGTACCATTCCTTTGCACCTCCTCACCTACTCATAAAAATGAAAGTAAGATTGGGTAAAGAATGTTTTAAACAATTTTTAATGGAAAACGGCAGATCTATCCATTGGAACATTTTATGAGAAAATGTCATTTACATAAATTTTACAAAGATTTGAGGGATCCAGAATGGAGTGGCTGGTCAGAGGGAATAGGGTAAGTTGTGAACACACAAGATGAAATTCCCAAACAACCACATTTCCTGGGTTTTCCTCAGCTGTTAAAGTGCTGGCTCTTCTGAGCTGGAATTTTTTCCTTCTATTAAAACTGGTTGAACTTGAGGCCTCATTGCATTGCAAGACAAAAGCAAATGACAAACACTGGAATTTTTTTTCTAGAATAGAATTCTTGTTTCTCAGCCACCCACCCCTGTGTGAGTAAAACTGATGATCACATAATCTTTTATTTGTACAAGCTTTCTGATGTTATGCCACATCATTTTGTTGGACAGCACTTCTTCCTGAGCTGATCCCATAGCTCATGATTACTAATCAACTGTGTTTTCAAATAGTTAAATATTTCTGCCAGCAGTTGCTTATCACAAACCTATGTATCACAAACTATGATATAGCTGTCTGAGTTATTCCCAAATTAGCTTTCCCACCATTTTAATCTCTGGAGGAGGATTTCCTTTGACATGCCTACCTGGACAGAGCCTTTTTTTACAATTACCAGCCAGAAAATACTTCCATTCTGTCCCCAGACAGATCCTACAGTAAATGGAAGAGATGAGGCAAAGACAAGACTTGAACGCAGAGTGGTTCATGCCATGATCACAGAGAGTATTGATCAGCTACTATATTGCCCAGACAAGTACCACCAGCCTGTGTGACAGAAATGTGCTGACCTGTGCAAAGATAAGTTAAGTACTCAGCAAAATGGATTATCCCAGAGCTAGAAAGTGATGGGTTGAAGGCACGTGTTTCCCTGCCTTCTCAAAGTGCTAACTGTGAGTAATTGTAAATGATGCGTGGATAGTTTAGGTTTAAGTCTAAGTGCTGCCTAAGTACCTACACAGTTTTGCTTACCTAGTGAGTCTTAAAAATGACCAGTGAAGACTTGCAGAGTAATGTTAAATATGGATCAGTAAAGTGACAGGGTATTGTATATCAGTGTCCTCTCTCTCTCTCCTTCCAAAGCTTTTTCTATGTCTGGCACTAAAACCAAGCCCCAGAGAGACCACCAGGCATGAGCCCCTGCTGTCCAGGGCTCAGCACTAAGTCATATTGGAAACCTTAAATCCAATCCCTCCGTTCCCTCATCTTTCACAAGCTGAGGAGAAGAAATCTATTTCAAAACAGAGAAAAAGACGAAAACCTCAGAAAAACAGGTGATTTCTGAAATTTTCACTGTGTTGAGATGAAATCTCACTGGAGATCCTTACGGAATTTCATTGCCACTAAGCCAGAATCTGAATCTTAGATGAGGTTCAGCCTTTAACTTGAAGTCCAGACCCTGACTTAAAGGTAATCTTGACCCACATCTGGTCAACAACTTCTGAATTTATGTATTAAAGAAGCCTTAAACTACTTTTTTTTCTTTTATTGTTGAAGTGTTCCTGATTGTAAAGTCAAGAAGAAAGGGTTTTCATTTTATTATTATTATACTACCTTACATTTATATGGTATTTTTTTATTCCCCAATTTTTTAAGTGCTTAGGAAACCAGACAAAAGGATCTCTTAATCCACTTCTGAAAAACAACTCTTAATGCTCTACCCCAGAACATCTTAGTTGAGGATGTTCACCGGAAGTATTTAATGACAACAAACAAACAAACAGAACCTTGGTTTTAAGTTTCACCCAAAACACAGCAGCTCCACCAGTGTCCTAAACTCCAGACTGAGCTGGCAGTTCAATTCTTACTCCAAAGAGAGACTGCCATGCACTAAATCACAGCTGCCACTCGCAGCAGCACCAACATGTTCCTCAGAGCTCTTCTCCTCAAGCCCTTGTCAGCCACAAATCCACTCCAACCCATGAGATGCAATATGCCTGTGCTGGAAAGTGTATAAAAGGGTGGTAAAGTTTATCAGAGAAAAGATACTTGCCACCAATCTACACTTTCTTCTTGCCAGCACACAATCCACTTGTCACCTCTATTTTCAGTCATCATCATGTTTATAAAACACACATAAAGGGACTTGCTTAAAACATAATACTGCTGAGGCATAGAAGTCAAGTTATTAACACATAAAGCTCAATCAATAAATTACATTAATTCATGTATTGATCACATAATCTATTTTAAAAATAAGCATAACAGCCCCTCTGGTAATATAAAACATGAACAAACATACATTTCAAATGATACCTGAGTTATCCCTCTCCCCAGAAATCCTAGGCTCATCCAATAATATTGGCAATTCACAGAGGCTGTCTATTTTTTAATGGAGTGCATCAGCTAAAATAAATTCCTGAATTGACCTGAATATTTTGATAACAAATTATCTAAAAAACCAGTCTGCACTGTGCTAAAACTCGGACTTAGGACCTTAGCTTTTTCACTTACCAATCTTTCAAAAATACGGAGAGATGAAAGGCATTTCTTGAAATATTTGTATGGTATATGTGTATGCAAGTCAAATAATGTACAAGCAGAAAGTGAAAAAAATTATTATAAGGGCAGATGAGAAGACCAGCAAACAAAACCAAAATACATTTCAAAGGACAAGACTTGCAACTGCTAAAGCTGGAGGCTTTAGCAAGGCTAACTATCAAGTTGGGAAACCTCATTTTTACATGTCCAACTAGATACACCTCGGGTTTCCACAAGAAGTTTTGCATTTGGCACTTCACATTGCAACTGTTATTTGAATATGTCGTCTGAAAAGTGAAGTTCCAGGAAAGAAAGAATGAATTATTTTTGTGGATTGTATGTATGATGGAAAAGCAGCAGACAAAACTGAGTATTCATTGCAAGTTTGAGACTCAGCCATTTTCATTTTTCAAGTAGAAGGCCATAAGAACAATATAGGAATTGGGTCCACTTGCATGAACCTGGAAAGCCAGGAACATAATATCAGGCAAAGGCAGCTGCAGAGCAGGAATCCCAAGTGATAAGCAGCAGTAATGCTGGAATGCAAGAGCTAATGAATTGAGTCAATTGAATCTCATTTAATTCCCTTCAACTTGTCATGCACTTCTCCTGTAAAGTAATTTCTTTAGAGCTTAGCTTGATCCAGAAAAATTAAAAATACAGCACTAAAATAGTAGAAAGAGTATCAAGTCAGCTTTTTCCTTAGTAAACTATGCAAAACCTTACTGTACTATTAAGGTACACAGCCCAATTACTAAAATATGTAAAATTGAAATAATAAACATGTAGTTTGATTAGACAGGGATATAAAAGCTGTGGTAGTAAAATCAACATTTGAATCAATCAAGTTTATGAAAATTAAACTAGCAGAGCCTGCATATATTACTTAAGCATGCAAGCGTTACTAAAGCATTCAACATTTATTAGGGAAAATAGTGGAAGTTTTGTTTTCATCTAGAATGGTATCATACACAGGCATGACCTTTGTCACCTCTTCAGTGCTAAATGAGTGAGCTTATCATGCTGAGTAGTGAATGACTTTTCATTAATTTTCATTGTTTACTATTTTCCATTTAACCCCCCCCCCAAACTTTCAGAACATTATTTTTGGTGCTGTAATATATTAAAATAATCATAATTTTACCCATACAAACAATGGCAAGCATTTTTTTCACTTACTTGGAAGGTGTAAAAGAAGGCCCACCCTGGCCAGACTGCCTAATTTGGGCTGAACACAGAAATGTTGTTTCTGAGCTATGAATGCCTTTTTCTATGACAGAATGTTTCTATAAGTGAAGTTATTCAGGTTGCTGGCCTGAAGCTTTCTCAGTTTTCAGACTTCAGCCTGTATTGGTTGCAATAGAAAAAGGAAACCCAAAATTAAAATTTCGGGTCAGTCATTGAATTTCATTTGCAAAAATGCATTCAGAAAAATATCCATTTCGGATCTGAATGCACCAAAACAGAAGGAATGTGGATAATTTTCCCCCACATGTTCACATTTCTATCACAAGATTGTTTCATATACACAAAAGCAAGGGTCATATATTATGCAAATGGCAGTAAGAAGAAATGCAGTATCAAGTCTGAGAACCCATCATGTGTAACAACACCTTGAGGGCCACTGTCAATTGCTAAAAGAAAAAAAGGTGGATGCTGCCTAGGGATGCATATCTGCTCTGTTTATGGCCCTTCTGCTTCCTTTATTATCCCAAATTGACACATTTTCCTTGATCTCTTTCTGTTGCTCCAGAGATCCATTCAAAGGTTATTTTCCCAATGAGGAAGCAAAGCTTTAGGCTTTTTTTAGGCTTTTAGACTTGCTATCCTGAGTTTAGGAACTGTAAGGCTAATTCATCCCTCTACTTGGAGGAGAGATATCAGCTCATCTGCTGACCACCTCAGTCTTTTTTCAACCCTTCCCTGTGGCCCTTGGCAACAGATTTGAGTCTCTTGTCTTCATATCAGACAAGGTAGGCTATCTCCTCTCAACCCTGACAAGTGAAGTCCAATTGCTTGAGGGTTTAAAACAGTTAAAAGGGATATGGGGATTTTATTCCCCCTTTTTTTTTCTTCTTAGTAGCTGCTATTAGCCTTACCCTCATGTTTCAGTGAGTTTTCTCCCAGCAGGGAAACTGCCTGCTGCAGGGTGCTTTGTTGCTTTCATAAATCTCTAATTAGGTCCCTATCTGATTTAACAAGAAGTCAATCCTGTCCCCAGTCATTTTGAAAGCTTTACAAATCTTTGCTTTTTGAAGATCCCAGTGAGAGAACAGCCTTCTACCTAACCCATAACTAATCTTTTTTACTTGCTTTGAAGGTGTTTCCTAATATACTGCCTCTCTAAAAAAAATAAGAGCAATTAAATAGGAAAACAATGTAACACACATTTCCACACTCAAAGGATGTCTGTCGGGTTGTTAGGAATGGTTCCTGGCTGAGGACAAGGCTTTTTACTGGCAACAATAGTATTCATTGCAAGTCCACAATGCTTTGGCAATAGCAGTATATTATTTCAGAACATTTGGGTTTTTCTTGGGATTTTTTTGTTTGTCTTTAAAGGGTTAATTTATTTAAATGTTATCCAGCAACCACAATTCTAGAACTGACAAAACAGGGCCACCGGTGGAATCTGTTAACATTTTCTCCCCTCAGATGTTGGTTACTCCTTGCTTAGCAGGTATAGGAGAAAAATGAATGAAGCAGCCTTTTAAATGTTGGAAACAGTCTGGAAATTGAGAGCAGTAGAGTACAAGCATTG
Organism: Eopsaltria australis; assembly: GCA_034509425.1. Classification (NCBI taxonomy): domain Eukaryota; kingdom Metazoa; phylum Chordata; class Aves; order Passeriformes; family Petroicidae; genus Eopsaltria; species Eopsaltria australis. Next base: position 696,013 of record JAVTVJ010000069.1, on the reverse strand, counting down.
ATTGTGCACCTGAGTTACACCCCTGGGCTTTTAAAAGGAAATCTAACATTTCCAGAGTCTGAAGACATTATTGCTGTACATGTAACACAAGTGGGATTAAGAACAAGCAGTTTCCCCGACAGCAAACACTGAAATAGTCATGCTCATGTTACACTCCTCCACAACTTACATGAGCACTTCTTTTGTGGCTTTTGACCCCAAGAGAAGCCCATCTTACCCCAGTGCTGCCTGTGAGGCCCACCTTTCTCTGCAGCTTTCAGGTCAAATGCCAGGGACTTGACTAGATTAATATATCAAATTTGCATTGCCACATTAATACCTTGTGAAAGGTGCTCAGCACCCTCCACTCACTGGATCAGACCAGCAGAAAACTGGAAAAATGTGTACAAAACAGTGAGAGAGTTGGAGAGGAGACTGGAGTAATTTCCTGGCTTGCTTTTCTTGTCATACTCTTCTGTCCACATCCATCACTTATTCCTGTGTATGACAGGAGGCAGAGCTACCTGGTGCACCTGATTTGGTACTTTGCAATTCATAGGAATCGTTTCACTTCAATTATGTGAGCAGACACTAACACAGAAAATAAATCACAGCATTTATTTCCATGAGGTGCAAGCTTCAAACTTCCATGGACTTCTTCTCCAAGCAATTCTATAAGCACTCTTGAGTCTGACCAGGGAGGAAGAAAGAACTGGAGACACAGCTGAGATCATAATTAATGTCACTAGGAACTTCAGTTCTCGATATCATTAGGAAGATAGACCCAGAAATAATTTCTACTGCTACGACATAGCAGTAAGTGCCAAAATCCATCAGAAATGCACTTGTATCCCACATTTAGCTATCACTGGGTGTTAGTACCACAAATCATTAGTACAAAAGTTGAAAAAGCCACCTCAGATCCTAAAGGACAAATGTATTGAACAGTAATTACTGCATCTGAACAAGGCCAGAGCCTCTGTTTAATACTGAATGCAAAGAAGAAGACAAAGATCCAAAGGTGCTGTCATGCAGCCTGCAGTGATCCTGACTGTGAAACCCACTAGCTGGGTGATAGAGCTAGCATTCCCAAGGATGAATTTGTCACTTTTTCTTGTGAACTATTAGATGATAAATTACTGTTGCTCTCAGCAAACAGCACTTTATTTCCCTCACTTGAATTTTTTAGGATTCAATGTCAAAAGCTGGAGGGGAATACTGGAGGTTGCATCTCTGTGGCACTACAGGACTGCCAGTCCTAAATGTGTTGTAACAGATCTGTTCTTCACCTCATCTTTTGAAAGCCAGTGGACTCACACTTCTTCAGCACTGCTCTTCAGGACCTTTTTCCCCACACCAAGACCATGTTTGTGCAGTAGGATGCTACTGGCATGGCTTCTCCAGGCAGGGTCAGGGAGAGAGATGCCCTTGGCCAATGTAGCAGCACTGGCAGAAGCTCCAGAATAGGTGATGTTCCAGCAGTAAAATTACACATCTGCTGGTGTAATCTGTCTGCAGCTGCTCAAAGCACATCTTTGCCTATGTGCATGCACGTGATGGGTGTTTTCCAGGTTGTTGTTGTTACTGCATCACTAACATATGCCCTTGTGCACTTGGCCAAAACGCTCCCAGAACTTTATCCAGGATCACATCCAACTTTCTAATGTGCGCATATATCTAAATATCAAAGCTAGCCACCTTATCCTAAAAGTAACACTGGGGCATCACCAGTGCTAAGGAGGAGCACAAGGATATTGATGTGCAAATGAGCAGAGTCTCAGAAATCTCAGGTTAACTCTAATTTAAAAGCCACTTGGTGGAGAAGTTATCAGACACAGCAGGTCACCTCTTTGGAGCTTGGTTTTGCATGTCAATACACAGCAAGCTCCCTCCTTAAAGGTAGATGATAACTGAAGGGGGAACATAAGGTAGCCAGGGGCTCTTTGAGGAGGGCCTTTATGAGAATAGTGACATAATTTTTGGGAGGTAGAGTGTATGGAAAATGCCTACACATTGAACATACAAACTAACTGTGAAATAAAAATTAGATTTGTCACCTGGCACTGTTTTGGAAGCAGATCAAGACTATTGCAAGGGGCTTGGCCATGTGCAAGTGCTTTTGATCTAAATCAGAAGAAACAAAGTATAAAAGCAGTTCATCAGCACACTAAAGGCCCAGGAATCCTGTGGAAAAAACTGTAGATATATTCACACGTTTCAGCAATACTGATGTCATGCGCGACAGGGATAAGCTATAAAGCAGCCATTTGCGACCTCACATAAAACTCCCTTATGAATGAAAGAAAACAAGCAATCTATTAAAGTATATTGGATCTATTAAAAAACTTGCATTCCACATTAAGATAATAAAAGAAGTCAGTGACATTTCTGCTGCCTGGCTCTTACCTCCTGCAAGGTACATTGCATTATTTCCAAGCAATGACAAACAAAATTGAACATTTCTCCAAAGGTCACATCTATCACAGTTTTTATTTTCCCATTTGATTCAGTGTATTAGGTCCTTGTTATTTTTTCTATTTCACCTGTTTGGTGAAGTAAGTCATTCTTCCTCTGGAGAGAAACAAAACATTATTTATAGAGTTGAATGAATATTTCACAGCAAATAGCTATCCAGTCAATTCAAATTTTCCTTCTGTTCGTTATTTGTTTATGATCAGTTTGCTATTTGTTATCTCAATTTAGGGACAGTATTTCAGCCTAGACCAATGGAAGACTTAGGCTGTCACATGCAAAATCATCATACTTAATCAAATTACAGCAAATGAAATTATTGACAGTTAAATTCTAAGTACATTCTTCTGCCATTAGCAGAAAAATTTCAGGTAGGATATCACCTCTACATTCAGGGTGGCATGGCAAAGTTTGCCTTTCACCCTGATTAAGACTTCAACAAGTCATACAGCCAACAAAAGGAAAACACGAAATTACAGCACTCAGTAGAGTATCAGGCATAAAGTCTTTTCCTCAGTAATAAGCATTTACTTCACAGTTGAAGTTACTGCACACTAGGAAAAATTTCTGCCCTAGACCTCTGTCTCCTTTTACACAGGTTGGGAACTAGCACAGTTCTCTCACCTAGAGCCCGTTTTTTGCTGGTTTTGGTTATTATAGCACAAATGGAATAACTTAGTTTTATTTTAGAAAGGATCGTTTACTTTCCTTGGGGCCTTGGAGATCTATACAGATGTGAAGCAGTCCCTTTGTGGGCAGAATGCTACAGTGAAGCCACAGGTTTCTAAGCTTACCATGGCATAGAGGAGCATGAAGCCATCTCATTGCAGACCAGTGTGCTTGGATGTCTGTGGGATACACCTTGGTAGAGGATGTGCAGAGAACCAGAGCTGGGTTCCTGTTCCTCCCCAGAGAAGCTCTGCCCTTGGGAATTATGCAAATGTGTACTTTTGTACATGACAAAAAACATACTGAAAATAATCCAACAAAGAGCCATGAAGATGATGAAGAGACTGGAGCATCACCTCAGTGAGGAAAGGCTGAGCAAGCTTCAGCCTGAAGTGGGGCTAAGTGAGGATCTTATAAATGTATATGTGTACCTGAAGGGAGGGTGAAAGAGGATAGAGCTTCTTGGCTCTTTTCAGTGGTGCCCAGTGACAGGACCAGAGGCAAGGGCACAAACTGAAATGCAGGAGGCTCTGTTTGAAATCAGGAAACATGTTTTTACTGATAACTGGCACAGGTTTCCCAGGAGGTCCTTGCAGATATTCAAAAGCCATCTGACATGGTCCTGAGCAACCTGCTGTAAGTGGCTCTAACTGAGTAGGGGGGTTGGACCAGAAGACCTGTAGAGGTCCCTTTCTGAGGTCAACCATCCTGGGATTCTGTGATTCTTCACATGCCTGAAGCCCCAGGGATGACAGACACTGAGCATAGCTGTGGCTGCAGCTTTCAACACTGAGTAGTACTTGTTTACCACTTGATCTATGAAAATGTTAAATTGCCCATGTTCCTAATTCTGACCCCCTGACTTCTAGATATTTAATATTTATCCACCTTTCATCAACAAATTTGTTGATATTGACTTTTAAGTCCTGACAATTTTCCCCATTTTTGAGAGAACCTCTCATACACTAATATAAATCAGGAGTCAGCTTCACTCTTCATATACACAATTTATTGCAAAATTATTTTATTAAATGATACAATGTGATCTTTATAAAACACCTGACACTTTTTTAAACTCAAGGAGCCACATCAAAATTTTAATTGTGCCCCCCAAAAATTAATATGGGAGAACAAGTCCTGTCCTACCGAAATACATGGTAAAATTGCCATTGACTTCAGAAGCACTCAGAGTTTTTTACTTGCTTAAGGTAGAATCACATCCACATGGCACAACTCAAGAAGGAAATAAAAATGTGTGCATGCATCAAAAATATCTGTTACATTCTTTCAGAAAAGCACAACAGTTCTCAGGTTTGCCACACCGTGCAGCTGATGAACATGCCTAAAGCTATCATAATTTTTACCACAGAGGTAGGGAAGTCCACAAGAAGCAGAATTACTTTCAGTATGATATGCCTTTTAGTAAATACTTTTGTTATATTCTTTTAGTAAAGTACAATTTATTAGGCTTTATGATACGGAGTAAATTTATAAGGCCTACACACTGATTTTTATTACTTTATGTAGAAATATCCCAGCCATCTCAATGTAATTGAGCAACTGTAAATTGCTATTAACAACTACATGAGAGAGAAGGAAGGGAAAAAGTCACCTCCACATTGATGACTGTTTCCTATTCTTCCTTTGTGTCTTCTGGAAAGAAAAGCTTTCAAATAAAATAAGTAAAATAAGGTGGAGAATAATGTGCTGGAAACCCTGTATTACTACCAGAGCTACCAAGGACTTTGTAGCTCACCATCAAAGGAATTCCTTACAACATGCAGGATTGTCAGCCTTTATGTTGTTAAAATACATTTTTCATGAATGCAAATTTTGAAATCTTTTAAAATCCAGGGTCATAAAACCAATCCCCCACAGAGAACAGTTTTAAAATTGAGTTACTCTATCTTGTTTCCACAATAATAACCTGGCTAGCTCCATAAGAATACAAAGCTGAGTGTTGCCCCTCTTGTATTAGAAAAGCAATTGTTGAGGCCAGTATCAGAATGTTTCCCAGATCAGGCATTTAAAAAGTGCAGAATATGGCCACAGACATGACATTTCACCAAACAGAAGATACATTTCCATGTGGATCTCACCTTGGATGACATAAAGGCATAAAGGGAATCCCTGCAGAAACCCATAGATGTGCTTGGGTATAAAATCAGTGTCAGTAAAAAAGGATCAGCTCCACACTCCTGTAAGACTCAAGCTTGCAATCTTACATTGATCTGGTGAGGCACAGATACTTCTCAAACATTAAAATAATGAACTGAGGTTTACAGTATCAGTGAAAAATCACATCTGCTGAAAGGATGTACAGGATCTGCCTGCCCCGGCAGCACAGTAGGAGAAAATCTGGAAAACTACACAGTTGTTTTTGAGGAGTCAATGCTCACACTGAATGTGCGCCTCGAGCTTTTCCCCAGACCAGCTGCAGCCTGTTCTGGCACTCAGAGGGCCCATGAACAAGTCAAAGTGCCTGAGACAGACCTGGAGCACCATACTGCTCTTTTGGCTCAGTCGAAAGAAAACCCACTCACGTACTCTAGGATCCCTCTGCAATGTGCATACAAGGATGGGAAATGGGTATGGTCGGAAAATATGCTGTAAAGCAGGTTCCTGCTCTGGACTACATCGCTGCTTTAGGCACAGCCTTAGAGACTGGTATTGATGCAGCTGCTTTTGAAGGAGAGGTGAGAGGACACTTGATGCTAATTTAGTCGAAAAGCCAATTGAGGGAGCAGGAGAAAGATACAAGATGTGAAAACAAGAGTGAATGTGGTGACATAAAATCCAACCTCCTTAATGACTTGAAGAGTGATTTGGGAATCACTCTTCAGACTGACTGTACAGCCTGCATAACACCTCTGTGAGCATTAAGGGTTGCAAAGCTTTAAGAGAAATAAGGTGCAGTTCAAACGGAGCATAAGAGCCATAGGAGACAAGCCACACTACTGAACAAGGAAAAAGAAAGGAAAACTGTCTGGGGTGGATTCATTTGCCACCTTTAGGGATGAGAATGATGGATCTTCGTGGATGGTGTTTCGGGACAAAGACATGCATATTCAGGTGTGATGGAATAAATGAGGAGAAGACCACATGACAGTGGCTATGGGAGGAGGCAGGTGAGAGACACATTTTACACACTCTGATCTGGAGGCAACAATAAAAGAGAACTGTCAGAGAGGGAGAACAGAGAACCAGCAGCAAGAGCCTCAACAGAAAGTTTGAGTTTATACACACTAAGGTATGCAGGCATTTCTTTGTCCACCTTGTAGGTGACATGAAGCAGTATTAGCAGATGCAAGCATCTAAGTGGCTGAAGACAGGAGACAGTTCCAGAAAGTTCAGAAAAATGCAGGTACTGTTGGATTTGTGGGACACCTGATGTGTGAAGTCATGTGGGTCCCTGAGCCTGTAGCTGCCCCTGGTTGGACACAGGTGGCTGGCAGGGGTTGAAGGGAAGGCGGCAGTAGGTGTAGATCCCTGGGGTGAGGATGTCTCACCTCGGATCACAACTTTGTCCCTTCAGGTTCCACTCTTTGCCCGCAGCCACACTCAGCACTCAGGACATCAGAAAAACAAGGCCTGCAGTGATTTGCAAGGAATATTGAATGGACATGGCCTAAAGTGGCTAGAGACAAAATAATTTTCTGCCAGCTATTTATATCCTTAAGCATAAGGTTTTATTATGCCTTTTGGATAGGTAACTATTTTACCGAGACCTTTAAAATAATTCCAAGAATTTGACACACTGGTTTCCAAGAAGAGAGCAAAGAATTCCAAAAGGTGTTTTACATGCTGTGAAATTGCAGGTTCTTTCCTTTGTTCTAAATTTACTAGTAATTAATTTCCTCTAGCCATCCCATATTTGAATCTTGGCACTATAAAACTGAGGGGCTGAACACAAGCCTTCAAAGGCAGACGGTTGATGGGCTAGTGCAGAGTGCCCTGAAATAACTCAGACTTCATTTTTTGAGGAAGTCTTTGGGTAATGTCCTTATCACAGCCTACATGAAAAACTAGCATCTGGCTGATGAAATAAATGATGAAAACCAAACTACAGGGAAGAATTTATATCTATATTTAGCTTGCCTGTGAAAATGATAAGCAGTTTCCTCAGTCCAGCCCTTCACCCTGTGTTTTCAGGCATGAAGGCACTAACCTAAGTTTACTTTCCAAGTAAAAGGAGACACAAAACAGAAATCATATAATCAATGAAAAAACAGATCCATAACATTTTTCGCAGTAACCAGGGCAAGGCAGAACTACACAATTTACTTTCCTGTATCTAATGCCAGTATTCTGTCTTAAAACACACACTCCTACATTATGTCCTTATTTGTAGACCTGTCATCCAAAGTTTGTGAGGTCATTAATAAAGAATCTAGTCTATAATTTTTAAGACCTTTCCAGCTGCAGCAGGTTTGCACTGAAACTGCTTACAGTTGGTCTCAGGAATACTTTGCATTTTTCTTCCAGCTTTTGATATATTTGTCTCTCCATCAGAAAAAAGATGCAATCTCACTGTTTTCTTGATTCAAAGAAAAGCAAACTGCTGGCCAGGCTGAAATCAATTGAGAAGTAACACATTTTAAAATGCAAAAGACGCTGAAGGTACTTGTAGCTTTTCTATACTCTAGGGTGAATCTCACCATCTGCTGCGTTTGTGGCTGAGACTGACCTCCCTTTGTATCAGACAAAAAGTAATTGTGAGGATCAAATGATGTTTAAACAGGGAAAAATGTCAGTGACAAATCTGCAGGCTGCACACAATCTCTGCACGCAAACCAACGAGTATCCACGAGGCATTTATTTTTATTCAAAGGTGATGAGAATTTTACAGCCTTGTGAAATCCTCTTGAGGGAACACTTCAGCTCTGGGATCCCTCTCCTGCAGAGACAAACGTCTGCTTCCCAATCCTCTCCCATATACACTCTTTATCCATCCACGGCTCAAAGCCACCAATGCGCGGAGAGAAGTAACTCTCCTCCAAATTTTCAGCTACGAGCCATTTTTCTAATTCCCACAGCTGTTCACTAAAGAGGCTCAGCAAGCATACCAAACTGCCAGTCACCACTTGCCTATTAGCATCCATGCAGAGGAACAGTGCTATTTCCAAATCAGGATCCTGCCTCTTCTCACAAAGCAATTTTCTACTGAGATTTCTAACTAAAAGGAGACCAGTAGCCTTCCTGCAAGTAAATAGCTTATTAAGGCTGGAAGTAGGGTTTGTGTGCAAAGACTGTCCTATGCAAATTGGAGCTGATGAGCACTTAACTAATCTGTTTACAGACCAGAGCTGCTGGGCAGGCCTCAGCGATTTTCTATCAAAGCAAAGAACCATTCTTTATGGGCATCTGGTTGTCCCTGAATTGGTAGTTTAAGCATATACCCTTGCTTCAAAGAAAGATCAAAGGATTTATTACTTCTAAATGAGTGCATTATTTCCACTTACTACTTTCTTGTTTGCAATGTGTTATTAACAGCACCATGGCAGGGTTACCTTAAGACTCAAGTTTCTCACAGATCCCTGAATGTGATTTTAGATGTTATATGTGGCTTATAATACACAGGCTGTTACACAGATGGAGAAGAAAGTAAAACACTAGCAAACAGATCAGAGCATCCATTTGTAGAAAACTGATTAAAAAAAAATCCAACAAAGCAAACTTTAATACAAATTAAGAGGCTTTTAAATTTTAATACAAAAAAGAGGCAATTTTTTGTTTTTACTGTAAATTTAAACAATTTCTGTTTCAAAGTGACAGCCACCGGTCAGTGGACAGAGCCAGTTTTGGCTCCTCTTCATCTGAAAAGAAACCCACATCACTCCTGCTCTCAGGAAAAAGCTGAGATACCACAGTCATGAAGTAGAACAACGATCAGTTCAATGAACAAATTCCTACTACCCCATAAATGCCTGCCATCCCCATCCTTTTGGCTTACTGTTTATAGCTTCGTTTACTCATTAAGTCTGGAAGAAACAAGGGAGACACATTCATTATGTGCTTTCTGGCACTACTGGGAGCACACGGAGTGCAAGTTAAGACCTAGCATCTTATTTGTAGGCACACTGAAGGCCTACAGTCAGCTTGGGCACAGAACTGGAAAAGGAATTTTTTGGGAGGAAATGCAGAAGTAGATTCCAGGCAGCCAGGGCCAAGGCAGACAAAGCTGCCAAAACTAGAGCCACAAGCAGCCCCAGGGAGAGTTTGGAGAGGCTGGTGTGATGTTTATTGCTTAGAGAGCAGAGCTGGGTGGTGCGATGCGGGACAGGAACTGCATTCTGCAGGCTGTGGCTTTAGTGGTAGAATCTGCAGATGTCTGCAGACTCGCTGTCTCCATCTTTATCATGGTGCCAGAGGGAGCAGATTGTGATCCCCTTATCTGTTTTACAAGGAACCATCTTCCCCTGACAGACCCAGGTCACACAGCACAAGATGCTGCTTACTTCTCCTCTTTTATAAAACATAGACTCTGCTTGCATCCACATTAACTAACACAGTTATCTACCCAGGGACAAGCAGAGGAAAAAAGTCATAGCAATAGGAGGCGGGGACAGGATCCAATGGCTTTCCAGTGAGAGTAACGTGCTGGCATCAGGTCCTGTGACCTACCAATCTCCATTTGCTTAGTGGTGCTTTTCTCCTCGTCTGATGAGGGCCAGAAATTGTTTTTTCTTGAGCATGAATAGCAAATGTAGCTTTAACACAAATACAGGAAAAAAATCCAACCAATTGATGTACTGTGGGCTCTTGGTGCCTTGCAATAGGCTCAAATAAAGCAGAGCTTGTATGAAAACCTTGTAAGTAGAAATGGAAAGGAACCCAAGCACATCTTAAATCCTGGTGCTGAAGCTTCAGCTTCAATCACCAGTGAGTGACTGATGTCAGGTTTTTTTGTGGACTGCAGCCTGATTATTGCCTGACACAATTACACAACACCAAGGGACCTCTAGGCATCGTACAAGCAGAGGAACGAGCAACAGGGCACAGACTGCCAGAAGGATGCTGTAAAACAGGTAACAGCTACAACACCCAATGCATTAACCTACCAAAAAAAAGTGAAAGCTTCCAGGCTCTACAGCCATGGAATAACATGACTAAAAAGCAAAAATGGCCCACTACTGCTAGCCACAAACTAGACAGTTTAGGTACTAGAAACAGTGCTGCTTGCCCAGTATTTACCCAGGAAAGCCTCTGGGATTAGGGAGCTGCAGATACACAAACCAGCTACCTTACAGCTGGCTCAGGTATGCCTGCAACCAGTGGTTACAGCCCAGTTGATGCTGTTAAATCAGCTGGAAGGGGACTCAGAGCAAAGCAAGCAGCTCAGAGAACTTAAGAAGTATTCTTTAAGCTACTTCCTTACCGCTGTTGGTGCCCTAAGTCGCCTGCATAAATTTTTGTCATGCTCTCAAACTGGAGACAGACAGCAGCAACACTTGATTCTGGCCAAATAAAGCTTATACCTGGCCACATTTGAAGCCTACAATTTTTGTTTTACTTGTCTGGTTTCTCCTTTGAATTTCAACAAGACAAAAATACAACTAATTTATTTTCTAAAAATGCTGTAAGGACTGGAATGTATTGTAACAACATTTGCGTTTCTTTCCAGAACAGCTGCATTTTAGGTACAGGCAAACATCTTTTTATCAGTTGGATTTCAGCCACTTTTGGCCAGTGTTCCAAGTCTTTTTGAAATCAATGAACTTCATAAAACATATGTTAGCACATTTATTATCTCCATATACAGCATTTACTCTTACAAACCAAACTTTGTCACCACTAATGGAGGCTCCGTAAAACTAGATGAAGAAACAGCCTGAGTTATTTCTTACTTCAGATGAAAATCCAGACCTCATCTTAGGGTCAAGGTCAAAAGGAAGAGCTAGGTGTAAACGCAGAAAGAGCCAGACGGCTTTTAATTATACAGTAGTTGTTACGAGACATTTAGTACTTTAGAAAGGTTTATCCACCTGTTCCAATTTACCCCAAGTGCTCACAATCCATGATGAATGCCAAAGCCAAAAAAATTTTACTGCCATATGGATGCCTAGTTCCATGTCATGCATCTATTGAACATACCAGCCATAAAACTATTAATTTTCTGTCCACCCAAGAAAACTTTGTAACCATTGCTATTATTCTTATTGGAAAAAATTTAATGTGTAACTCTGTCAGCAGACTGGACAGATTGTGACGAAGCATATATAGAAAGCAACAAATCTTAAAAATACCAGCAGCCTTTAAAGACCACACATCCATTATGGTGTTGCACAGAATGACAAAGACATTCTTGCTGCTGAAAGCTTGAGCTTTTCAAAAGCACTATTTATTCTAACTTGCAGATGTTGAACTAAACTTCTCCCACTCCTGAACTGTAATTTTTCATTTTTGCAAGGCTTGCAGTAAGAGTTCTAAGAACTTGATACTGAAGTCAATGACATCTGCAAGTCCCCCAAACTTTAAGAGGATCTTAGTTAACCTAAAGTCTAAAACAGTGCAGAGAACTCTTAACTCCACATTAGGTCACTGCACCAAGGAAACACAACAGAAGTTTCCAAACTGCTTCAAAGTTTCCACAGCTTATTAGCCAGTCTTATAAAGGCAGACAGTATTCTCAACTTGTCCTGAGGAAAGCTGAATTTCATCTATCTTTCTATGAAGGAGAAGATTATGATGATGTAAAAACAAATCAAAAGCAACAGGTACCACTACTGATCAAGTCAGTAGCCTCAGACTTGTGCCTGGATAGATTTGATCTTACAAATCAAGCTGGCAGACCAAAAGAAACAAATCTACTGCATAGATACAGCAACCCTTGTATTATGGCAGCCTTTCTCTGCCTGCTTCAGAGCTGGCCCCAGACTTTCAGCTCTGTAAGACATTTGATAAAATCTCTTTGTGGCAGAGCTATAAGATGTAAACAGCTGAAGAGACAGGTAGCTCTGTGTTCATGCTCATCCTCAGTATCTCTCTCATCCAGTGTGGGACAAGGCTGGGATGAAGACTGGCAATATAAACTTCAGCAGCTCCTTCCTCTCAACAACTCCCCAACTCCTCATAGTGCTAATGCCAGTAATGTGGAACAATCCCAGGCAGAGAGATGTGCTCGAGCTTCTCCACAGATGCATCTTGGCCACATCCTCAGTGTAATCACATGGGCATTCAACACACACCATGAAATTTTGGCAGTACTGTACTTAAGGACCAAATTCCCACTGATTAAAGCAGAGCCAAACTATCACATATAATACTTTTACTTGGTCAGAACACCTCCTCCTCCTCCTGAGGCTTATAAGAGCCATACATAAGGTTAAGGCAATCTAGTACTCAGCGGTTTTAATAGAAGGCCTCCTCTGTTAAACAACTATCAAAAATAATCGCTTAAGATGGGTTATACTGAACCATAAATGAGAGAAGGCTGCTGAGGACTTTTTAAAAAAACATCACTACTTTTATTAGTTGTCAGTGTTTTCCTATTAGTCAGTAAATGCATTTGATATAGGTGAGTTTCCAAAGTAAGCATGATGGGAGGGCTAGTTTGAGATTCAAACTAATTTAAAAAGAAGTCGCTTCAAGTTTCCCTTTAGGACATTTAAAAAAATGCCAATAATTTGGTGCACCCAATTTGTGTGTATGTACTGGATGGTAATTAGTGTGGAAATTCAACCAATTTTACCATCTTTCTGTTCAAGTCCACAAATTACAGTTTTCAACACCTGTCTCTGGCATTGACAATCATTTTACTATTTGCCTAATTTCCACAGAGCAGAAGTATACCTCAAGCAAAAAATACATTATAAACATATACACATGCAGAATAGCCATAGCTAGCATGTGCTATCATCACTATCGGCATACAATCATACAAAATTCCCCTGCAGATTTAGTAAAAAAAAAAAAAGAAAAGTGTTCTAATATAAATCAAATTACTGGTTTCAGGTACTGGACATCATTGAAGTTTTCAAGGCACTTTCTAGAATAATATTTATTTTAAAAGTTGTTTCTGACTTTGCCAAACTAACTGCTTGTTCTAAAACTTTATGTGCTGGCTGTCTGCCCCGAAGCTGGGGTTTTGTTTATTTGTTTGGTTTGTTTTTTTTGGTGTTTGTTGTTGTTTTTTTTGTTTGCTTGTTTTTAATTTCAGCCACAATCTTCCTCCAAGAAGGCGACCACAGAACACTTTCTTGGTTTGCCAAAATGGCATTCTGGCAGCCTTTCCTTCAACTTGAGCACCCTGTGCTTTGGAGTGAGAATTAAAAATTTGATGAGAGATTGTGAGGGAGGAGAAAAGAACACCAGGAAGCCTAAGCTACAAGCCTTTGAGAGGAACATAAAATAATGAGGATTCCACACATTTAATAGAAACTTTATGATTTTAGAGGCTAAAAACTTAAAAAACCGAGCATATTCTCTTCCCTCATTACTCCCAACAATTATATGTGCATATAATGTCTTCTGAAAAGAAATGACCATGCTTCCTGCAAGCCTAGGCCTACAGCTAAACCCAGGGTTACCAGCAACACTTTCATGGCAAATGCTGCTATAGGCTGGGGTGGACAGCAGAAGGAAGAATCTCTCAGCAGTGCTGTGAGGCCAGATGGATCTCCAAGGGGATACAAACTTAACCAGAACACTCCTACAGTTCCTCACCTCACCCATTATAAAACCTCCAAATGAAAAAGGATCCCACTGGCAAAAATAGCCTTCACTTCGTGACCCCAAATTCATAAGACTAGATCCACCCTCTGTATTATGTGAGGCAGGAGTCCCAAAGGAAACAAAAGTTGTAGTATGTGATCATGTTAGCAAAGGTCAAACCACACATCTGCATCTACCATGCCATGTTGCACCTGAGTGGCTGTTTGTGCCACAGGTAGTTTTGTGTCTAATTTCTGAATGAATGCAATCCTGTAAAAACAATACTGTTATCAAAAGAGAGACAAACAATTTTTTAAAAGTACAATTGCTCTCAGTAGTCCTATACTCAAATATAACAATAATGAATCCCAAATCCTTGAATCACCTGGAATGTCAAACAGTTTTCAAAGAAAGCTGAAAGGAGAAGAGATCAACTATTGCTGTTTAATAACTTTTGCACAATGTTACTAATTTGTTGGAATACAGTGTCCAAGTTGTCTGATTATCCACAGAATTGAGCTAATTCAAGCACACAATTTTGATAACCAAATGTGCATATATAAAAGGATCCATCACACGACCAAAACAGGAATGTAGATGCATAATTGATCATTAAGCCCAGAGTTTGAATATGAATAGTTCTACCAAAATCAGCATGAGTATTTATAAAGCCAAATATGTACCTGTACTTTGGTAAGACCAATGAGATGTGAACAGTTAAGGTAACACGTATGCAAATATATTACTGTCTGCATTTCACAACAAGAACTTTTGAAAGGCTTGGGTTTGCAGGATGATCTGATAACCTGTAGAAAACCCAGCAAATTAAAAACAAGACCACTTAGAGTAAGTTCGGTTAATACTGTGCGTACAAGACTGCACCAAAACAAAAAGCAAATAATCATACAGAGAGTATTTACCAGTATAGATTTTATTTATTTTCAAAATAATGGGGTTTGTTTAGATTTAAAATACTTTAGTAATTACCTAAAACAAATGTATACTTTGTTAGAACTTCTGGGAAGTGCTGATCTTGAGTTCTGAAAATGCGTGACAGAATACAAGAAAATATAAAATTAGGTTAGCAAAGTACAGTAACGGAGCTTTACAAGAGGGACACACATTCTATATTATTTGTACTTAGTCTATCAGGTAAACATGTTGTAACAGCTTTCCACTTAGAACACGTGTCTATAAACTTAATCTGCGACCTGAATCCCAGGAAAAATTCACTTCTGATCAACTCAAGGCTAGTAGGTCCAAAACAAAAAAAAAAAAATCCATCTCAAGATGTGTTTCCTCACTGAACATATATTCCCTTTTTCCATAAGGTATTCATTTTAAATTTTAATAGATCACCATATATGATAAAATTGCAATATAACATTCTCTTATTATTCATGATTCAACTAAGTTTGTAGCCATAATGTAAGTTATTTTATATGCAAACAGTTAAGTGTTTAATAAAAAAAATATTTATTTATTGCATCTAGTGAAAAAACTTTGATGGTTCTTAAAAAAAAAAAAAAAGACTTGCTGTTGGCTAATTGCCAAACAATCCCTTCCCTGCAGCTTGCTTTTTCATGAATTACAAAGAAACTCTGGAGTTCATTGTGATCTACACAGCCAAAGATGATTAGTCTGTATGGGAGCAGGATGCACAGTACTTGATTAAACCCACAAACTTCTGAAATGAGCTATAAGGATAAAAAAATGTGGTTTGCTATTGTGTCCATTTCCAAAAGACAGCTCACAAGCTTTCCTCCTCACGTAAAAACTGGAACACAGCTGAGAAGTCTTTCAGAGCATAGCCTTTGGCACACATCATCCTGTAGATCTGATGTGCCTGGGAGCCCAAAGGAACTGGTGTCTTCGTGTTGGTGGCAGAAATCTGGGCCAAGCCAAGATCCTGTGGGGGGCAAGAAGAGGGAGGAAGAGGGCAGAGAGGAAGAATAGAAGGAAAGAAAAGAAGTCAGGGGAGGAACAACAAGGACATCAACACCCATGTACATACTATAGGTTATTTGGCTTCCATTGTAACAAGAACTCTACTGCCAACAAGTAAAATACTCCAGCCTTAAAATTTCAGGCCTGGAAGAAGTAGGTTCTGTGTAGTTTTTATTTTTTAAAACAGTAATTCAATGTTATTCCACAGAAAAACCTCAAACCTTGCCAGGCAGACACCACCTAAGATTAGGAGGATTTTTAAGGTTCTAGATCACTATATAACCTGGTAGCAAGACTCAGACTCTTTTTCCCCATTGGGTATGCCATCTCTAGTAAGAAAATCTCCCTGGCTATTCACTGAAGCATTTCGCATAGATTCTAAGAGTATAATTTAGTTCTTTTGGCAAGAGGTATTTTTTATTACCAAAAACAGGTTAAAAATCAAGGAGAAGGAATTTCAAGAACAAGAAAATGGAAGCCACTTAGCAAACATACATTTACTATAATGTAGACAGTTAATAGCAAAATGAGAGGCATAGGCCACTAAGTGAATATAACTGGTTTGTTGCCTAATTGGAAGGATGTATTAGAGAATTGCTTAGGGGGCAGTCCTAGGTCTTCTACAACTCTAAGTTCTTCTTGAGTGACTTTTTCTTTAATGACTTTCCTTAACAGAGGCATATAGGTCTAACATAACAACCTCTCCTTGTTGGCTCCTCTGTTTTTGGAGAAGGTTCTTACCAACACATTCCAAGAACTTCCTAGATTGCTTATGCCCTGCTGTGCTGCCCCTCCGGTAGATATCAGTGTTGGTGAAGTCCCCCATGAGGACATCCACAAGGATTGTGGATGTGAGATGGATCCTATTTGTCTATATTTGTCTCATCTGCTCAGCCTTCAGCTCAGATGGGCTGTAGAAGGTTCCCACTATAATGTCACCTGTCCCTACTCTCCCTTTAATCCTGACCCATAAACTCTCAGTCAGCTCCTCCTCCATCCCCGGGTAAAGCTCCATGCACTCCAGCTGATCACTGACATAGAGCCTGAATCCTTCCACTCCAACACCCCAGTCAGAGGAGTCATCCCACCATGTCTATGTCGTACCATTAAGATCACAGTCCTGCAGGCGTGCGCACATTTCATTTGCATAGAGTCATTTAAACTGGGCACTGATGAAACCAACTTACTGGCTGGAACGGCTGTAATTCCTTGTGCTGCTCTTCAGGTGCTCTCCTGCTGGACCTGCAAACCATCCCCAGGCTCTGGACAGCTACTGCTGTCACTGGCATCAAACTGGTAGGAGTGGGACAAATGTATGTTCTCCCTCCCCCATTAACTTCAGTTTAAAGCCCTCTTCACCACAGCTCTGCAAGCCTGTAAGCGAAGATGCTCTTCCCCTACTCTGACAGATGGTCCCCATCCTTGATACAGAAGAACTGAAGGACTGTAGTAGCGCTGAGAGCACCTTTGACTTCTCAGGGATGACTTACAAGACAGGTCTTTACTTTCTGTGTGTCTGGATTTGAATTAGCACAAGGAAATTCAAGATCTTACTCTACTCTCTAAATGTCACTTCGATCTGTAAATCGGCTCTATAAAGGTCATTCTGATACAAATCAGAATTATAGTTACTTTTCCTATTACCTTCGAATGACTTCAAGCTCTAGGAAAATGGGAAAAACATACATATCAGATGTCAGAGGATCCAAAATAGTTTCCATCTGCATCAGGGCAGATCCTTTCTTCTTGTCTAGCAACTCTGTTGAAAGACTGATGAGCTGAAAAATCTAGGAACACTTACTTTAATCTGCATACAGTAAGATATTTCATGACATACATAAACTCTCTTTGTGAAATCTGTAACCATATTATTAATTTTATTCAAGAAAGCTAAACTCATGTAATGGAATATTAGAATGGCAAAATCATCTAACTCCAAACTAGCAAAAGTACTTGGTATTGGTAGTGGTGACTGTGATCTATTTCTCTCTGAAGGGACATTCACAGAAACAATCCCTGAATATTTTGAATGGACTGCTAGCACAAATACAATTTCATGAATGTCCTGGTTTTGGCCAAGAACAGGGTTAATTTTTCGCAGTTGCCGTGAGGGGGTGGAGCCTTGCACCATGTGGGCATGGCCAAGATCTCAATGTTATTTGGTACCATCCGATGTCATTGCTGGGGTGGGGAAAGGAACTCACCCTCAGGCTTCCTGGAGGAAAAGATGCTCCTTTCTGGTTGTGGAAAAATGTGGTGGGTGCGTTTGTCCACCATTGTTTTTCACTGTCCTGGTGAGCCTTTTGCATTTAAATCATCTTTTCTTTGTGCACTTTTCTTATTAGTATTGTTGCTGTTACTGTTTGTGTTCTTATCTCATGGCTGCTTCCCATAAATTGCTCTCATCTCAACCCATAATCTCTGCCTCTTGTGTCTCTGAGTGGAGGGGGAGGGGAGCACCTCCAAGGGTTTTTTTGTGGGAGTACGAAATTGGGGAATAGCATTCTTAAACCAAGAGAATAAAATAGCTCTGTTTGCTTTAGTAACAAAAGTCTCGCTCCAAGATGGTTGAAACATTCAGTAACATTTCAACAGACAAATGGACAAGAACTCCTGACTGAAGTGCAGGAAGGTTGTTTTGCTTTTTAAAAACTCCATTCTCTAAATTAGAGCTCTGAAGGAAAAAAGAAAAAAAAATAAGTAAAGCTTATCTTTAGCTTCAGACTGTGAAGTATTTTGCACCTTTCCACTTGAGGTTGGGAGATTCCTCAAATGAAATAGTACAAAACAGTTCTGAAAGAAATTTCCCTTTGCTGATTTATTTGGAAAAGTAAAAATGAGAGCACAGTTTATGCCTTCTCACTTTGGAACTGACAACATCTTCCAGATGTCTCAGTGCACTGAATATTCTAACACTTTTCCTCAGCTTAGAACAGGGAATCAGATTCTCTTTCACAATTTGCTTCCACTTTGGAATTACCTGGTTCCTTACATTTATTTTGCAGTTGATGTAAATGGAACTGCCATTTGGAATAAAGCTCAAAGGCTGTCTTGACATGACTCAAGAGCAGTATGATATAAATCTAGCTCTTCTCAGGATCCAGAGTTGACATTTAATTAGCAACTGTGCTGTCAATGAAAGATTGAACTTCTGGCCTGCCAATGCCTTGGACACAAACATGGCGTGGTAAGCTAAACTAGATTTTTTTAAAATGCAAAATCTTTAGAGCAGGTTTCATATTAAGCTGACTAAATTATATGTTTCAGTATCAAATTTCAAGACCAAAGAGCTTTTCAGAAGTGTCTGGCAAACTTTTTTGACCCAAACACTTAAAATAAGGATCCTCTGGCTTTGTTTGAGAGATTTTGCTGGCAAAGTATTTTTAAGAAAGCCTTTGACTTCCACCATCTCTGATGTGTGAGCAGGAATTTGAAGTCTAGTAACTGTGTGTAGTGACTGTTACTAAGGCACTCCTGCATATTTTCATTGTGGAATATTTTCTCCTCAACCTCAGGGTTTCACCTACCGCTTTCTACTTTGAATATATTCTTTTTTTTCTTAAGTGGCAAAATTGTGCTCTGCATTTCCCTTAAAAAAAGTCTCCATCTCAAACAATTCACAAACGGTATAGTATGCCACACACCAGGATGAAATGGATAGTAGCAAAAGTCTTTCCACAAACTAAAAAGCAGTGTCATAGAAGGGGTCACCACTGCACCAAAGAATAGCCTGAGTATGATCAGCTATCTTGGCTACTTATTCCAGAAATGTGCCATCTATATAGAATAACAGAACATAGTTCAACAGGCATGAGAGGAATTCAGTGCCCTTCCTTCTTACTGAGGATTCTACGTTAAAGAAGGCAGTCTTCAGGACTGCCAGGAGAGGCAAGTCAGAAGAGGTGAACAGCAACTGCAAATCTCTCTGAGGAACTCTCTCTTGGTTATCATTGATACTTTATAACTGAAAGCTGGCTTTTTCAGCAGGCACAAACCCGGCTGCTATACATCCAATTAAAGAAAGATCTTTCAGGGCATCTTTCAAGGGAGATGAAGCAGACCAAAGGAAAAAATCAACCCTTTAGAAAGAGACTTAAAAGGGAGAGAAGAAAATGTGTGCCCCTATTGCATTTATACTACGAGGTTATTGTGGACAAGATGAAGAGTTATCAATCATGAGAATAGAGATTGCATGTGAAACATGGCACAACAGGCAGAACAGATTCTGAAAACAGCACACAAGATGCAAACAAGCTTTCAGGCAGGGCCAAGATCAGGTTGCTTATCTCTAATCAATAGCCCTGGCAAACTCCAAGCAATAACCTAATGCTTTTTATAAATCTGTAATTTAAACTACATTTTATTGTCCTCGATGTTCAATGACATGAACACAATGTAAAAACTGCTACTTTTCAATATTTTAACACATCCCTCAAAGAAACTGAAGCTCCTAGTCCATAAACATTTGTCCATAAACACAAAACGTAGCAGCCATTGAGGGTTGTGAGCCATGCAGCATTAGCTAAGTTTTTTGGTGCTACCACATGCTACTCTGGACCCACTCTGAAGAGAAGTTGGCTAATTTCATTGAGTGTGTAAATGCACCAATTGTCCTAAATCAACTGCAAAATGACATGATCAGTATCAACAAGCAGGTATTATATACAGGAGCTCCAGCACTTTGGAGATTTGCATGGTAATATCTGAGTTTGTTCACCAGCATCGAGAATGCTGTGTTAGATTTAAGTGTTACATTTACACTTACATGGAAGAGTTGAAAATGGACAGACTGCTTAACCAGTTGGGAGCACTCAGTAAACTGGTATGCATAAAACCTATCCTGTATGAACTCAAATGCCCCCCTCAGGACAGTATCTCTATGAAATGGATATTCAGTGTGCAATTATTTCCTGCATTTAGATGAGGCATCTCTTCCAGAGCTGGTTTTATAATTCACCTTAGGCAATCATTGTGCTTAGTGCAGAAGTAGTTCAAGAGTCAGAGTTCTATATCTACTTCCCCCAATTGTGTGTCCCATCAGTGGGATGCAGAGCCCTGACCTCCTTGCCTACTTTTCTTTGGCCTCCAAAAGCTTCATGTTCCTCACCACAGAGTGATTCAGGACTTTTTCCTGGAAAATCCAAGAGCATGGCAATAAATGCATTCTCCTGGGAAGGGATAACAATAGGTTTTCAACTTCCTAACGCTGAGAAGGACCTAAACCCCAGATCTCCCACTTTGTGGGCAACCAATTTAGATTACTAGGTAATTAATGAGAAGCCCTTCTTCTATCACCAGCTCAGAAATTCAAGGGAGCTTACAGAATGGTGCAGATACCTGCAGGAGATCAGCCTGTGGTGGTGTGGGTTGCTTTCTGCATTCCAGATGGCCTTAGGCAGAAGGACAAGCACACAAGCAACAGGCTTAGCAAGGAACAGTTTGCTAGAGAGCATGTCCAGTAGCACAGTTAAAGGTATCTGGAAGAGGCGGGCCCAAAATCTGAGATGCTTATGCCACTAACAGCATCTAATTAAGTCACTTGGATTTCCCTGATTTCTCTCTTGAACTTAGGCTCCTAAATTCTAGAGCAGTCATGCAAGAGGCACCTAAATGGTTTGCTGAACACTCACTATACCCACAAGTCCACTGGGACTCCTTTAAGGCAGAACTCAAAAGGACCATGCATACAATCACTGAGTGGCTCAGCAGTAACAGTGGCTAGAAAGAAGCTGGAGACTAAGGATAAGCCCCTAAACAACTCATTAATTCAGAGCTACAGGAAGAGCTCAGCTCCCCTTTATTCGTGCCTATATATTATCTATCCTGTAATCACAAATTTTCACTGCAAAGATGATTTGCTAGATACCCAAAGAGAACCAACTGCACATACTCGACATGCAAGTGTTGTGTACCTTAGCCATGAGTGTTGTTCCAAAGCCACCTTGGTAATTGTTAGCTGATGGCACTCCTTCCATCACTCCAGGAACAGGGTTGTATGTATCGCTTGACCAACAGCGACCTGAGCTCATATTTAGGATTTTGGCCAGCAGCTTTGGGTCAAGGCCTAATCTGTCAAAGGTCAAAGAAGAGAAGTGTTAATGTCAAAATGCACAAGACATGGGTGACTTGTTTTATACCTTAGGACCCTACCATCATTCCTCTCCCTTTATTATAAGTCATGAAAAATGACAGAGTATTGATATTGGGGGCAGGGATGCTGTATCTTATATTAAAGAGCATCAATCCACCATTTAAGCAGTAGGTTTTCAGAGCTTTTTTCCTTTTGGACTAAGTAAATCCTCCTCACCTAGCAATTTTGAAAGTGCAAGCAAATTAAAGGTCCTCTGAGAACAGTAGTTACCTAGTATTTCAACTAACAAAAGGCATTCTCTGTTCTACTACCTACTAAGTCATGTACTTATTCTTCATATCAAAATCTCTGAACAAAGCAAAAAATTCACAAGCAAGTGTGGCAATGTGAAAATTCTCGTGTGATGCATTTATATGTGAACACTAGTGCATTTCTGAAGTAAACAAGATAACACAATTGATTCTTCTTTAATAATGTGAATGTTGCACTTCTCAAAAAAACACTACTGTTTTTTTGGCTGTGCATTCTTGTCTTCGCTATTATTAAATCTTCATTATATGCTCCTGCTTATGAGGAGGTCTGCATTTCACTGTGACATATGTTATCTATTCACAAACATATATTATAGTTCTGGGTCAGCTGCTGATAAGGTTACTGATCCCAATAAAACAAAGCTTGTCCAAGTAGAAACGTCATTTGTTCTACCATGGAGATGATAGCATAAACTGCTGCACAGTGCAGACCCTGAAAATTCTTCGATATTATAAGAAATTAACCCTCTTATGAATTCACATTTATGCTGACAGTAAGTTGCAAGTGTAATTTTACATCAATTGCATTAATACCAAGGACAAGCAGGAGCTGTTTATCCGGCACTGTACAAATGTTCAGCTACACACAGGACAAAAAAGAAAGCAAGGGAACCAACTCCAGTAATAATTCAAGATGACAAAAAGACATTTTAAAAGGGATATGTCACAACCTTCTAAAAAGTTTATTTAAATAGTTCTCAATGTTTTTAATGTTAGTTCTCATAACACAGACTTTTGTAGATCCCCACAGCCTAGCAGTGCTTCCAGGCACTGTAGCACTCAAGGTTTTAATTTGTAGGTGATAAAAGCTCATTACCAATGGAATAGTTGCTAAAATGGACATCTATCTACTCCAGTAGACATTTTGGATTTGAAAACCTATGTTTAAGACAGTCAGCTCTACAGCATGGCTCCTACTTCTAATGCAAAGCAAGATCATTTTGTGTACCTCAGCTTTTTAGCCGTACTGCTGTGCACTCTTATTTACGATTTGCTGCAGCAGCCCCTGGAATTCAATGGAAAGCCTCTGCTGGCCTAAATGGGATTGAGCTTTATGCTCCTCCCCATTTTTTTCCCAACCCTCTGATTCACCTGAATGCTTATAATGACCATATATTTAAAAATATAAACTGTATTTTTCAGCACCAGTATGTTTTCACAGTATTTTAATTGTATTTTTATTGTGCATAGTGCATCAAAGCCTTTACCATGAAAGTCTTCATTAAGAGCCTCTCCGAATAACGGCTGTAATTATTGTAATCAAAAAAACTTGCACTGGGAGCATTCAAAGCCTGAGCTTTCAAATATACAGAGGTTGCTTTTTTCCCCCAAAAAACCTCTTGACTTGTCTGCTTCCTTATCATTGTTACATCCAGATCAGTATTTTTACCAATGTAGTGCCTGCTTGTGCCCCATCCAGTTGCATGGAGAGGTCTGCAATTACAGCTGTGAGTATACTGCAATATATAATAAGCAAGAGCTTATTATTTCAAAACACATATAACCCTCCCAAAGAATGCTCTTTTTACAGTGTTCCAACTTCCTCTCTGTGAAAGTATACTTTGAAAGATATGCATGTATTATACAGATATGTAAAATACTGTCTTGCACTAGATCTGACATATTTTTGTGTCCTGAAAAGGAAAAGGAAGATAGTGTCAGTTTGTATCCCTGCTTCTTCAAAATTCATTGCTCTTAAACACCATGCAGCTTCTCTTCAGGAGACCTGAACCTATTTTTTTTCTCCTTTGCAGCAAGTGTATCATTAATAAGAGCAAGTTAGAAGTGCTTTGCATTTCATCTTTCTGAAGATTCATCCACTGGTGCATATATAACTGACAGTTAAAATTAGACATATATTAAAATCAGTTACTGAAGAAGTCCTCTGTCTTCCACTGTGCCCAAAGCTTGTAATGGTCTGAAACCAGCCAGAATATACAGTAATTGTCATTCAGCAAGAGTCTATCCTAGAAAGTCATGCTTCACTGGAGAAGACTGAGTTTCCATTTGAAATCAACAAATTAATCCAAGACAGGTATCTGAAAGGGCAAGTTTAATAGGAAGCAGCTACTGGGCTCTCAACCATGATAAAATGTTATTGCTGTTTCCCTGTAAATTGGCTGGGAACATACGATACTCTCTGCATAAGAGCTCCATTGCTGTTCAGGAGATATACTGCTCAAGCTATCAAAATGATGACAGTCTGCCAGTCCCCATAACAACTCACCATTGGACGTGGCAAGAGCTTGTGCATGTGCGTGTGAATTTACAATTACCAAAATGTTCTTCTCCCTTATAAGCAGAAAAGCAGCCCATGTATTAACTGTACTTAGAACAAAAACAATTGCTCCCTCAAATCAATGCTTCTTCAATAACATTCCTAATGAAGTGAACACCAGAAACGAAGCAATAGATGCACATACTAAAAAAAGAAAAAAAAGGTTAAAATAGGATCCCTTCACGCCACTGCTTCAAAACTCAAGTTTTGCTGATCTCTGATAAAGCTAAATTTTTCATACACTCTACCAAAGGTTCAGTCTGGAACAAACAGAAAAATTGAAATACTGTCTCACAAGAAAGATACATCCTGGTCTCATTTTAAGGTATAACAACAGAAGTAGCTGAACTCTTGAGCGTTTTCCATCTCAAGGTGCTTTGGATAAACACTGTATGAAGGTGCAAATATTCAAGCAGAGTCTTACAACCATCCAACAACAGTTAAAATGACTTTGTCATTGGTATTTTAAACAAGGTAAGTGCTCTCCAGTGTCATTACTAACTTGCATGAGACTTAGCTGTAGCCCCATACCAAAGACAGCAGCACCACAGTTCCTTGGAGTTCTTTTTCAAGGTACTCTTTCTAAACTTTGCAGCGGGGATGTGTCCAGGGCCAATTATTCCTCAGCCTGTCACACAGGCTCTCTACACTGTCAACTCTCATTTCTGCCCATGTCTTACATCCACAGCTCAGGGGTGCTCACAGAAACCAGGCCTAGAGACCGAGACTACGTTTAAACTCAGCACAAGAAGAAAAAGTTCTTTTACCATCTTTTCACTTTATTTACTTAAAAAAGCAAGGGGGCACAAATCCATACAGTAAAATTGCTTAGGAAAGAGCTGTACTGCAGCTTTTGGCATAAATTTGGGTGGCACTGCAGTCCCTCCTCACAGAGATGATTTTCTCTGCTATCGGAAGTACAAAAGTGATTTGGCAGTGAGGTTATTGCCATAGAGCCCTTACTGCTCTTCTGGTCCCTTATATCTGAACCACATTAAGCAACCTTGTCCTGTCTTGTGTCACCACATAAGCCCTTCCCCGAGTCTTTGTAGGCAGTTTCTGATGGGACTGCAAACTGTCTGTCAGGGAAAAACTTCCATCTGACCTAAACACAGGTACCACCAATATTTCATTTCTGAGCTTTATTTTGCTAGTATTAGAAACTATTTCACTGGAACTCAGAGCTCAGTGGAACAAAGTCACTGGCACTGAGATAATCAGCAAAATGAAAAAGAAAAATATTTTCTGACTATGGACAGTATCACTTAATGTTTTTATTTCTTATTTGTGCAGATTACATGTTCTCTGTGTGTCAGTTTGACAAGTCAGTATTTTGCAATGCGCACATTACCCATAAAACTGTAGAGCAAAATGTGCTCAAAATTTTTCTACCGACAAGTTGCACTAACATGCTAGAAAGAAAAGAATATATAAATGACAATGTGAATTAATTTCTGCAATGTCTGCTACACCTTTTAACTTTTACTAGTAACATTCATAAATCATCAGGAAAGTAACGGAAAAACTGAACATAAAAAGCATTTCATTGGTCAGAACTAAGGATGAGAATATTTAAAAAAAATTACTTATGCAAATTAATCCGAATAACTTCCAGTGAAAATGGATGTCTTCATTAGTAAATAAAAATGATGTTAGAGTAAAGCAGAGGAGACATAAATGCAAAATTACATAGCAATATGGCCTATTTTTCTGGGAGTTTATTGTGAAATTTTTGTTCATTAATGTCAGTTTTCTTTCCTCCTCACCACATTTTATTAGCTACTTACGATGAAGTTTGGAAAAATTCTACAATTTCAAATATAAAATAAACAAAACAATAGCAAATGTAACTTAAAAATGCAAAATTAGTAAGACAGTCACTCTAACTGCTTCAGAAAATGAAAATTTAGACTGCATGGTTTATGAAAACATTAGAGAAGAAGTGGCTTACTAATAGAATTAATATCACACTGTTTTGAAGACTTGAGTTCAGAGTATATATTGGTTTATGAAAGGTGTTGTAATATGATTTTGTAGTTACATCTAGTTCAGACAGCAATATTTTGAATAATTAATTACTCAAAGTCCCTAGAACTCAATTTAAATGATGTAGCAGATACACACAATGCATGATATAAAGACATTTTATGTTCTATCTGAAAGTTAAGAACACATCTAAGTTCCACAATTCCTATTCCGAATTTTTAGATTTTCAGTATCCTTTACCATTATTAAGTCCAAGTCAGACTTTCTTCACCAGATAAGCATCAATCAAATAAAACAAGTTCAGTCTTCTACTCTCTTCAGAGCAGGCAGCCACACTATCTTTTGAGCTTTAGACTATAAAAAAAAATCCTAGATTTATTAATATAGCAAAACTTCTAATAATTAGAATGACAACTGCAAACTTCTACATTAGGAATTTTTACACACTCCAAGCTGAAAGCTCTTATTCTAGTTATAAGCAGAAGTCATCTTCTCAAGATTTAAATCACACTAAATTAAAATCAATGCAAGGGTTCTAAATTATTTCATAAGGCTTTAAATAACCAGCTCCGTCTTAAACTTCATGCAGTTTTTGACTAAGTGCAATTCTGGTCTTTCCATACTTTGGTTTAAAATCAGCAGGTTTCTTCTACAATAAATACAGATGCTTCTTGATAACGTTAGTTGTAGGGTAGGGAGGTTTATATAGTTACTTTCACATTGGATTTTTGCTCACAAATACTGAATACAGATTAAGCCAAAATTTAAACTGGAAAAGGAAAAAAAATTCTAAACACTTTCAAGCTACAGTGATCGCAGACATCAACTTGCTCTTCACAGGGCTTATATGCCCAGAATATCCCTCTTCCAAACCACTTGATTTTATTTTAATCATTCCTACAAATTGAGATAAAACTATAACAAAAAATTAGTTGCATATGCTTTATTAAGTGAATCATGACTTAAAGCAGAACCCAATGCAAGCTTTCTGGATTACACTGGATTACAAAAATTGTAAACAATGCTATTGGTTTTATTATGGCTTGATGCAGACATGCTTCAGTATATTACAGACTCTCAATTTTAAAATGTAAATGGTACAGGATATTGATAAACCAATTAGCACTGATGCAAAGCAAATTCCTCTTTTATCTCAATTACAACATGACAACTTAATAGGTCAAGATAGTCTAACATCTGAGACAAGGGCAATTCAATAAAACAACTGCATCTTGATATGGTAATTAAGAGGAAATGTGAATCCATTACATTGTCTTGTGTATGTGCGCATATGTAGGTGTTCTTTTTTATTTATTTAAGCATTTGATGCCCTCTTGCTGTTTTTATAGTGTATCAAATCCACATGAACACAGTTGAGTCCAGCTGATAAGTACCTACAATATCTGTAGGTTTAGCAGGCAAATTTTAAGGATGCAACTGTGCAGATAAATAATTCATGAAAAGCTCTTAAAAGATACACAATTGCAAGATAGTCTCTTCAAACACAGGACTTCTCTGTCTATAAATTTGTGTATTATTTTGGTCTGGATAAAATAATTTGTTAAAAGTTCAAATACCTTGATGTTTAACCGGTACTTGCATGCACTCTAATTGGAAAATAAAATGACAAAACCCACAGCTAAATAAACAATCACAATTGGAAAGTAAAAATAATTTTGCTCAAATATGATGTCACTTAAAAGTTAGATGTACCACATGCTAGAAAGAAATGGAAGTCTCAGCACTGACAAGAGCATACTGGAGCATACTGCAGCTTTTTGACAACCTAGGAGTTTTGGCAATTAGGACAAAGTGCCCTCATAAAGTCAAACAAAGGTAGATGTTCTGTTTTATGCTTTGATCTTAATTTGATATACACACTGTAGTAGAAGTTTCACCTTACAATATATCTTGGAACAATTTAAGAAAGTAAACAAAGCCAATGAGAGCCATATGGGAGTATAATATTCTGAATAAACTGCACATTAGCTTAGAATACAAACAAAAACTTACCTCTGTCTTAACTCTGGATATTTATAATGAAAGACAAACATTATTGTACACTGCACTACAGCAGAACAAATAAACTCTTAACTTCAGATGCAGAATGGAACAAATATTTCCATGCTGAAAACACCTCCTTTAGTTAAATAAACCCTTTAGCTTGTTAATGGCATTACAAGATGACTTCTGGCAAAAAGCGTACCTATGCCTTTTAATCATCGTCTCAGCAAAAGTCAATCATAACAGATAAAAACTGTAAACATGGAAAAAATGCTACAATTTACCACAAAATTCACACAAACCTGATTCCAAGATTCATAGCCTCAGCAGTTCCAATCATACTGATGGCCAAGAGCATGTTGTTGCAGATCTTTGCAGCCTGAAAACACGTGAAACCATCAATTATAGTTTATGCATTTTCCTAGAACTAAGATACAGGAATCAACTAGGCCCAGGACAACATGATCAAGTATGTTCTGCCAGCTCTCTTCTAGAGTAAACACAGATCTGTGATAGCACAAAGTTAATAAAAGTTGCTCTATGGCTCCTTCACAGATTAAAAAATACCTTATTTTTCTTAGCACAGTAGCACAGTTAGCACACATGCCATGTAGGGGCTCTTTGTCCTTCAGAATATCCAGTAAATCTAAATTCAGATGAAACAGATTTAAAATGTCTCTCCCCTAGGAAGTATAATCTCAACAAGGCAGTGTGGAGAAACACCAGTTAGATTTTGGTGCTAAGTTATTCAACATACTGGACAGAAGTGCCATGAAGTTATTTTACAAACACAAGGTTAGAGACAAGCAAACAAGTATGAAGATGTATTATCATGCATTAGTTCTGGAGTAAAAGAGTAGGCATCAATAAATAAATAAAAAGCCAGAAAAAGGAAAGAGTGAGATAGCTTTTAGCCCTTCAGAAAGCATTACCTGTCCAGTTCCAACCTCTCCACAGTAAACCACATTAGAACCCATGCATGTCAGCAACTCTTTGGCAGCATTAAATTCTTGTTCCACTCCGCCAACCATGAAAGTAAGGTTTCCAGCTCGAGCAGCTCCAACACCTGAATCAAGAAAACATTGGATTTAATAACACTACTGAAAAACCTCAAAACTTAGGCAGTTTCTTTTACCAGTAAGGGTCCGATGATGCAAAATTAATACTTCACTTACGATGAACCTCTCAAATTCTATGTAA
This sequence comes from Eopsaltria australis, assembly GCA_034509425.1. Taxonomy (NCBI): domain Eukaryota; kingdom Metazoa; phylum Chordata; class Aves; order Passeriformes; family Petroicidae; genus Eopsaltria; species Eopsaltria australis. The sequence continues at coordinate 666,423 of JAVTVJ010000069.1, read as the reverse complement.
AAGTAACCCTACGCTCCCAGTACTCAAACGATCAGCAATCTAAATTCTCAAACATCTGATGAGAGATAAAAACACCTTTTCTTCCAGGCAAAAAGTCATAAGACTTGCATAAAACTGGCAGTCTCTTTTTATAGTTCATACAAAGAAACAATCAACTTTTCCTGCAACTTCGCACACCACAAAACTCACTGTATCTGAATTACTAAATAAAATTTCTCTTTTGTCAAACTATTCTTCACATACAACCATTAAGAAACTACTGCTCAAAGATAACTCTGCTTTTATCAGCCTTTTCAAACCTAGGCTAATTTTGATCAATGCTTCCTGATTTTCACATGATTGAACTGCTAAAAGACACAGGCATATAAAAACCCAGGTCTTCTGAATCTCTGCAGTTTATTACGTTTCTAATCTGAAGCAAAATTCTCCTTAAACTGAGAAGCTTTAAGTTAGTTTCCCATACGTGAACTTAATGCATATACAATGACGCAGTTACTATGTAAAGGCAATGTAAAATTATTCATACACATACACACCATGAACACATTATTCCCAGTTTTATCCCTGTAGTCTGTCCTGTCTTTACCACAGTTCAGTAAGCACACACCATAGTTCTTTGAATATACAATTCCTAAGCACAACACCGGCAATTTTTTCATATGATATTTATTACCTCCACTCCATGAAATATTCTGTTCCTTAAAAGAAGCCTAATTCTAATATGAATTACTCTTACACCCCTAACCTCCTCATGCCCAGTATTTAATAGGTATAATTGCTAGGAAAATTCGGCCTAAACTGATGAACAAATCAGCTTCCCAACTAATTTTCATCCTGGCAAGAAACATAGCCACAATAAATTTTCTGTCCTATGCATCAAACATTGGCTGGTTAGGGTGTACAGCTGCAGATAACAACTGACTTTCAAATTAAATGTGCTCAGTTAGGTACAGTGCTCTGAAGTGCTGTGCCACAGCTAAGGAAGTGGTCAGTTTTGGACTCTGTTTACAACATCAAGAACAGTTACACTGCAGCCTCTCACACTGAAGAATTTGATGATTTTTTTTTGCTTTTCAATAAAAATTTCAATTGATACTCTTTGTGCAATTGCTATGTGTGGCTATGTTTACAAATGCCCCTTTCTGTATCTCCCAAGTGTTTATTTTCCCCATTGTGCCTTACAACATACACCATCTTTTGAAGTCACAGAAGAATTTCAGACAAATTTGGCAGATCAAAGTCTTAAAAAGAGGAAAATACCGACCAGTTATGCAAAACCAGGCAACAGTAAAGTGATGACCTGCTCAGCCTATATTAGAGCCTAGAATCACAGGACTTCTGGGGTTGGAAGTGACCTCTCAAGATCATTCAACTCCCCTGCTCAAGGAGCACCAGCTGAGGCATGTTGCCCAGGACCATGCCCAGTCAGCTTTCAAGTATCTCCAAGGATGGAGGCTCCACAGCCTCTCTAGGCAACTCACTCCACTGTTTGCCTACCTTCACAGTAAAAAAAGTGTTTTCTTGTGCTTCAGACAGAATTTCATGTGTTTTGATTCGTGCCTCCCGTCTTGTCACTGGGCACTACTGAGACGAGTGTGGCTCCCTCTACTTCATTCTCTTCCATCAGGTTTTTATACACATTGATAAGAACCCCCCTGAGCCTTCCCTTCACGCTAAACAGTCTCAGCTCTCTCAGTCTCTCCTCATATTAAAGATGCTCCAGACTCTTTGTCATCTTCATGGCCCTTAGCTGGACTCACTCCAGTAAATCTGTCTTTCTTGTGCTGTTTAGTCCAGAACTGGAACATCCAGAAGAACTCGGACCCATAGCTTTAACAAAACTATTGGTCTATATACAAAACACTGTTTAGGTACTGAAGTATATTACAGTGGTGAAGATCTTCCTGCCCAGGTTGAGAGACACCCAATTTGCAGCCAATCCTTGATCTCACTTGAACAACTCCTCCCCAGGCTACTCACAGGAACTAGGCTAAGAGCAAGGCCCAAACTAGCTAGCACAAACAGGTCATTGTTGTCTTTTTGGCTACCAGTTCACTATGTACATGACCGCAAAGATTGCTACATTAATAAACACAATGATTTTCATTCCATTCCTCTAGCTATTTTTATTCAAACCACATAATGGCCTTTACCACTAATCCAGTGATCTGACCTGCAGCAAATTAAGTAGACAATTTAAGTCAAAGCTTACAAACAAAATCCAGTACTATCCATCATAGGTCAATAGCCTTGTATCTAGATTACAGACTGCTAAATAGCTTCAGAGATTCATTTATTAGAGCAAAATTAATGCTGACAATAGTTTTCAGCTGGTTAATCTTCTGACAGCTGCACTCTCTCACTTGTTCAAACACATTTCAAGAAGCAAAAATAAATTAGTTAAGTAGAAAAAAAAGAGCTATTTGTTGTATAATGCAGAAGGCTTGGAAAATTCTTGTTTTAAAAACAAAACCCTATTTACTTCATGGTAGATTTTATCATCTAGGGTCCTTGCCAACTATCTGCTATTTTATCAGACTCAAACGAGCAATGCAGCAAATTTATAAGACTGGCAATTAAAAAAAATTGGCATGGAGTCTAGGAGTACAAGAACTGTAACTTCAGCTATAAATAGAAATTTAAAAAAAATCATTATACAAGAATGCACAGCCTTCTTTCACAATCACAGATTTCATACCAGCAACTCAAGCCAGTAAAGTATTACCAGTTTCTAACACTAAAGAAAGCAATGGAGATGCAGAACAGCTAATGCAATTTAAATAAGCTAACTATTATTTTTTATATCTTGATTTTTTAAAATGAGTCTTACCACCTAAGATAATGTTCTATGTACCACTGCTGTGAGGGTCAAAAGTCATTTAGAATCTCTCTGTTCTTTTTAAAATACAAGAAGTCTCTTCACATCCTTGGGGAACGGTTTTCAGAGAAACTGTATCTATGATTAGCATGTGTTAAGATTTCCTCCTCTGCTGCAAAGCAAGACTGCTGGAGCCCACGGGTGCAGTCTTATACTTGGTTTCTCTAGGATGATAACCCACAGCTGTGTGGACACTCCTGCAAGGTTGTCACACCAGCAGATCCCATAGAGCAGATCAACTCCAAGTCTGTTGGTCACAACAGCACCAGAGTTTGTCCCAGAGATACAAACTGACAGAACAGGATTGCAGAAAAATATAAGAGCTTTAGCTAGTTGAGGGGGATATGCAGGAAAATGACTCTGGGAAAAAATATGGTGAGAAATCACCAAGCAGCACTGCGGTATGGCATATCCACTTGGAGATGGGCTTCCTGCTTGTGTACAAGCAGGTTCTGGATGAAGATCTGCAAAACTAAGTTTTTTTATCAAAAGAGGTACATAAAGAACTGCACTTCAAAGCATCCTGTCACATCTGGCTGTGCTACTTGTGGGGCAAGTTCAATCCAGGTGCTTCATGTTCGATTGTCAATGGATTGCTCAGTGAAACCTGATACAGAGTAGTTCTTAAGTTCAACATTTTAGACAAAAATATGAATGGAGACTTAGGAGCCCTCACATGACAAAAGCAACTGGTTGCAGCTACCCTGGAACACTCTGAATAGGCCAAGCAGCCTCGTTTGATAGACACACTGCCCTTCCATATTCACTTTCCTGTGCTTATTTAAACAGTAGGTCTTTAAATTTGCCCACTCATGTATCCAGTTCCAGAAAAAGCCCAGAAAAGTCTTAGCTCTATAGCTGAATCATTAAAACTGCTTAGTTTCTATCAGGTTACTTATAATTAAAAACACAATTTGCCAGAAAAGAGATGTTAATGTAAAGGTGCTACATGGAAGTATCTGCTTTTGGTTTCAGCTTTATTAAATTTCTGTAAGAACAGAGGGCAGATGAGTTAAGAAGAAGTGATTTTGTAAGGCTACTCATTGCAGGAGCATCACAGTGGTAATGCTGAAAACAGTAACACTGCTGGAAAGACAACGCACCCAAGCATATCCCCGTGCCAACATATTTAAACCACTGTTGTGCTGCACCTTCAGATAAAAAAATTCATTGCTGACAAAGTTGAGACCAAAACAATATGAACTGAGCTGTTTCAGAATGTCTGAAGGACAAGTAGGAGACGAAAGCTGTGACATCAAGAAGGTTCAGCAAAAAATAATCTGTTTTGCTATTTTCCTACTCAACATTTAGTTTCAATTTTGACAACTAATTTTGTGATCTAAAGTAGATTAAAAAAATAACAAACAAGAAGAACATTGCAAGAGTTTTAATCCTCTGTCCTGTTTTACAATGTTGCACCCTCAAGCACAGGAGTTGAGGCTTTGCCTGTTACACTTTGGGAAGTGCAAGGGAACACTGGCCTTTTATTCTGATTATATTTTTAAAAATGCAGTTTAAGTGACTGTAGCTGCCTCAAACAAGCAGGTTCTTGTCGTGTTTGCTCTCTTTCAGATAGGCTGAGCTTGAGAGGCTGCATCTGTGTACCTTGTGCGAGTGTGTATTTTTAAGGACTAAGCAGATTTTTTTAAGTACCTGCCAGCTCACACCAAATACTTTGTCTTTGCAACTCACGAAAAGTTAAACCAAGATACACAAGGAAAGATTAACTGAAAAAGTTACTATTGCTTTGCTACATCTATAAATCTAAAACCAATTAAAAGGCATGTACAGGCAAAATCAGCTATAAATCCCTACCGGAAATAAAAGAATATTTAAAACCATACTATAAATTTAAATAACCACGTAGAGACTAGTTATTTTATAAAATATAAATAGGGTATCAATTTTTTCTACTTGCTTCTTAGACAATGTCTGCCATCATCAATCTACTTCCAGGAAACAAGTAAATGGAACAGACTCAGAAAAAAACCCCACAGCACACTACCACTCGAAGGGCTTGTGTTTCTCCCTATTATAAAAATCAGTATCAAAGCTAGACCTATGAAGCTATTCTGCTGCCATATAACTAAAACACAGTAAATCACTTAATTTGCTCAAAAGAACTTAAATGTTTTAACCAGTCTGCCATCAGCAGAGATAAAGAAGAGGGCCGATGGGACCAGGCTGCAATGTGAGCCGTCTTTAAAATGCAATTGTTCTAATCATTTTCTACAGATGCAGCCTCACAAGGGGCTGCTGTCACAGGGACCATTTACGACTTGTTATGGTGTCTCTATTGTTTACCAGCGACATTCGCTAAAAAGGCGACAGCTGGGACAGAAAGCTGCTCCTCAACGAACAATATAATCCCGTGAAAGTAATCAACAAATTTAAGGGTGTTAATTAACTTTACACTTTATCATGTTCAATTAGTTGTCCTTTCTCGAAAAGATTGCCGTGCACAATCGGTTTAGAGCGTGCCATGTTTGATTTGTAAGTGATCACTGTTTCTGTTTCAAAGTCCATGTCAGATGTTCTCTTGGGTTTTGGTGACACAGATGAATGGCTCTGCACATGTTAGGGGGTGATCTGGTTTAACATAAACCAGCATAACATAACCCCTTGTTAACGTATCGCTGGCCTTTCCAAGCAGGCACAGAAACGCCCGTGCCCGTGGACGCACACAAACATGCACAAAACCCCTGCGGCAGCACGACAGTCAACGAGTCCAAGTTTCGTTTTTGCTGAGACGCAAAGACACAAATAAATGGGCAATTTTTCATCATTATATCTCAAAGCAAGACTTGTCTTTTAGGGGCACGCTTGGGATCATTTCTTCCCAGCAAGATCCCTGGTTCTGCCGCATTATGCACTAATGCACAAGTGCCTCCGTACATTTTACATAATGCACGCTGCCTTTTCTAATGGCAGCCGAGCGAACGCTGGGTAGATGCACTAAGTTCTTCTGTATATCATATTCTGTGGTTTGTACTGCATTTATAATGCCAGGGATTCTAGAAGAAAGCTGAATTAATCTATTATTAAAATTTGCCATTTTCCCTTTAAGGTACCTTTCCTACTTGCTAATGGGACAAGGCAAAGCTCATGATGAAGCGACAACGTACTTGAAAGTGCCCCTTAATGAAAGTCATTGCTGTTCCTCTCTTCTGACAAATAGAGCTTTGCATCACTGTACCTCATAAACCAGTAATTTTTGAGCAAAAATGGAAATGGAGGTTCAGGTCAGTGATTTCAAGATTTACACAACAAGCACTCAAATATTAATCCAGACGAAAGCACGCTTAAGGAAGTAGAAACATCTCTTTTACGGCATAATCAAATGATGCAATTTGTGAGATTACAGCTGTACAGAGAAAAAAACCAAGTGGATTTTCACTCTGTAGCAACAGGCAAATTAAACACACATGATCATTGTTATTTAAGCAGTTACATTGTATATAAAAACAAACGGCAAAAAACCCACCCACAAAACAAAATAAAAATGCAAAGAAAGCCCAATGGAAAAGTTGTTAACTCTGAAAGCTAATAATGGACTAGGTTAAATATTTAAGAGGAAATTATAGACTATATCAGAAATAGCTGAAACCACAAAACAAAGCAGTATAAAACATTAGTTTTCTGCTAGGAAGAAGATCTGCAGGGAAAAGGGAAGCGGTCGATAGATCCTTAAATTGGACGCAATAGCTGTTCTTCTATCCCAAGTTGGCAGCTGCTACATTTGCAGACCTAGTTCATTATTTACCCATAATGACCATCAAGCTCCAGTCAAAGTCAGATCACAACAACTGTCAGCAGCTCTTTTAATTAGCCTTGTTTGAATTCAGATAAATATCACAATGGCCCAGCTTCTGCTGAAAAAGCAACAAGAAGATTGGAAGGAATAAGCTGCCCTGACTTCCTAACAAACAGTATTGTGAAAAAGTCCAGAGAACTGAAGTTATTTTTCTTTTTTAAATTAAGGAAGGGATGGTGATGTGCACATTATTATTTTTCCCTCATGTGATATTCATATTACTACTTACAATTCCCGTTTATAAGCAAATTTGTGCATCTCAAATGCCAACTCAAAACACTACTCCACAATCTAAAAGGTAAACTTGAAGAGATGGTTTACATGTATTAATTAAATTTCTAACCTCAGTGAAATCATATGTTTTGAAAAACTGGATCAGAATTAAGGAATGCACATATTAACAGGATTATCCTCTCTCCTAATTTATCTCCTTCTGTTTGTTTATCCTCAGGGAACATAATCTTCTGTTGCATCAAGCCACTCTCATTCTCCCTGTGTCAGCAGCAGAATAATAATTCCCTCCTCCTCCTCCTCCACCCCCTCTCCCACAAGCACTGGCAAGAATGAAGACGAGTGGATCAGACTGTGTGCATCAGCATTAATGCTCCATGCAGCTATTTTCCTAGCAGTAGTAGACACTGAAAGAAAGATGCAGGAGAGGTGAGCAATATGCTACCTGTTCTGGGCAGCCCAGCATGAGAGGGTGTAATTAAACAGATTTTGCCTCCTACAATAATATGAAGGTAGAAGATGAAGACAGAGACTGCTCTAGAGCCTTTCTTTAGCACTTCACTTGCTGTCACAGTTCGGTCCCAATTTTACTAGGTACTGTCCTAAGAGAAAGCCAGTTCCAAACTCTCCAGTCCCACATGCCAATCTGAGAAGTGCTGCTGTATATGCAAGGATTCTTGGAGGCCTCAAGGAAAACATATGTGGGATTTACATTAATCATAAGGATACATGCATATAATCAATAGGTACATGAATGTGTTACAGTAAAAGAGCATATCCCTTTTGGGAACAGAAAAAATAATATAAACATAATCAGAAATGGAAGGTAAAAAGTAGTGGAGGAGGAAGAATAAACAACGAATTAAACAAAATAGGCAAAATGGTCATGAGACGCTTTATGTTTTCAAAGAAGGCCTGAGTAGATTTGTATAGGGATTCATACTTGAACTTGGCCATGGATGATGGACTAAAGATCTTCAATTTAATTTAGATGTATTATAGAACGATGCCAAAACACAGAAAAGAATATCCCCCTCAATAAATCATGCAAAACCTGACTAGAAGCTGTTGTTGAGGCAGTTTAATATGAGGGGGATGCACGAGGAAAATTTTACGAGATGGTGTTAAATAGCAACTGATGCCTCCAAAGGATCAGCCAAAAGAAAAAGTTGCAAAAGGCAAATGCGCACATAAGATACTTCAACTTTTTCAACAGAAATACAAGCTGAAAGGCCTGATGAAATTGTGCTGTCTGCAGGATTTTTTAAAAAGCACTACATTTAGTTCTAGTCATTGTAATGTCAAAGAGAAATATCAAAGCACCTGAAAAGTTAGCAAGTAAAAAGGTTAACAGCACTGCAATAAGAAAGGAAATACAGTACGATTGATTAACTTATTTGCTTATTTTAATACTGAAAATATTGTATTAAAAACATTAAAAAACAGTAGTTCATGAAAGTCATCTTTCCCATTCTCTACCTTTAATCCATACTCCACTATAAAATCACAGACAACAGAAACACCCTTTTGGAGTTGCTGGAGTACCAGATTTAGCTACTCCTTTACACATCCCTAATATTTAGTTATATGATCTAAATCTCATCTGCAGACCTACACAAAATATTAAAATTTAACAACAACAGCTGCATGTATCTACAGTTGTGGACAGCAAAACTACATGCACAGAGCTCAGCACAGTTCAAAACAAGTATTTAATTTTTTATCTGCACATTAGCAAGAAGGCTGGACAGCCAGTGACAAACAGAAGCAATATATTCCACATATACAAGATCCCAAAACTTCAAAGCAGATTTCAGACAGTCCAAATGTAATGCACATGACACTGAGCTGCCGGATTAACAGTAGCTGGGTTCTGAGCAAGCACAGCATTGAATACATGTGAAATATCAAATAGAAAAGAAACAAAGAAAATGGTCCTTCTTCAAAGGAAACAAATCCCGCCTAGCACTACTGCTTGAAATTCTGGTCTTTTAGGAGAAGGCTAAAAATGAAACATGAACATGCATCCAGTTCCTCCACTGTGTGGGCCACTGTTAACCCTCCACATAACTAAAATTCAGTAGACTCAATTCTTGTCTTGACCAATGAGGCTTCAAGTCCTGGAAATAAAACTTTCTCCCAATCACATAGTGCAAAATCAAGAAAAAGTTTTGTCTGGCATTAGAAAGAGGGAAGAGCTGCATTTCTAATATCACAATCTCTCTTTTCTTGAAAAGCTTCTACTCTATGCAGGAGATCAGTAACCAGAAAACAGACTGTTGTGTGACTATAGAAGAAAAAACTCAAAGGGATAGACATTTATAATGTTCTCTTTGAAAAGGAGAAGGCAAAATCCCAGAAAAGCTATTCTTATATTGTTGTAGTTAGTTTCTCTTACTCAAGTTCACAGACAATACCGAAATGAACATCAAGCCTCCAGAAGCTTAATGTTTGTGTGGAATAACCAAAAGCCACAAATAGATCCAACAATCCACCTTGTCATCACAGCTTTTCATCCCATCCATTCTGACTGAACAACACACATACACATGCATGACCAACAAAACCAGATGTATGGCCAGTCTTGCGGAGCTCTTTAAAACACAAGAAGCAGCCAGCTATAAGCCACAGGTTTGCAGATTTTGCTACTTGGACTTGAATGTCTGTCTGGAGAGCATAAAATACTTGTACATTCTACCTTAACTCCACAGCAAAATGCAACTATGTTTACATAGTGTTGTGGAGCAAAACAAGAACCTTCAAGAAAAAATAAACCAGGGATATTTACTATTATTGTTTGCCTGTTTCTCCAGTATTAGTACAACTCTAACAAGATATCAATCCTCTTTTACAAAAACAAAATACTTGATACATGTAAGTACTTTATGATTTTATCATATTACCTTCCTATAGGCCCCTAAACCCAACAAAACATGGCATGTTTTTTTTTTTTCTGGATAACGAAGGCATTATGCACATTGCCAAAAAGGACAAATATAGTCACACTGAAATATGCATTTAAACTGCATTACTCAACAGGTGTGGGTTCAAGTGTTCCTCTTAATAAAAGGTCTACTTCTTAGAAAATCAGCTGCAGAAGCAGGTAAATTTCTATTGATGCATTCATTAGTCCTTTCATGTCATATAAGAAAATGAAGACCATCACCACAGAAAAAGAAAACAAAAAGTATTTGAACGGGGTGGATAACATAGCATATATGTTCCTAAGCATTACTGGTTTATCTTAAGAGCTCAAGATGTAGCAATGCCACATGCCAAATCCAATCAGTAGGGGCATATTTACATTCACAATATTTAAAAAATACCTAGTACTTAATAGCAGGAACCTAATAAAATTTTAAAAGAAAATAAAAAAGCATAGCCAGAAAGAAGTGTCAGACAGGTAATTTTAAAATAAATCAGTCTCCAGTGTTTCTTCCTGGAGAGTTGCCCAATTGAAAGTTTTAATTTTACCTGTTTTGGGTACAGTCTATAAGAGGATAACTGACAGAGGTTTACCAAATGAAACTGGAATGAAATGCATAAATAATAGGAGTGAAGACTGCATTGAATATTTTTGAATGAACTTTTGAACTCTGTCCCTTGAAGTGTCATCAGTGGTATGAGACCAAGGATTTTTTTGACAATCTGAACCATTATCAGAGTGCATTGCTTCAGATATGTCTGTCCTTTCACAAAGCACTTTGGCATTGAATGTTGCCTCTGGACGCAGTCAACAGCCCACACAGCCTTATCTTTCAGCTTCCACTTTAAAATACAAGCTTATTTTAAGGCATGCCTAACTCTGTACCTACAAAGTAACAAATCACTTTCTGCTGCCTAATTTCAGCATAGTCAGAAGTTAATTCTCAGTGCTTTAAGGCACTAAAAGGCAAAGCGGTACAATAATGCAAGATTACGACAACTGCTAGAAAAACAGCCTAAATTGGAAAGATTCTATTTAAAGAATCCCTTTGTTTCAAGGCCTTTCCCAGTTCTATTTCCTGTTCAGGGATCCTCTACACATAATTCTATTATTACCTCTCTGCAAACAGATAGTACATCCTTTTCAGAGAACTAGATTTAGCATTGCCCTCCAGCCTAAAATGCAATGTACTTCAGTGTTCTAATGTACTTGATGCCACTTATACAATGAGTTCAAAGCCTTGTAATTTAATTACAAGTCACATTTCTTTATGTATGCACTAATTCAAAGTTAAATATGGAAGTATTTTTAAGGAAAGATACTATTTTTATTATCACTTTTATTGTTTCAGGATGAGCCAATATGCAATCATATGGTTTAAATTTACAAATGTTTACACGCTCCAAATGCTGTACTTTCATGAAACAAAACACATTTTCATATTTAACTGTGCTGAATGACAACTTAAGGAGACCCACTATAATATTTGTATACTTCTTTTTTCTGTACTACCTGTAAGTATTCCAACACTGCAACTTAGGCAATTTTGCACAAAACCAATTTAACCTTTTTTCTGTAATGTAAAGGTATTGAAAGTCAGTACTTGGCCTGGCCTTCCATTTAAAAAACAAGAAAAGAGAAAAACTGCATTTTGCCAACGAACAGAATCAAGAGGGTAACAAAGTTAATTATTTCTCATAATCAGTAATTATGATTAGATAAGAGACTCTTTGGTAATGAACTGTTCTAATGATGGAGGACCTCCATCCTAAGAAATATAATAGTACATTAACATAACTGTGTATGCAAAGTACATAGAACCGCTGCCACAGTTAACTTGTCATTGAATGATTAAATAGGAATTCATAATTAGAAAAATCCACAGTGTAATTTATTGGCCTTCTCGACAGTTCTGGTTCATTAGAAGTTGATTACCAAATAGTGACCTCTAGCGGCCCACAGCTTTTTCATGTTATCCCGCTTCTCTTGGCAGTTTTAGCAGCTATTTAACCTTAAAAAAAAGGCAGTTTGAGGAATTTAAAATGTTTCCCTTCAAGATACGTTTTTTAAACTTCTCTTAAAATATATAGTGTGCTAATTTCTTCATAAAATGGTTTCCCGTTCAGTAACCATTTATATAAATGTATAAAAACGTACATCTATATGAAAACCTCACAAATGCTCAGTTTTAAAGTTAATACTGAGGTTAACACGGTTCTCATAGTAATTATTATTTATACACTGATTAAACATAATGTCTTCTAGGAAATACATATATTAAAATAAAGCACTTTCCCACTGTCAATTATGAAGACCTTGAGAAGCTCATACCTCAAGCCAGCCTGTATATACCTTAAGGTGAAGTGCCTCCAAGCGCTGCCTTTGAACAACAGTCAGTTTTGCACTACAACAAATTACACTGGCTCAGTTGGAGGAGGCAGAGGACAGGGGGGAGAAAACTCCACAGTTCTCTGCTCCAGGTAGGAGAAAAAAAAACCCAACATTTTTTAGTATTTGCTGGACACATGCCTTGCAATATTCTTTACTCAAATTTAATTTAAGAAACATGCAACTTAAAAGTATGTAAGATTTGCATTTACCTGCAAAATCTTTTAAGCATTAGGGTGGAATTTTCCCTCATTCAACTTAGTTAATCCACTGTTAGGCTATTTAGACAGTGTACTATTTTAAAATTTTCCATTATGATAGATACACTTTTTTCTTGAACTAGGACAGTATCTAATTGCTTTTTTTAAAGTATGAATGTTTCTAACAGGAAGTAGCACATCTGAAACTAATATAGAAGCCCCTTAAACACAGCATTAAATAAAAATTCATACTCAATGAATACAAGCAATTTGAATTTCCATTGTTTCAATTTTCCATCTTGCTCTTTTTCCAACACTGACACTGTAGAAATGATGCACATGAATTTTTCTTTGCTTTTGTCTAACATGGAATTGGCTACAAAAATTATCTCCCATTTTTGGACAGAAGTTAGAAAATAAACTGCATAGTCCTGTTTCATACATAAATAGATTTTTCAGAGAAAACTATTCCAGTCTCCCAAATAGGGGGATGTCCATCATCCTTGTGCACTGGAAACAGCTTTAACAACTGCTATAAACAGAGAAATGGACAGCTACAGGACAGAGATCTCCAGCCTGATTTCCGTGTGCGTATGTGTGCAGATGTGTGCAGGCACACACACAGGATTCTAGCTGTTTGTGGCGATGATTTAATATAGTGACTGGATAATGAGCTGTGCTCCCTGCAGCAAGTGAATCACCATTTAATGCTATTATCAACAGTTCATGACCCACCGGCATGAAATGTCAACCTGATTAATCTGAACACTACTGACCTCAGAGAGGAAAAGCTACCTTATTGTCAGAATTTAATATATAATAAAACCATACACAGAATATAAATACCTGATCAAACAAGGCCATTAACAGCAAATCTACTTTATTTTTCTCTACTGTTTCTTTTAAACTTGCTTGGGTATATATTAAAAAAAAAGGAAATACTTTTGTCTAGTCAAGCAGGAAGCAATCCATTAGGACTTATTATTTTGATATACAGCGAAACATTTCAAAATGGCTGTCCAGATACAAACCCCATGTTGATACAAATAAAAAAAATTAGCATATGCTATTGTAGGACTTGCTACTGTCAGCTCATATCAGGAAGTGATCAGAAATTGTTCTTGCTTTTCTAAGGTCACTCAGGCAATAAAAATACTGATTTGTAAATAGGAAACAGCTTGTATGAGTGATGCTGCATAGGTCACAGAAGAAAGCTACCTTGTGCCAGTTACATCCATGAATGTAAGGGCAACCCCCCCTGCCATTTTTCTTACATTTATAGCAAAGATTTTTTCTTCTGCAATTCAGTACCATGATAGAGCCCTACTCAACTAAATTTTTATACATTTTTTCTATTCTCTTTGGAGAATAAACCAGGAAAACAAGAAAAAAAGACAGGTTTTACCAGTCACAATGAGGTTAGTACAATCTTGCTATATATACTCCATATGTCTTTTAAATTGAACTTGGCTAGAAGCCTTATTAAAAGATGCAAAACTTTTCAGCCAGTTTTTCAGGATTCTCTACATAACAGTATATAAATAACCCAGACTGAAGCTGGTAGGACTACATGGCATTTATCTGTCAAGTTATATTAACTGACACAAGTGTAGTAACTTGTGATTTATTGTTAAAACATGGTACAGCTACTTTTAAAATGAAACCCACAATGGTTTCACCCCTCACTTTTTATTGTTGTCACCTGGTACTGAAAGAGATTTTCTAAGGGATTTTCAGGACAAGGGACTGGAAGAAAATTGAGTGAAACCCCCAAAACACCGTGGGTGGGACAAGAATGAACACTCCAAGTATTGACTTATAACCACTAGCAGCCAAGGAAAGAGGAACATGTCAGACTGACTTGACTAAAACTTGGACAAAGCCCTGATGTCTGAATTCCCAGTTGAGAGCTCTGCTGGAAATGCAAAGAAGGAATAAAAGAATTCTGGACACTTAGGAAGGAAAGTAATTCATGCTGCCAGCACAGACATATGTTTAAGCTTTGCTTTTCCATTCAGAAAGCAAACAGTTCTTGTGTGCCAGCTGACTAGTAAGTGTTGGCCTGTTTTGCAAAGGCTGTCCTGTGTGGCTGCAAATACTGCTGGCTGCAGTGTGCCCACAGGGGTAACATCTGACAGATATTAAACCTCCTCTGCACCTCTCCTCCAAACTTTGAAGGAAAGAGGAGATTGCCATACAGTAGCACAGCCATAGTGCTCTCACTCTTAGGAACTCCAGACTTAGTAATGAGTTAACACAGAGAGGCTATATTTAGATCTCCATCAAGCACAAATTGTCTGCTAGGATGTCAAAAATATTTTCTGTAACCTGCAACTAATGACCACTTTCACAATCATGGTGCTCCCCTAGTCCATTGCAGACTAGTTCACCTAGGAGTCCTGCAGCTAGAATGCATCTTCTGCTCTCACAAAGCCCTCTCCTGCTACACAAAGCTGCTTTGCCTCCGTGATTCCTCACTGTACACTTTTAGAGACTCTGTTTGCCATACACATTTTTGTCCTGTTTGAGCAAACCCCATTTCATCCCATTTACCTTCTGGTGAAGAAGAGGAACAAGGGATTGGGAATTTGCTTTTCACCTTTCTAAACAGCTCCTTGGTACAACCAAAGCCCAGCAACTGTGCAGTCCCTTCAGACTAAGGTAACAACCCTCCACAGTACTGATTGTGCTGAGTAGGTGCTACAAGTCACACCAAGTTGCAGGTTCTGCACCAAACAGGGTATCAAAGACACAACCTGTATTAAGTAATAGCTTACCCAGAACTCCAATATTGGACAGACAGATTGCCAAACCATCGCACAAATATTTTGAAGGTGGTGGCAGCAGCTTCCTATAACAGTGGCAACATAGTGTTCACTGATGAACTTTGAGAAAAAAGGGACCTGCCACTCCTGCCTAAAGGCAGGTTGACGACAAACAAATAAACACAACTTTCCAAGCCCTGTGTAGTTTAGTCCACTCTGTTTGCCTGCTATGTTGGTTTGGCTTCCACTCTTCCTCATCAGAAGGAGCATGTAAGAGAACAAACCAACCAAAATAGGATAGAAAGCTTTTACTTGATGTTCAATCATTGTAAATAACTTCAGTAAAACTGCAGATACCAACTCTAGAGTGGAGGTGCACGTTGTAATCAAGGAAAGATATAACTAGGATTTACAAGGCGGAGAGACAAGGATGAAGGACAGAAACTGTATCCTGTCTGGCAATATTGTTGAAAGGAAGAACCAAAAATTAAGTAGAGAAGCTACATCATTCATACACTGGAAGGACAGAAACAGCCATCCTTAAGGACAAACAATTTTCTCATCTTGAATCACATCGATTTCATATTTTCAAAATTTTTGATTTAGAAGAATCAGATTGTATTAGAAATGCACTGAGTCATATGCACGGAAGAGATGCAATTATGGTTAATACTGAAGAAAGTAGACAAAGAATAGTCCAAACCCTCCCATTTTCAAGTATTCTCTAGAATGTTTTGGCATGCATATAATTGGTTCAATAGATTCAGACTGGTTTTTCCTCCTCACTCACAAAAAAATAATGAGGAAGCAAGGACATGGAATAAAAAAAGTAATTTGGCTTGCTTTCTCCTGGGTTTATAGCTATCTATAAAATGCCCAAGATCATTCTGAAACGTTAGCAAAAGATAATACAGTGGCTAGAATAATGTTTTAAAGTATGATTTTAAAAGCTCTTAAATGAGATGAAAAAAAAATGTACCTTCGTAGGGAGATAACATTACAGTTTCAAATTAACTTTTTAAGTACACAGGAATGTAGATGAAGAAAGAAGAGCACTTCCTTGACATAAACATAGAAAATAAGGTTTTTAAGAGGTTGTTCTACAATCTTTCTGTGCTAACTCTGGTCTTAAAATAGGTAATTAGGAAGCATTCTTTTTTTTTTTTTTTGTCCCCAAATGTAGCTCAGGCAGAGATTTGGGTTTTTATTCACAAAGAATGATAGGAAAACTGGGAAGGATAAGTGGACTACAGCAATTTATTTCAGAATACAGACTTAATTCTAATTAATACTCTCCAACACCAAAGTTCTCACTGTTGTATTGTGCATCTTCTCTTAGATTAACGGGGGATCATGTACCCAAAGTATGTCTCTGGCTAATTCTGTGTCCATCATTCATCAACATACTACAGTTCTGTGGGGACTTCAGTACAGAAAATAGAGAAAAACGATCAGGTCAGTACTTGGTATAAACTTTTTGACTACATATTGAGAGTATCAGCAAGAAGTCAATCTGAGCTTTCCATACTGAGAAACCTCAAAAAAGCAGCTTTGATAACACCTGCATCTCCCTTTTCCTGGAAACCAGGGGAAAGAAGGAAGAGAGAAGATAGTTGTTTATTTAATTCTATGCAATTTCAGATAAATAACTGCTCCAAATTAGAATTTAATATTCAAAATTACATAAGAAATTAAACTTCTGAACTAGCTACTGAGCAACTGGCATAAAAGTAAAGTCTCCACACCAGAAATTACTAAAATTGGCACAGACTACACACTGACAGTAATCAGATCTGCTAAACACAGCCTAACATTACACTCTTATCAGGGAAGGTAATCATACTTGCTACAACATCTGAAATACCAGTTCCTTAATCATTTTTGGCTGAACATATAAGGTGCACTTTGGCATTACAACAATTCATTTTGCTGTGTGCAGAGTACAGTTTTTCAGACTGCATTCCTTGTCTCTGTGTAGTCTCTATATATGTACAACTGCTTTCTTTCTTTGTGTAAAATATACACACAAACAAAAGGAAAGGAAGGGAAAGGAAAGGAAAGGAAAGGAAAGGAAAGGAAAGGAAAGGAAAGGAAAGGAAAGGAAAGGAAAGGAAAGGAAAGGAAAGGAAAAAGGAAAGGGATCAGAATCAGAATCATGTACAGAAAACAAAGATACATCATTTACTTTTAAAAAGGCTATTTTCCATCTTGTGTCAAGGGTTAGTTGCACATAGGAAACAGTAAAATGACCATGTAAGCATCACCAAAGGTTGCCAAATCTCTTCTCTTGTGGTAGCTGTTCAGTGTTTTGATTAGAGATTTGCACTATTGTATTAGGAGAGAACGGTCTATCAATAGTGTTTCTCAGTAATATTATAATTAAATTAATGAAAAAAAGTTAAATGACAAGTTTATATCCTAAAAAGGACATTTCTGGAATGAGATAAAAGTGCACTCAGAACATTTCTGCTTATTTAGCTTATGGACTTACAGGGATTGTATACACATCAGAATTCAAGTACAATACCCCAAAACAATACATGTAACAAAAACTCAGGGTGGCAAGGAAAGACAGTTTTGTTGAGTATGTTCTCTACATGCCTTTTTATTTTTTAATCTGATGGACACAAACCAATGGTTTTCGCACTCATCACTGCTGTTTGAACAGAAATGCTTTGAGGTTCCCATTCTACAAGCCAAATCTTGTGAGGTTTATGTTGCAGCATCACAGGACTCAACAAAATTTATAACCTGTTATTTCAGCCTTCTTTGATGAACAGATATAAAAATTAATTAAAAGGTTTAATGGCATTATTCCATTTCTTTCAAAGTAGAACTTTCTGTAAAATACTTATTGCATGCTAAGCATTTATTACAGTCAACAAGAAAAAATACAAGTAGAAATGTCTGAAGCCTGTAAAACAATCAAAGGGGTCTTTATTTTGACAGTTTCTCTTATTAATTTTCCATTCATACAGAGCTCTTTTCAAAGAAGAACTCTTTCTGGACAGTGCCTGACATGGTATCAAAATGCTCTTGATTAAAAAAACTAAACGTACCTCTCCCTCCAAACTGTCAAGCTTTTGTTCTTATTTTAACAGTCTCATCTATCTCTCCTTGAGACAAAAGGGAACTTATGCATCCTGTAGCAGAACAAGATGGATGAAACAGATATGTTACAATAGGACATTATACAGTTGATTCCAGACAGAGCCATAGAGGCACCAGCCTGTTAAAACCAGGGTGCAGCAGTTCAGGTGGGAATATGAGTCTGTTTACACAGAAATGGAACCAGCTTTAAAACAGGGTGCCGGAACAGACTCACAGACTGGATGAATGGGATGCCTCGTGAGGCTATTCCACACTGCACTCACCAACAGAGTCCTCTGTGCTACCAAGTAATCTGAACTGAGTTGGGTACAACATCCCCCTTCATCAAAAGAAGACTTCAGCCTGACTAAAGCCAAGATGCAGAAGCCCGGGCAGAAGATTCCAGCCCCCCTGCAGAGACATGAGCCATTAAATTAGATGAGTCTTACAGGAGAACCCTCAAATTATGAAATGGGTAGGTAAGAGACTACAGCCAGGTTGCCTTGACTTCAGAGTGGTAACAGAACATGCCTACAGCAGAATGATTGTTAAAGGCACCTAAGCTTTCAGAAGCCAAATGTAAGAACTAGATAAAGTTTGTGATAAGTGACAGGACTAATCGAGTGAGGAAGACAGAAATCTGCTAGCAGAATTGAAACTGAAAGAGAATAGGTATAGATTAGATATTAGGAAGACATTCTTTACTGTGAGGGTGGTGAGACACTGAAACAAGTTACCCTGTGGGAGTAAGGGAGGACTCCCCATGCCTAGAAATGTTTAAGGCCAGGTTGGATGGGGCTTTGAGCAGCCTGGTCTAGTTGCTGTGCCAGGCGGTTGGAACTAGGTGATCTTTAAGGTCCCTTCCAGCCTGAACCATTCTGTAATTCTGTAATTATTCTGTAATTGACTGGTTGGGCTTACAAATGCTGACCTTCCCAGGAAGAAAGAAAGCACAGTTAGAAAGATGGGTCTGATGTTCAGCTTCAACATAGAATTTTTCAGAAAAAACCTTAAAAGTTAGGACTGTTGACTTGGAATTGGACTATTTGGAACTAGATGATCTTTAAGGTCCCTCCAGTCTAAACCATTCCACGACTGTATGATTCTGTGACTGGACGGGAAGTTCATGGAAGACTAAGCACACAAACAACCCAGAAACTGACACTTGAAGAACAGTACTAAGCATGTCTCTCCTCCAGCCTTCCCAAAATTAATAGACTTGGTGAAACAGTAAGATTCTTTAGAAATCAGGATGACTAGGGGTACCATATCCAATAAAAAAACCTGCTTTTAGTTCCTTCAGTTTGGAGGGGGTCTGCATATAAAAAAAAAAAAAATGGAATGTTCAAATCAGTAGCCTGTATATTAGGCAGCAGGCACCTACTTGTTTAGACAGTTTGTGAACAGGGCAAACATCACTGAGGAGAAAAACAGTAAGTGGGTAAGAATATGTAACTCCTGTTAGTGGTTTTTTTTACGGTCTTGGGAGTGGAAAAACCTGAATTCTAAACTCCTGGTGAACAAGAACTTTCCCAAGTTTTCAAGGGCATACAGAGTTTAAATCCAACAGCTTAATGCTTAGTGGCTGGGGCTCAGGGATGTTAGGACCAAGGAACTTAAAACTAAGGCAGCAATAGATCTAATTTTTCACATCACTTCTTGCAGGTTGACAAAAGACGAGCTTTCTAGTATTACGGACATTCTTTTCCTACCCACACAGAGTATTTATGCACACCAACCAATTAAAATGGCTGTTTCCATTGTTTCTAATGCCTTCCTTTACAGTGTATTTCCATACACTGCACTGTTTAACTGAACTGCTAAATCTAGAATACAGTAATATCAGTATCCTTGGAAGGGACACAGGAACAAAAGCTCTAGTATTTTCTCTTGTCAAAGTAATAAGCACATAAAATATATTTCTGTTACTGACTGGGCATGCTTGGTTAGATGCAGAAATATTGGTATTGAAACTAAATGTGTAGAAACTAACACCAAGTAATAGATTTCCAAACAAAATGCTGGAGAACAGGTTAGTCCTGTCCTTGTTAAAGGATGGGAAAAGCTTTCAGAAGGTTCACTCTCAGCGGTAAAGCAGCAGCTATTTAACAGAAGCAGGTTTCTGAAGCATCTTAACAACTCTCACTGGTGACTTGTTACATCTTACCACTGGTCCCTGCAGGTCCTGTACCCTGTCAGGCATAATGAAAAGATTCTCTAACGGGGCCACTGGCTGTCAGAAGCCACCAGCTGGCCTGCCAGGGCTTTGCAATTGCAGAGGCCAGCTGACAGTCTGGGTGTTGCTGACCATGCTGAGAAACGTGCCACCCAGCTGCTGTGTGGTCACGTCCATCTGGAGATCTCCAGCCAGACAAATCTCTGGGCCTGTCAGATCTCTTCAGCAAGCCTTGTTATGCAAATTCAATTACTCAAGTGTGCCCTATTACTGCTGGCTAACTGCTCCTAGAACCAATCTCACACTGACAGTCAGCTCACATTTTTACCCACCAAAAGTACCTCATTTATTCTTGCTCAACTATTCCCTTGTATCATTAAGGCAGAACAGACAGAGTCCATAGTACTGTAACCTCTCTGCAGTGGGTTACTATTCCTTGCAAAGAGCTTAGAGAGAAATTAATTTAAAAACATACAGCATCTAATCAAACATGAGTTAAAGCCACACTATCTACATAATTTACCACTAGAAATTGGAGTTATAAAACTTTGACAGAATGCTAGATCATGTGATGAGTATTTTAAAAGTCAAACAAATAAATGTGACACAGAATATTCAAGAAAGCAGTGAATTGAATTTGAGGTATTTGCTTTGACATAGGAGTACAGGTAATGAAAAGCAAGATTTCTCATTTTAACTAGCATGCTAGTGTTTAGATTTGTTCAACTAGCAGGCCTGCTGTAGCATTAACTACCTGCTTCTCTCACATATTTATTAACTGAATTTAATTTAGATGTAATTCTGATCTACTGGTAGCTTTCCCTGATTCAGAGATACAAAAGATTTTACTTAGAGAAGTCATCATGTAAGCACAGAAGTGTTAACTAGGAAAGTTTGGTGAAGATTTAGGAACTTGAGAGTTAAGTATAATATTCTTAATTTGTTCAGCACATAAATCAAACTTTCTGCTCAAAATATCATTGTGAAATTGCATGCCTTCATTCTGAAAAGTTATTCAAAAGCTGACATAAGAAACATTAGCAGATAAAACACTGTTACCTGGAACAAACTGGTGTAAGCATCTATATCTAGCATTTAAGACAATATATTTTTATTTTTCATATGGAAATATTTTTAGTGAAGAAGAATATTGGAGAGGTTTTCTAAACCAAAGAATTCAACTATAGGGAGTACAAAGCTGCAGCATGGTCCCCCAGCTAGATCAATATTCAGTCTGTTTTAAAACCAATTCAGGTCTTAGGCCAGATGAAAACAAATCAAGCCACATCTTACTAACGTCTATTTCTCTTTCCCCTCATAGGAATGAAGTTGCCTTTCTAAGTGTTGATTTGTCTTTTCAACCTCTTTCAACAGTGAGTTTCAGTACAGAGAGAAGGAGTGGGGGGAGATTTGCTTCAAACACTTATTATTTAACCTAAAAGGTTTTCTCTTCCAAAATGACTGCTAAACAAATTTATAAAATACTGGTGTTGGAAGGTTGTGGGGAAAAATACTAAGATGCAATCGTAAGACAATGACTTGATTAATGCCCAGGAATCTAAGCTTTCATGAAGGAAGGTGTGAGTCAAACTTTGGGACAAAGTGGAAAAATGGCACAGCACACTGTGCTGGCAGAACACTTGGCATGAGTGAGAGAGATGGGAAGAGAGATCCATTGTTGTGTTAAATTCTGGAAGAGGAGGAGAGGCAATGCAGACTGAGATCAGAAACCAGGAAAGGGATTCCAGGAACACATTTACAGCAGACTGCAAGAAATGAAGACTTAGGTGAAAGACAACAGCAGAGAGATAAAGGTCATGAGATGCCAAGGAGAATTGAAAATATGCAATTTGCCAAAGCCTGAGATAACTGGGTCATGGACCATGATCGTGCCAATACTATGGGAAGATTCTCAAACAAATCAAAGTGAAACATCTGCAGGATTTAGAACAGACCTAATTTCTTGGAAAAGAGGAACACAAGTCAAATGTGATAGTAGGACTGGAGTGTGCAAGGAAAAATTACTAGTGACGGGGAGGAACACGGCTGACTAAACTGTACAACAGCAAAACTGTTGTAAGATTGTAAATTGGAGGGAGGGAGATGGAAAGATGTTTACGTAAAACAGAGCACATGAAAATAAGCTACATGCAAGTACATTAGAAAATGGATATTGAAATTCATAACAAAAATGTTATAAACAGAAGAAGTAATTTTGAAACAGCCTCATGTTTATTTTTCAATTTTTATAAAGATACATAAATCCAACTAAGCAAGGTAACTTAAGCAAAAACTTAACAGAGGATCCAAACAAATGGTGTAAATAACCTCAAAGAAGTCAGAAAGACCATCATTCCAAAATAATTTATTTTTTTGTTGAGTTGGGCAGATGTAGATAGGAAAAAGAGCAAAAGAAATCTACACTGAAAATGCACACAATTGGCACATCTGGTTTTGTTTAAGATGCATGGCTTTTGAAGGAGCTTTTAAGAGTCTCACTCCTAATGAAGCCAGAGATACTCTTGTGAAAATCAACTGAGGGATGTGCATGGGACTCACATTCCTCTCCCCAGCCTCTCCTTAAGAGGGTGGCATAAAAAAGTATTTTCTAAAAAAGGGAAAGCTTAGGGAAGCCTGAGAGAATATCGAATCTCAAATGAGTTTCATTCCACTTTCTATCTACAAAAACCACAGCATCCCTATTCGAGGCTAAATTATCACCCTTGGAAAGTTCTGTTTTCTTGAAGCATTCCTGATCTACACTTTCCAAACAAAATAATATGAACAGTTCTGATGACACCACCCTCAAGCTATTGTTATCCGAGAAAACACATCAAATTTGTTACAAACTGTCTCAAACAATAATGCAATTGCAGACTCAACAACAAAAGACTCAGGCTATTCTTCTCTATTTATGTGACATTAACATTTATTTATTTATTACAAATCAAGATACAACTATATAAACGGAAGTTAAAGAAGCAATACTGTCCCATGCTCCATTGGCAAAAATACATAAATCTAAAGACAGTTATTTCAATAAAATGCCAATCTGATGTCAGCTAACTGACATCAGTGGCAAAGTATGTCACTTGAGACATACTTTCAAGATGATAGGATTTCACCACTTGGTATTATCCAGTACTGATCCCTCCTAACCACATCAACCAGTAATTTCACTTTCTGTAATGCTTAGCTGCAGAATTGCCACCCAGCTCCTAATAGTTCTATTTCTTGCTAAGAAAAATAATACAGTTACTTCCCACCAAGAAAATTAATACAAGTACACATTGGAGAAATAGTTCCTTTTGTTGATTCTTTTATCCAAATATCTTGATCCCTTCCAAAAGTAAGAAGAGGTGCACTGCACAGGCATATCTACACCAAGCTTTAAAAGCATGGTGCTTTCCTTTCAAAAATGCCAAAGAAATCGGATAGTCTGTTCATGCAATTCTCACAGAAGTTTTTATTCCTGTGTTATTCAGGATTCTGCACTGATGTTTTGTATCACCTTCAAAGCTAACATGGTTCTCATTAAAACTGATTGACCAACTTAGTCTCAGCTACACATATGCTCAAAAGTTCCAGAGCTAAGAAGAGTCAAGCAGTTCTCTTTTTCAAGCTGAAATGCTAAAATACTACATGAGAATAACATGAAAATTATTTATTCTTAACCTCTGTAATTTCCTAGGTGCCTGATGTAGTGATGTATGAAAATGCCCATGCCTCCTAAATTTTTGTTTAATTGTGTCTAATGAAGCTGTGGGTGTTCTTGGTATATGTATATACGGACTTAATTCTTTAATTTAATCCTAAAAAGCTTTTGAGTTAAATGATAAATCAATGCACCTATTTAACAGATTTATACTGCACTACATTAGAAAAATCCTGGGTGTTAGTTTTTGGCTTGTTGCCTTAGAATTTGGTTGAATGTCCCTTTACCATCATACCTTGAGAAAAGCCAAACATGATGCCAGTGTATTTTCCACTACTACCTACTTTCAGAAATTAAATTTTAAAAGAAAACTGTTGTTATTTTCATCCTTTTACTATTTTTCCAATTCCATTTCAACAGTCTGAAAGTCTCCCCATTTTAGCTGCATCCCTGTGAAAGCAGTAAAAACAGAATATGTCAACCATAAAGGTGTATGCCAAATCACTTCTTTCTATACTGGATTTATATTTTACTATTATTTTTTCAGATCTGCTTCTCATAAATTTTAACATTTATTTGTTTTGCAATCTGATCCACATTAAATAGAAGCTCTCACTAATTAGCATACAAGGATATACAGTGAGTGGGTGGAAAAAAAGGGAAATGTCTGAAATGCATTCAGCTAATTCAAAATCAGGCAGCAATAAGGAATTAATCAAGTATTTTTTCCTTAGTGAGTACCACTTTATATTTATCGACATTGAACTGTATTTGACTCCATGTTGCTTAATCACGCATCTTGATTTGTTGCCTTACAATTAAATTGAATGTACTTTTGCCATCATATCCCAAAAAAACCCAATTTATTACAGTATTTTTTACTCTCAAGTGATCAAAATAATTGTTATGAACCAGTAAAAGACATAATATTTTGGTTTTTTCCCAGATAATGAGTTCCAAATCTGAAGATGAAATTGTCAGGGTGGGAAGAAGCTCTTACCACCCATAATATTTCTAGATTCATACAGTGTTAGGAGGTAGCGAAAGATGCAGAACAGAGAGGAAGAGTAAGATAGCTGTAGTTTTCCTGTTCTGAAAGCAGAAGCAGATCTCAGAGAGATTAAGAGAAGTAAATCACTCACTAGATCAGAATTGGTTCACTTAGGGCCACTGCCACTGATTAAAGGGCATTTTAAAGGGTTAAAAAGAGCAACCTTTATGTCTAGCAAAATTGCCAGAAAACATTTGGTCCTGTCCTTTTTGTAATAATTCACTTTGGCTACCCAGCCTGTTGCATCAGGTCACTTACTGATGCAAGCCAGGGTTTTTCTGGGCTCACGGAATATTGGTGAGAGAAGAGATCCTTTGCACTCAAGCTAGCTTCTGCAGGGTGTTGGGATACTTTTAAACATCAGCAGTTTGCTATCTGCTGTACCCCTCCCACATTCCCAGCAACCACCGTAATTCTTCTCAGAGACTGTTCTTATAAAGGAATTAAGAGCAGACCAAATGTATATGCAAATAAAAAGAGCAGAGAACAAATGGGCCCAGAAGAAGACCTGAAAGACCTGAAAGCAATTCATTCAGTATTTACTTCGGTGTAAAAACCTAGCTTATCTGCTTTTTAAAATTGTACCATTTCTATCAGAACACAGCCAAGGGAAGAAGACAAGAAAGAAGGAACATGCACTTTCCTTCCCTCAGCTCATTATGAGCAGAGTGCTGAATGTTTTCTGTGAAAAACATTTATTTATGTACGTGAAATTAATAATAGAGACTGTAAGGTCATTCTTCAGCAACTTTCAAGTCCTCTGAAAACTGAAGTGGTCAAGTCAGAAATATAATCAAGGCAGAAACAGAAGGATGTCTGTGACAAGTGTTCACCTTGTAAAGACACTATGACAAGCAATTTATTCCAAAACAGATGGGAGCCGTTATTTCCATATAGCAAGCTTCCATCCAAGTCACACTAAAACCTGCAAATACAGTTCATCTACAACACTTTAACACTTGTGATCCAAGCCAAAGAATAAATAATAAACATTTCCCAACATTTCACAGAATTTGCCAAAATACAAACTGTAAACTTGAGACTTTGGAAAGCAAAAAAAATAACTGCAGACATAGGCAAGAAGTACCTGTAAAATGGTCGGAATGGATAAAAAATTACTTAGACGGTGCAATTAAGAAAACAAACTCAAATTTTACAATGGATCCCTCCAAAAGACAAATCTCTAATATGCAAAAGAATCAAAAGTTGCTCCAACCTTTATGATTAGGTGAACATTCACAGAAAGATTTTTTCCACATTTTTCTCCACAGAATTTGACTAAATGTCACATAAATTCACATTTATCTTCCATTCCGCCAACATAAAAAGAACACTTAAAAAGATTAAAATATACAAGAACACAGATGTGTTTCTGCAAAGTTTCTTTAGATACAGACTTTACTACAATGATGAATATTTAATAGAAATGCACTCTCTACTGATGCAGATCTGCCTGGTAAAATTCAGAACTTGACTTATTTTTGTGCCAAACTTTGATTTGTATAAATTTGACACAGGAATAGTGCCCTATTACCACCACTTTACTACTTTGTAAAAGGCAAGAAACATAAAAGTACATATATTTTTCACTGATTTCAGCTCTGCCCTTTGATTTCACACATATATATTATCAAGACCAGGCAATAAAAACTTCATAATCATACTGAATTATTTTCCAGTTTTTAACCTCATGTCAGTGTCACTAGATTTCTGCTGTAAGCATGTCTACAACACAATCTGCAAACCAACTACAAAAGAAATTAACTCACAAACTCTAATTGTACAACCAGAGTAACATAAAGTTCCTGCTCCTTTTTACAGCTAGCTCATTTGTTTATGTAGCACAACATACTCTGATGTGCAAGGGCAACTTCAGACACAAGCAAAAACACAATTAACAAAAAATGCATTTAATTTTCTTATGATAATTATCTTGAGAAAATTGTTATTGTGATCAAGATAGAAACCATGGAATCACACATATACACGCACATGGAAGCATTATTGGGAGCCACAGGTATGATTATTCCCTTCATGAAAAATTACAGATGGTAAGTCACCCAGTTGTGAGGCTGATGCTAATTATAAACACACCTTTTCAATTTCAATCATATTCTCTGGAACACAAATTCCTGCAAACATAATCTCTGAAGGTTTAATTTTAAAAAAAGTTTATGCTAACTAAACCTAAGAAATTTGGATCTAGCATTTGTGTTCGTTGTTTGAGCAAAAACTACAAGTCACACTTCCCTCTACAAGGTTCCTTGGCCACACAAGCTGTTATCTGAGATCTGTATTTCAACCATTTAAATAGGAAGATATAGGTAAAGTCATTATCAGTACACTTTTTATCTTCTCAGTTCTGACAAGTTGTATCTTCTTTATGGCAAAGGAAATTTAGTTTCTTCATTGAACCCAGCATCTGCTACTGACTTTTGATGAACTGCAGAAAGGGGTTATGAGTCACAAAACTGATGAGTTAGGAGACAAATATGGGGAAAAAAATCTGCAATCTGAGGAATAAAAGATTATGGTAAACTAGAGAGATGGCTGCAAGCAGACTTGCAAATAGGAGACTGAGAGGAGGAAAATGCAGTTACAATGAGACACAGGAGACCCAAGTCACAAATAGGAGATCCAAGGAGAGAGATTTATACAACAGGATGTGTTTCTTGCATGAGAGAACAGTTTCCCTTGAAACACTTCACTTGAAGAAGGTAAGATGCTGCCATTTGGCCACCTGGTCAAGGCAAGGAAGAGTGGCCCAACAGAAGGCTATCATTAAAAAGGTCAAGAGACATGTAAAATGAAACCATCAAAGTGACAGCAATACCACAGATAAGATAACACAGAAGGGAAAAAAATAAAAAGGATCGTGGAATGGTGGATCAGAGAATTTAGTCTGATGGAATGAGAGACAGGAACATTTTAATCGTAATTTTCAGTCATCCTAAATAAAGAATGTTTCCCTCCGGCCCCTTGAATGGCTTTTTTTCAATTTGCTTTGCCACACATTACAAGCAGCATTTCCTCCCTTGCTGCATCCACTCGGTTTGCGAGGTACAGCCTGTGGCATCAGCTCCCAAGCAAAAGGAAATCCTACAGCAGGCTTCAAAGCAGGAAGAACTGTATTGAATTTCCTGCTGCCTAATGCACTCCCTTAAGACATTCTGCTGAACACACAGTGGGTCATAGGTTTGGGATAGTATCACACAATGAACCATGTGCCACACTCCTGCAATTCTCCCCAAGGCCTTACTGCAACCCATAGGCCCACCATAAAGCTGGTCAGATATGCCCCCTTTCACTAGAGCAGCTCTTTTGTCCCATCACTGTCATCTTGTTTATCTTTATCAAACCTCTGCTCTAGCTGTATTAGCTGAGGGATCTATTCAGAGTAACAGCTGACACAAATCAGGCCAGAATTCCCATGTCACAGAGCACAGCTGGTGGCAAAGAAGGTCCATCAGAGCCACAGAAAAAAATCCCTGCCACACAGCACCAAGCAGCAACTCCAATCAACACCCACCTGCACTTCAAAATTATGTAGTAAGGTAAGACACTGTGAGAAAACATGCCCATTCTTCTCCCAATAGTACCCCACCGCATTAGTCCCTCTTGACCGAAGTTGATTACACCATCTTTGCAGTTTTTTCCTGGAGATATTCCTAGTTGAGGATCTAGCTATCCAAGAGACATTCTCTTCCACTGATAAATACAGCCTCTAACAAATATCATCTACCATTGAACAAAAGTAGATATACGTATGCAAATTATGGAAACTGTATGTCAGTTGCTGGATTTCAATCTGATGAAAAGAAAATTAGAGAAAATAATAGGAAGTCACCCACTAACTACAATGCATTCCGAGCAACAATAGATTGTGTGGCTTTCCTCACATACAAATAAAAATAATCCCTTATAAACTAAGTAAGGTTCAAATAAAGACATTTATTGTATTTGCTGCTTGCTTTAAAAGCAAAGCAGAAACAGCTCAGTTACATATAAAGGAGTTTCATAAATGAAATTTACAATTTAAGCCTAAGGATTTACAGCTCTTATGCCTCATGTATTGCTCATAGTTGGAAAAGGGCTTGACTGACCTGTAGCAAAATAACATTGGTACTGGCTGGAATGATACCACAACCATGTGTGCTGCAGACAGTATTTCTGCTATGCACTTTCCAAAATAGGTTCTTAAAATCATCTCATTCTAGTTCAGTCAGAAATTACCAAAACCTACTTCTGAAATCCTATTAGAAGTGCTCACACATAGCATTTTTCTAAAATAGTATTTTTATCCAACTTTCATTGATTACTCATGTGCCAGTTCACGAAAAAAGGTATTTCTTTGTTCATCTGTTCCTAGAATACCTTAAGGTCAATTGCTCAATATTTATAACTTACTTGCATTCCAGCAGCACTGCAGGGCAGTGCTTTAATTTTATCTGATCACTTAATATCTTCTAACACTAAAAAGCATCTTCAACTGAAGTTATTTTCCATTTCCACATGATATTGGCAGGATGTCAATGACGCTTCTTTTAAAAATCACGTATAATGAAAAGCACTGCAGAATAACACAATTTGATCTAATTACACTTGCTGCTAGAGAGCAAAAACCAAAAATGTAGCAAACTAAATTCCTAGGGAGAGATAACAGAGCATATTTCTTAATATCTTCATGTTAAGAGGGTTACTGAAGTATCCCTCAACATATGTAAAAATGTGGTCACAGTGCCATAAATTCAGAATGTGGGAAGTGTTGGTACTAATTACTGGTATAGAACCTTGACATTAGACATTGCAAAAACTGAGCATCAACTAGACTAGCTCTTTGACAGCAAAGAGATAATTACTAGGCTTCCACTACTAAGGAATTCCCAGGACTTATTAATGCTAGCACACAAAAAAACCTGATCAAAGAAGAATAAAAGCTTTTTTCCTTGTGATAAAATGACCCATCTCTAACAAAAAGATTACATATGGTCAGGCAATAAAAAATCCATGTAACAAATGCTTTGTCACGGGTTTGCTATAGATGTTCCGATAGTATCATCATTTTTCACTTTCAGAGATCCATCTGAGGAGGTGATAGACTAAATATGTCAACAGTTCACTCTAGGCTGTAGAGTGAGAAAAAGAATTATATTGCCTATTTACTTTTCTCTGGCTTTGGCACTATCTAGCCAAATAGACAAGCCATCGTATTTGTGACTGAATCCATGCAGTGAAAAGCAGATGATCAAAGAAATTACAGGATCAGGTATCAATTTGTCCAAATCCGGGATCCCAAACACAACTTGACATGAAAAGCCTATTTTCAAAACTACTTAGAAAAGATGAGAATCTTAGGCCTAGCTACATATATCTTTGGATCACTGGCACTGTTTCATATTTCAAGACCAATTCTGAGACTCTCAGAACTGTTACGTTTAAAATTCCAACAATACATCTATAGTGTTTATGAAACAAGACACAAGATTTTTATATCTGTCACACCTCAAAAATATCAGGGCTGACTAAAAAAGTGTATCTACACAGTTTTCATTCTTTTTCCTAGAATTCTGAGGTATAACTCTGGCATTTGTATCTGATCTCTGCATGCTGGCTACAATACCTCTTTTCTGGGAAAAGACTGTCACTGAAGCTGGTTAACCAGACAAGGGTGGTGGAATCTCCATCCTTGAAGCTTTTCAAGACTTGGCATAAGAAAACCACAGTCTACATCATCTAGTCTTGGCAACAGACTTTATTCAAGGGGGAGGCTGGACCAGAGGACCTCCAGACATCCCTATAAACCAGATTCTCAGAAAACGAGACACCAGGACACAATGCTGGTATTTCCTTCCCAATGAGTGACAGAAATATCCTCCTTAAATAGACCAGATTTCAGAACAGCCTTGGCACTCAAGAAGCAGTCTGGGATGTGCTAATGAGTAGTGCTTTCTAGATTTTCTAGTTTTGTGCAATGTTTTCTCAGGTTGTTTGTGCCTATAGCTAAGCCTTGAGGAGATCATATTCTTATCCAACAGGTCTGTAGTTTTTCTATGAGTCAAAGCAAGTTTAACATTAACAAAGCTATTCATTTATGGCGTAATATACTCATTCAGACAAACTCCTCCCAGAAAAACAAGATGCAAAAGCTTCCCATTCTTCATTTGGTGAGAGAGATAAACCTTGGCACTTGGAGTTCATCAGCAGAGAGCTCTCCAAGCCAGCACCCATATGCATACAGTCCCCTCTCTCCCCTGTGACAGCCTTCCTGGTTAGTAACCCTGGACCCATCTTACCTACATGGAAGACACTTCAGGATTTGGGTTTTTTTGGCAGTCCACAGTCCAGCAGTGTCATACTTTTCCCCCAATACTCATTACTCATTTTCTACTTAGATATTCTCCTTCAGAGCACACCTCTCTAGAAGAGCTGCATGCCTCAGAGACTACATGAAGAAAACCAGAGGAAGCAAAGCAACATCTTCAGCACACTCCTCTCACTTCTAGAAAAAATTTCCCCCATAAAATTTAACCCATAAACATTGAGCACTGCTTGCTCCTCAAGAAATTTGATGAGGAAGTTTTAGGCTAGGCTAAGCTTTCTAGGACAGTCCTATTTCTCCCCGCTTTTTTACTTCCTGCCTTCAGAGAATGTTCTTCCTCCAGAACAACCTCTAACACCTTACTTGCCTACTCAGTTTTACTGAGAAGCACACACCCTTCCATCCTCACTTTTTTTCACCATACACGTCCATGGCCCCAGACATTCCAATTGGGCTGTCAGAAAAAGACCCACACTGTTCAGTACCTCAGTGTCATTCAGTATCTACAGCTCTACCCAAGGTATGGATGGGAAGGAACTAGAAGATATCAACTGAGAGAAAGTACTGGTTGCTCCTACTCTTTGGTACTCCTCCTGTAGATTACTCTTACTCTATTGGTCTTCAAAGGATACAGGTTATTTTCATAATACAAGATATATGTGCATCACAAGATACAGGAGCATCATTCAGAAGAAAAATAAAGCTAACAGACAAACATAGACACATCCTACAGTGGGGTGAGACAGCCTAGAAAAACATAAGGAAGATTGTTAAATATTAAATAATAAAATCTAATTCTGTGGCAGTGTGATTTCATTTAATGTTTCTTCAGAACCACCAAAATAACAAATTTCCTACAATCTAGCAACACAGATAAAAATCTTCTTTTAAGCTAAAAAGAAATAATTTTTAACCTAAAATATTATAAAACCTGACACTACTAAAATCCATGAAGTGTTTATACTATATTTGAAACACTATCACCCTCATTCAACACACTTTGTGGAGCTGATAAAGAATGTAATTTTTGAAAAATAAAAGGTGACAACTATTTTTTCCACTATCCCATCATATTAATCCGAGTTTCCTATAATACTATACATTATAAATATAATAGAAACATTATTAATATATAAATAATTTTAAAGCTGTCTTGGTCTTTTGAGACCTTGTAGTGCTTCAGCTTTTAACAACTAAATGATTTTACACAGATACAAAATTGGAGATCACCAAGTTAAGTTACTGACAATCTATTAATTCTCCTTTCTATACAACTTCTATAGTAGCAACAAAAATTATTTCACTGCATAATCATTAATGCAATAGAAATAATTCAGCAAGAAGGAAAGGTGTATGCTACTACAATTATTCTAATTTTATGGCTTCAATACATATTTTTGTTGAAGGCTGAATGCAGTAAACACATCAGAGAATAACTTATTACCCAATAACACACATAGTCAGCTACCTCATTGGCATTATAAAATGGTTATTTTAGGTTCTTGTTGTTGTAAGAAAATTTTACACATTTTGTTGTTCATTTTATTGGGCCATTTCTGATATGTAAGGTAGGGCACTGTAAGATAAGAGTAAAGAACACAGATATAAATGTGCACACACATGCTATTTAGCATGTCCTATCTACCAGTCCCTGAAAAGTATATAGTCCATAGGTGAGAACTTTAAACAGTTTATGTACACTGTTACTTGCTTTAAGCATTACTTCTGAAGTCATTAAAAAAGTCAAATTAGAAGCAAGCAATGATGTATTTAAAATTTCAAGACTGAGTGTTTTCAGCTTACTGGCTGTCACCTTATTTAACAGGTGTTTTATTTTTAAGAAAACAACAAAAAAATACCCAAAGCATTTGTATCAGCCACATTGTTCACAAACCAGCACAGAACTGAAATGCATGCTCTTCCAGGATGTGTATTATTCCTTCAGTAGAGGAAATCCCTCACCTGTTGCTCTAACAAGTTGGGTTTTTTTTCAGTTTTTAGATAGAGTAATAATCTGAAATAGACAACAAAACACACACATAAAAGATCTTGTCTGACACCTTCCCTTTTTTCCTTCCTGTACAATGAGGTAGGCCAAAAGAAGACCATGAAAGAATTAGGATTTTATATTCCAGTTGCTCTTGAATACTCCAATAGCAGTGTTTCCCTCACTGTTGAACATTGCAACCACTTGTTTCACAAACGCTTCAGCCTACACCCCGCTTCCCCACAGAAGAGCTTTTCCTATTAGTTACTCAGTGTCCTGGCACAGAGAAGTTCTGCAATCTTGTCACACTTCATCTGGTCAGGCACAGCCCCGAGCAAAGGTACAGGTATAACAACAGGACAAAGACTTCTGAAATGAGTAACAGGACTGACCTTTGAGAAGCTGCTGCACTCTTGAAGACACTGATCTTACCTGTTCTCCGTCCTTCTTTATTATACCTTGTAATCTCCTTATTTATCTATTTTACATGCAATTTATGAAATTATAATTCTCTAATCCGAAAAATGCTAAATATAATGGTCCAAGGCAAGTACTTTAAAGGTTGAGGATGTTTTCTAAAGAAGCAGCCTAAATTTCTTCCTCTGTATTTACTTCCAAGCAGGTATGAGCTGGAGTATAAACCAGAGGTTAGAAGCTTCATGTGTTATTATTAGTGTGGTATCTTTATTTTGCCACTAACTAGGTTTTTTAAAAAATGAAATAAAATTGGATTTTGTTTTTATTTTAGTAGTACATCCAATACATCTGCTGCAAATCTGAGACTTTTTGGAATACATAGACATTTTTCCTCCTTAAAAAAGGTCTTTCTGTATCACTTGAAACTTCCTGTGGGGTTAAAACAAAATATTACTAGGAACATACGCACATCCTTTCTACACATGTAGATATATCTGAAAAAATCCCTATTTTTGACAATAAAGCAGCCAAATATTTTTCAAATTTTCTAAAGACCATGTGCTACATATTTAAGCATTTCTATTTTTACTGAATGAAGCTAAAGCTGTTCACAAACAGAAGGATTAAAAAAATAGAAGTGTCCATGTAGGAAATAATTCTTATAAAGTTTAAAGCAGTAAGAACACAAATACTATAAAATCTAGCCACTCTAAAATGACTGTAGCTGTAAGTGATTATACTAATTGAACACTCCCATTAGGTACTTGTATTGAATTTGCTACTTTAAAAAATAGGTTTCTCAAACTGTTTTAAAAATGGTAAAGCAATACACAACATTGCCATGGTTTTGACACACTCGGTATACACACACAGTATTCAGGCCAAATGAAAAGTCTAAGAGAATTTCTGTTTTCTGAAGTAATTAAAAGACATTTTATTACTGTGTTCTTATCCTTTCTTCCCCCATTCCCCAATTTTTATCTAGCTACCTCAAGCAATACATTGAATCTCAAATGGATGCTAATTATTCTACTTGATTTTTCCTTTGTCCAGACATTCTTGTTTTTCATTTCTGTGCTGTGAATCCCACAGCAGCTCTCAGCAGAATTGGTGTCACACTGAACTGAACCATAGACAGGGAATCAGAGCTCTGTTATGGTGAAACAGGTCTAAAAGCAAACTGCTTCAACTTACAGAGATTCTTTCCTCAGCAACCATTAATTTTAATGAGGCCAGTTTACTTTAGGAACCTTGGCAAAAAACAGTCATTTACTCTAGTCCTAGAGCAATGACTGGGAACTGGGCAAACACAAAGATTACATGCAATGTAAAATCTGCATGTGCATATCATTACACAAAAAACCCATGATGTGCTGGGAAAGAGGCCTGTCAGGCTATCGTGTTTGTTAATGAAAATAACAGTTTTATTCCAAACCAGTCTATTGTATCAGGTTTGATAAAACAAGTGTTAACTAAACATCATGCTTAAAAGCTTTGATGAGAAAATCTAACACGTTCAACCAAGAAACAGCTCAAGGACAGCAGGAGGCAATTCCAGAACACAGGCGCAATCTATAAAGGCAAACTACCACAGCTTTTTGATGTTAAGTAAGTAGCAATATCAGTATACAACAAAGCTTAGAGGCAGACTGTTGTATCAAGTTTAAAAGTTTAATATCCAGGGTCAAAAGCCTCAATTACCTATTCTACTACTTTTCTTAGTGAAGAAATCAGTGTTAAAGTATGATTTACTGAAAGCATTACCTAAATTACCACATGGGGTTTTGCTTATTCCCTTAGTATCTGAATTTTTAGTATCACAGTTACGCTGCATCTCAGACACTCAGACTACAGCAAAACATGTATGTTCGGATTTCGACAAGGTGGGAGGTCAGAGACACTTACTTTGAAAACATATACATTCCTTAAAATGGGTTATGCCCATTTAATAGCCTAAGAAAAAGGACACCAGCCCAAGAGGAGTGGCACTTAGTAAAACTGTGGATAAATTACTTTACATTCATACCTTTCAGGAGAAATCATAAAAGTATATATTCAAAAAGTACAAAATTGGGGGGAGAAACCCCCCTTAATCAAAATAGAGATTTATTATGGTTTTGACAATGTTGTTGTATTAAATTTGTCAAACAGGTTACATGATACATGTTAACAGCTATTTAATAAGTTATTTAATTGGTGAAATATGACTTTCAAGGTAGTTTTCATGGGTATGTGCTTTCTTTCGTCCATTTATAAGAGTATGGAGGGCATGATTAAATTGGTAATTCATAATTGGTAATGGGAATTGGAGGAAGGATATCTTTTTAGGGCAAAAGAGGAAAAAAACCCCAACTTTATAATTGTACTTTTTCATCTCTATCTAGAATACAGAAAGATATCTTTGCACTGGCTACAGAAAACCACATGGATTCTTCTGTGTGTTCTTCTATGCCTGTCACTCCACAGCTCTTCAGAAATTATTGTGACCTTCACTGTGGATGAATTTAAGATAATTCATTGAATAGGAACATAATTCTGTTGCTATCACGTTACCAAAGCAATAAATGTTTTGTTGATACCCTGATAAGACATCTTTAACACTTTTACCATTGCAAAAGAAAAAAAATCTAGAATGAAATCAGTCTGGCTTTTAGGAATATATCATGATGAGATATTCTAAATTAAGCCAAATAATTAGAGCATATTAATGGGGCGAAGGGAGGAAATGTCTTCCATACAAATCTTTATAAATTATAAATTGCCAATTTTGAGCAGGCTGGGCTGCAATGCCACCTGGTGGCTTAGAAAAAATAACAGGATGCAGTTTGAACAGTGCTTTTAATGGCTTGGAAAATATGCAATATTCTATAAAAATGCCAAACATGGCAACAATGTTTAAGTTAATAATTTGCATTTCATAGCTAACAAGTCTTTTTTTCATTCTGTTGCTCGTGTACAGTATTTTACGTTTTAAAGTTCACATGCTGAGATCCGACTTCAACTGGAATTTTAAAAATTATTTCAGTTGTGAGTTGAACTTGCCGATGAGTATATTACACTGTAAAGGGTTGCACGCATACACACAGGACCTAATTCACACAATAAATGCCTAAAGTTGAATTTTTCCCTTCTTGGGGAAAAATCAAATACAGCAGAAGTCTAAAAGAAGGGTTACTGAAATGCTTTGTAAAATTACACTGTATAATTAATTCCATAGTAAGAACGTTTTTATGGTGTGTGTTGGTGACCTTTTATTACCATCAAGTTCACAATGCTGGTGGGCTGCCTTTTAATCCCTCCGCAGACAAAGGCCCTAAATAAACACAGATCCCTTCCTGGGAAAAAGTCCTCTCTGGTTAAATGGTAAGGAAATGAGTAAATCATTAGTAATCTTTAAAGCCAAAGCTATAAACTCAAGTTACCTTAAGTTAAAATGAAAGTGTCCTGCAAGAGTTTCAAAGTTCTGTCACAGATAGAAATCTCCAGCTCTTGACTCCAGACTAGGCGCCAGCTGATAAACAAACAATTTAAGTCAAGAGCTGGAGAATTCCCAGCTTTTTCATTTAATGGCTTTGGCCAAGAGTATTTATTGCCTCCAGTTTTATTCTCACTTAGCTCTAAGAGGAAATTTAAACTCATCATTATCTTAAAGCCCCATATGGGCCACAGTCAGCTCACCTGATAGAGCTCCTTTTACTCTGCCTAAGTTCTACTCCCCACTAGAAGTGATGTAATAGTGTAAACTAATTAAATGTAGTTTTAGGCTGACTTTAATAGGCTAAATAAATTTTGTTCAACATGGTTTATATTCCCACTTGGGGCAGTAACAATTCCAAAAAAGTTTAACTTTACAGTTTCCAGTCTAAACTACTAGTAGTTTACTCCATAAAGGACAATGGAAACAAACAAACAAACCATCTTCAGAACAAGGGCAGCCAACTGCTAAAAGCAACTGCATTGAAAATTCTTTGCTATAAATGGATCCACTGGCACCAGAATGTACACAGAATTGTGAAAAAGCAGACTGCGTGACAGTTCTGATATTTCAAACAAAACATTTCAGGAATGCAAGGACATACACGTAATTAAAATTTGATGTTTAGCACTTGTTCTGTTTTTGGAATGGAAATAAACAAAGCTGTGGAGCTGGAAATTAAATATTAACCAAGCATCCGTGGATAAGTGAAGATGTTGAATGTGGTGAGCAAGTCAAGCATGGAAATATTTCATTCTAACTCAACAGGAAGGTATCATCATCCTGTGCCTCAGATGCCATCTTCCTCATTCTTTTCTAAACATATAGACTAGAGGAGGTTAGACTTCTTTAATACATATTCTAATGCTTATTTCACCTCAGAGATTTTAAAATCCATCATTATTTAAATTTAGCACTTTCCACCTCATGCCAGGCAGCTCCTTCTAATAAAGCATATTTGTCCTCTATATTAGAAAATTTTCACTGAAATAAATTCCACAAATGTCAGAGATGGAGAGAACTGTACTTAGCAAGAAGTCTGACTACCATTCCTAAAGAGTTAATAAAACTCAAACTTGAAACCAGGACGTTGTATTCCCCTCCCACCCAGCCCCCTCCCCACAAAATACTTTCCTAACCTGACTTGGCTGAAAAAGCCAATTAATTGTTCCAGTGTCTGCCAAGACTTCTTATTCCTTTAAAAATGCGGATAGTGTTTGACACAGCTGGCTATTCCAAACCCAGGTAACACCCCTAAATGTGGAAAGAATGAGGGAACACGAATTATGACTAGCATTTTAAATGGATTTCTAATGAAACAGAGATACCTTGAACCTACTGCATTTCCAGCGTATATTATTTAAAAGAAGAACACCATGTCTTAGATGTCTCTGCGACTCCACTGAGTATATGGAAGCAGATTAGTGCAAAGCGCGTTAAAACACCAGGAACTCGTTCTTCTGCCTTTGTTAGGAACTGATAGTACAGACACTGTGATGTCATGCAAAACACATACACATCAAGCAGCCACCAAGTGACAGACAAGGACCCTTCTGAGCCTGAGCCATTGCAATCCCTACAGAAATTAGTGATTTTAGGTCAAGTTAAGGTCATGGCAAAGCAAAGCAAACTTTATTACAAACCTTATGCCAAGTATCGGGCTTAGTATTAAGAGAACTGTAATTAGATCCTTATTTACATTTCTATGTGAATGAGAGATCTCAAATATAACACAGTACTAGGGAGAGCAAGAAAGAAGTCCACAAAACTAATTTTGCAACATTTCTGCTTATTAACAAGCTCAGATTAAGAAATTGCTGCTGACTGAGCTGTACATGGAGCCAATATAAGGAGGAAGGAGCAGCAGTTATTTAAATTTGTTGATAGCATTTTAATTATCATCAATTAAATAAACCTGATTTCTTGTATGTCTTTCCTGCAACGTCACATTTAAGCCACAGGTTTTATTTTCTGAAATAACCTCCCATTGAAGTTAACAGGAACACTTTTGAAAGTGAAACACTTGTACACTTCTGAAAATTCTCATATAGTGCACATGTACAATAAAACACAGGTAAGTTATGAGCCAATATTGACAATTTCTAAATACTGGGGAAAATTTCAGAGGTTTTCACAAATATATGAAAATTAAAACACAAAAAAGGAAAACAGAAGCTGTTTTTTTGGGAGCATGTTTATAACCTGCTGGCCACTTTTTAGTTTGTTTGCTTTTGTTTGTTTTTTAAGGAAAAGAAAAATATTGAAAGCCCATGTGCAACACTTACAAATAGGGTCTTCATGGCTGAACTGCGACTTTTACAGCTTAATTTTTCCCTCCCAAAGCTTACTTTCCATGCAATTTACTTAAATGCATAAAACCTATGGAGTTCTATCATCACAGTAAGTACATATTTGTTGTGACAATTAAATTTCTTGGCTTTCCTAAGAAGTATCTGATTGGGGAGGCAAATGTAATGATGGTCTGCACAAATTAGCTCCAGAGTTCTAAGGTATCCAAGTGGTGCTGCCCTCCAAAAACCCATCAGCTTCTGAAGTTCAGACCCAATGGAAACAACACACAGAGGTGACCAAGCACAAGTAGTTATCTTCGTAGTAAGAGCTGTCAGTACAGGGGCATACTTCAGTAACTCCTGACAAAGTTGCAAAGTTTCAGTGATTTCAATAACCTATACCAGCATTAGGAACAGTTAAAACTCTCTGCTAAAGCCATGCATCAATAAAAGAAACATTCCTTTCAAACTGCAATCCACTCCAGGTTCTTACAGAAAAGTACCTTTCAGCTAACAAAACTTCTCCAATTCTCCTATCCCACCAAAATACTGTATATTTTGTCACTTGAAATTCAGAGCAACACCTTGAATTTAGAAAATGTGTCTTATTTCATCACCAGTGTGGATGCTGATAGAGAATAAAGTGATAGAGATTCAAGAATGCTCACTAGCAGTTGTGGCCTTATGAGAAACAGCAATATACCTACTAGAGTGATGAAGACAAAAGAAAAATGGACATTATTTCTGCTTCAGTTAGAAAGCTAGGAAGTGAGGGACATAATTTAAAGTGAGCGAGCCATTGCTGTGCTGAAGATAGAGAAATAGAGCAGTAATGAAAATAACAACTTGCAAAGCCTAAAAACTTAGTCCTGTTTCAAGGTCATGTTTGCAGATGTGCTTTGAAAATAACCATAAAATATTTTAACTCAATACAATCCCATTTCCAAGAAAGGCAGAAAGGAGTATAAGTCATTGTACTAAGTTATATTTCAACAGGTTTTAAATAATAAATCAACAAGGTTAGCTGCTGGAAATAGCAAACAATAAAACCTTGAACTTAGGTGACACCAAATAAAAAAAATCCTTTATGTTTAGTAGGGGATGAAGGATATTGCCAAATAAACGAAAGAATTAGCTTATAGTTGCATGAAAAGTCCAGTCAAGTCATGCCCAGGATGTCAGCTCTACACAGTGCTTTGCAACCTTGGAGTTTGAAAGACAGCAGCTCAGTAGTGTAAAACAGAGAGATTATCCCACACTCAACAGACACCAAGGACACACCTCTTTAACTTGCACTAAATTCCCATTCACTGGGGAGACTTAAGCAGATGTCTAAGTGTTACATGCTGAAATGAAGCTTTAGAGATGTGTTCTATTAAGGTATTTCTAATGATTTTCTTTGCCTTGACTGCATATAGCTTACAGTTCTTGATCCTTAGCAATAAAGGGATACACCAGGGAAAACATTATTAAAATGTGTTTTGATAGTGATCAACTAATCATGCTTTGTGACATTTGCTGTTTTTGTAGGCTTCTGTTTCCAGGTTCCAAAGCTGAAAATGGCAGGTTTTAAATGATACTAAACTTTTAGTCTTCAATGCGTTAAAAAATACAATAAAATTTAAAATTAGTTGTCCCTAAAACATTCAAGATTTGGAATGTCTGACCTATGAATTCATGAACCTCTTGAATTAGACAGAGGAAAGCAAGATGGAGAAGACTTTCAAAATACTTCAATGGGATCTAGTGTTTTATGGTGCAAAAAACTGTTTGTATCTGCTGCTATAATTAAGTACACTCATGCTTCTCTTTTACCTTTTGCGAATAAAACAGAAGACAAAATATAACAAAGCATTTTCATTCCTTGTCTGTCCAATCAGTAATCTGCATGAATTACCTGAAAGAAAAGAAGATCCCAAAAGGACGAGTACACAAGAAGCTGCCAAACCACATATTCTCTCCCTACTTTGTTTTCCATTGAGTAGCTTTTTCTTGTAATTCAATAGCAAAGGAAAAAACCAACAAACACTATTGTACTTTACTGCTTCTTGTGTAATGTGGTGAAAGAACTGACTCAGAAACTTGTTTTCTATTTTCAGCTGTATTATTTGGTCTAATAAAAGCTTCTACTTCCCTGTACACCATTTCCCTTCTTAAGTTACTATGCAAAAGAACGTTGGTACTTCGTTACTATGATTACTACTGAAACATTATAGATACCTATTATTTTTGTGTGGCAAGAGTTTAATTAGCATAATAATAGAGTACTATGGCAAGAATTTCTGACTAAAAAATGTGTTGAAATCCTCTGTGGTTCAGTGTTCAGGAGCAAGGGAAAACGGCAACTCACACCACTTTTAGACTGAGAATTACTGCACCCAAGTAGCAATTTACACAGATCCCACAAGAAATGGCAGAGCCATAGGAAATGCCACTCTTAACCACATAGGGTTACATTTGACTGACAACTGCACTCAGCCCGTCTTTTTCCAATTAAGCTCCATCTGCTTCCTCCGTTGGACTGGTTGGCCTAAGGCCTCTCAACAGGACACCCATTGTATGTTACTTCATCCACTTCCCTAAAAAGCTTTCTCTGCCAGAAGCCAGGGGATGCTTCCTCAAAGCATGTCATTGGGCAGAGGCAGCAAGATGGGTGGGTAGATGAGTGGGAGTGGATGCGTTGCATGTGAGCATTGGCAGAAACCTGAAAAAGCATGGGCTTAGTAACTCCAACATCCAAGAAAGGTTTAAGTCTCCACAAAATAAAATAAAAAGCACCATTTTTCTTTCATTATATAGTCTGACCAAAAAGCTTCTGAAACCAAAATTAAATAGTGTGTTCCCTTCCACTCCCCAACACACACACTCTAAAATAAATAATGGCCA
The DNA here is from genome assembly GCA_034509425.1 of Eopsaltria australis. NCBI lineage: Eukaryota > Metazoa > Chordata > Aves > Passeriformes > Petroicidae > Eopsaltria > Eopsaltria australis. The sequence goes on along the minus strand of JAVTVJ010000069.1, from coordinate 623,874 downwards.
AACTGATTTAAATGAAATTCTGTAGAAGAATTTGTGCTTGGATGAAAATGGCACATTTGAGCCTGAAGCAAAAGTAAAACCGCCAAGTTATAAACCTCTCAAAGGAAGGTTTATAATGGAAATGCCAACAGACCCTTAACTATAGTGGAGCTGTTAGGTGCCAACATATAAATAATTCTAGTCTTTGCGGTCACTTACGATAAATTAGATACAGTGCAAGCAGAAACAGTAGGGTTCTGATTCAGTAAACAGTAACAGCCAAGAGTGCATGTTTGGATTTTTAGACAAGTACAGCATAGATTTGATGCTGGCTCTGAAACGGAGTCTATAAGGACATTTGGACTTTTTAAAGTAGTAAGCAAGCCATATTCTGAATTCTTGAGGGCTTGTAAAATAAAAACCTCCTTAACAAGCTTTGCTGCCTACTGTTTCAATCTCCTAAGATTCCTTTACCCCAGTAACCAAAAAAATGCTCCATTCAAGATTGGTGTGATTGTCTACTAAAGAAAACAACACACTAAGTAAGTGCATACAGTCACATTTAGTGTTAAGAATTGCTAAACACATTAATACAGTGGGAAAAAAAGTGCCCATGACCAAACAGTAACAGATTAACCACCTCCTTCTTTAATAGGTGTGCCATTTGTTGCACTACTAATAGAAATGCTTTTCTATAGTCCAGCTTGATCTGGAACTGGAATGATGCATTTAGGTGATCAAGTATGTTCATTTTGGTCCTGGGAGAAATTTATTGCATTGCTTCACAGCAGTGAAGTCCTATGCCTTAACACGATTTGTTGAGGCAGTGAGGGATGCTGTTAGGGCTCTCTGCAGGAACTTCCATCTTGGACAGGGTGGGAGCCCTCCAAGGCAGCCAAAATTCAAGCTGAGGCTGTTAAGAGGATGCTCTATCTCAGGAAATTCTCCTGCTTGCCAAATTCACATCAGTTTCTCATTTAGTGCTTCCGCTACAAAACCGTACCACTGCCCCAGCATCACCCCTAACTCCCCACTAATATAAATCCTAAGATGAGTATCTGCAGAAAGAGGAAAGTCAGACACACTCCTAGTTTACTCTAACTATATAGGGCTCTTCCACGACAACGTTTCACATCCTGATAACCTACTGAAATTCCTTTCTCCAGCTGTCCTTCAGCTTGAAAAAGAGGAAGGAAATCACTATTCTTCCTGCACATGCGACATAAAATGCCTTATTCAAGACAAAAACACCTAGGTGCTACCAAATACTGCTTTCAGACTACAAGCAATTGTAGCAATTCTGGAAGTAGTTTAATCAGAAAAATGTTGGACCTCAGAAATCAACCAAGTTGGAACTGCCAACCACGTATAGTCACATGTCTCTGCAGGTTACCTCCATGTTAGTTTCATAATGAAATCCACAATTATGAGCAAACCCAAGAAATCTAACAAATCAAACACAAGTAGTATGCCCCTCAGCCAAAGCTAAAAGCCAACGTGACTTTCTCTGTACTCCTTGTAGCAAACAGGCTAAGAGCCACAAGCCACACCTTCCCACCATACCTTCTCAGAAAGGAATGGAAACATGGATTGAAAACAAAATGACAGCCAAAATGCACATTTCTGACTGCAGATGGTTAAACTATATGGTTACTGAGTAACTGGGATCTTACACAGTTTGCAGAAACTCATTAAATAAAGCAAATGGATAATAATTACATGTCAGATTAGTATTTCTGTCAACTCGCTAAGCTTCACATTAAAGAAAAACTCCTAACCCCGTTAGTTTACCAGTGGTCAAACGACACACTGGGATACTATCAAATCATTATGTGGGTTAACTTAATATACGTAAAGAGTTTAATAAAGTGTTACACAGTGTTTCACACTGCTCCCCCCATTTTACCACAAATAATTTAACATTTTTCCACAACACAGAATAATTAAAACACAACTGCTTACAGAACCAGGAATAGAAACTGAAGGTACGGCATCAGAGTAACATTTCCACGCATTTCTCTGTTCTCATCAAGCCATCTCTTAATTTTTCTCACAAACAGATATAGGTTAAAGCTGTATAAGGTTTAGGAAATTCCACACAATGTGTCCCAGCTACAGGAATTAAAATAAGAACCAAATTTTAAGGGTTAAAATTATAGGTCAAATACAGTGCAGTAAACGAATTCTTTTCCCACTTCAGGTCCTTTGTTGAGCTTGGCATGAAGACAACTGTAGTTAAAAACTTTTTCTTCAGCTCTGGAACTGCAAGACTCTCCTCTGTCCTCCACTTTTCAGTAGACTGAAGTGGTGAGCCAATAGGACTAAACAGTGTTGGACAAACTGAAAGGTGAACATCTGCATAGTTTGTATGCTGACAGCTGGATTCTAAATGCTTATTAATGTAAAAGGCAATACTCTTTCCCTTACTGTTTTATTTCATGATACAAATCATGTTTTTTTTTAAATGTGGTTGAAGGAAGAAGAATTAGGAAATCTTGGTATTTCTATGTGCTCCCTGTGGATTAACGAGGGGCTATTCTGCTAAGGACAAAAGCTCAAGCTACTGAATTGTCTCACAATGGGTAGTACTACACTAAACACTGCAAATATAGAATAATTTTCAGGTACTTGTTTGAAGTGCAGAGGGACTACTTCTGCTAGAACATTCTCCCCCTTTCTATCTGCACAACCTAAGACACTTTTCCAAATGTAAAAATGTCCTCCACTACAAGACAACATTCTGCAATGATCCAGTCACTTAGAATGGCTCCAGTTCATAGGATAGTATTGTCATAAATAAATCCAATACTTGGCCAGCTCATCACCATGACTTTAAAAATTAAACACAGGGAACCCAGAATACCAGCATCATCCAGATGGGGGACAACAGAAGATCAGCTTTCATTCCTATTCATCCTGGATTCAGCTATTTAGGGGATCAACAAGTGATTTCCTTTCAAAGGCCTGCACTACAAGACAAGGTTAGCTGTCCCTGCCAGCAAAATTTATCCCATGTGAGTTTGTTTCTTTTCTTTTTTGCTGCTTTAGTTTAAGTGTTTATAGGACGTTCAAAGGAGTGTTCTTCAACACAGAGCAGTTTGTACAAATGTGTCCTAAGACTTAAGATGTGTCCTAAGGTTCAGACACTCAGGGTGTTAATGTTTTTTCCACATATCTAGTGGAAGATCTGCAGATCTCCCTTGATGAATAAGAGACAAAATAAAACACGTAATTCTACGTTGGGCCACATCTTCAGTGGCCCAGTTCATTTAAATAAGTGTTGCCCAGCTGGCAAAGAAGTACCATGCAGCCACTCGCTCACTCACCCCTGACCCTTCCCCTGTGAGATGGAGAGGAGAAACATAAAAAAAGGTAAAATCCACGCATTGACATAAGAGGAATTCACTAACTGAAATAAAATATAGTAATTATATCAATAATAATAACAACAATAATAATAATGATAATAATAATAAAGGGTGATGAAAAGGGAGGCATCAAAAAGAGCAAAATAAAACCAGAGAAAGACAAGTGATACAGTTGCTCCACTGACTAATGTCCAGCCTATTCCTGAGCAGCAATCAGCCCCTCGCAGGCAATTCCCCCAGTTCATATACTGAGCATGATGTTCTATCCAATGGAATATAATACTTTGGCCGGTTCAGGTCAGCTGTCCTGGCAATGCTCCTTCCTGGCTTGTTGTGAACCTCCTTATTGACAGAGCATGGGAAACTGAAAGTCCTTGACTTGGAAGTACGCACTACTTAGCAACAATTAAACATCAGTGTGTTGTCAATATTACTCTCATTCAAAAAAAAAAAAAAAAAGGCAGTGTACCAGCTAGGAGGAACAAAATTAACTCTATTCCAGCTGAAACCAGTTAGTTAGTATAGTATCCTCTGTACTTTTTTTTTTTTTTTTTTTCCAAAATCCAAGAATTCAACACACAGACTGAAAAAATCTGTTTAAGGCAACACTGAATTACAACTGCTTTGTATTAAGATTCAGAGAAAACTGCATTTTCTGCAGTGGCACCTCCAGTGCTCGTAGCTGGTGGGGCTGTCCCCACGCTGAGGGCCACTGCACAGGCACAGGGCACTCCCAGTCTAGTCTGCACAGCACCTTCCAGTTCGGACTGCCCGCTCTGGTGTGCCTGGTGCTGGGCTCACTACTGACATGTGCACCATCCACATTTAGCATACTGCAGAATTAGGGCTCAGATGGAGTCAGGGGATTATTAAGGTCTGGTGCTCATCATCCCCACTGTCTCAAGAGCACAGGAGTCACGCAAGGTTTTTTTGACTACATGAAAAATACACACTTTAAACAAGGCAATCCATTGAAAGAACAAAAAAGAGAAAAATAAGCCCGTGAATGTTTAAAACCAAAACAAACTTTGTAGAAAGCTTCAAAGTCATCACTTCATTCCAGAAACATTTCCAAACACCACCTGCAACCCCTTAACTTTAAACATTCTCTAGTAGAAGCCATCAAAAATTTAAAAATGAAATTAAATTAACTTTTATTCCCTAGGAGTTATGACAAGCTGACATTTGTAGATCTTTCTTACTCTGGGTATCTCAGAACATTTGACAGGAAGAGCCAGATATTAGCATTAAAGTAACCACAAGCAAACAGAGCAGTTATTAGGAATGTAGTAACAGCTCACATGCAGCCGTGAATATTAGAACCATTTTTACTGAGAGAAGGAATGTTGGCTCTAACTCTGCAGTTATTCCTCACTCTTTTTCAAAGAGTGCCACAGGGATTTCTAACTTCCATCTGGACAGTTTTCCTTTAACTGTTTTTGAACACCATGTGTGAGAACACAACAGGATTGTAGACGTTAGAGACGGAAAAGACCATGATTAGATCATGCAGCCATCCTCCTGCCAGTCGTAGATTTTTCCCTACAGAATAGTTCCTAGCACTTTGCCCAGTACAGTTTAAAGCATGCTGAGATACTTGGCTTCAACCATCTCCTCTGGAAATTATTCCACAGTGTATGAAGAATGTCGTTAGGACATTTTTCCTGGTAGACACGGCACACATTTTTCTTTCCTTAATGATTTCCAGCCTATTATTCCTGGTTATATCCCATTGAGCCAGCCTGAATAACTCATCTTTACACCTTCGAATAAATGGAGACAGATATGTTTCTTTGCACATTGGTCACTATTTGGCCAGACTACACACAATTTTATTGCCAAAATATACAATATGCTTTAATAAAATCATTTATTCCACCCTTTTAGTCATTGTAGGATAGTTGTCTCCGCCCCAGTGAACATTTTTAGATGATACTCTCAACAAATCTGTTTATTCTTCCTTACCTTCTGCTACCTTTTGTTTTATAGAGAATGCAAAAAGCATAATAGACTTACAGAAGAAAAACAGCCTTGCAAAGTCAGCACATAAGTAAATATACTATCTAACTCTTCTGAAACAGCAGCTGCTGCCAACACAGTGATATTTGCACAGGGTTTATACTTTCTCCCCTCCCTGTGTCAAAACACACATTTTATCAATGTGTAAGATTTTCAAGATCTTCAGTTCTTTCTTCTCTCCAACAAAAGAGATCTATTAAACTAGCTTTAATTTGACAAACCAATATTGTTATATAATTTAAAACATAAGTTATTAGAAATTAGAGGCTTTTTAAGCATCTCAGATTTCAATATTCATCCTCATTTCAGCTTCCTTAAATCAGTTCAGCCAATTCTTCCTTTTTTGTCATCAGTTACTTGCTGCATTATTCTCCCTCATCTAAATTTCAGAATAACTCAGTAATATTTTTCACACTGCCTTTAGTATTAAGGTTGCACATTGAAATTTCTCCCACCATCCCTAGATCACAGACTCTGCAAGAAATTAATATGATCAAATGCATACAGCACAAAATGTAAACAGAGAAATTAAGAAAGATGTCAGGAAAGAAAAAAATACACAAGGCATGTAGTGACTGAGGAAGAGCAAAGGAAGTGAGGTAGAAGTGTTATGCTCAGTACCAGGAACACAGAGAACATCACGGCCATTCTGAGCACACACATTTAGGCTTTAAAAATAAAGCATAAAAGCATAAACAGAAACAATAAGGGAGCAAATACTGCTATGCCTTTAGATGTTTTTTCATACCAACAAGAAAACCTGCCATTGAGGGGGATAGGTCAGAATTGATAGTTCTAAATTCATGAACCTGCTTCATCTTTATAGTGTTTCAAGGATTCTAACAATCACTGCATTGCCAGACCTGAAAGCCAAAACCACACCAAACCTCTATACCACTGAATTCAGGAGATTCCTTATTTTATACTTCGTGTTTATTAAAAAATACATGTCTCAAATAGAGACACTGGATTAACCCACCAACCCTTCCACTCCCATAAAGTCATAAGATTGCATTTATCTAAAGGTGCACAAAGCTAAAGAAATTAACTTAATGAAGACAGACACAACTTAAGCCAGTTCAAGTAGCTCTACAAAGGCTCCCCAACGATGATCAGTCTATTAATTCAGTTTATTTCTGGCAAAGATATTGATTATGCATCTTTATTACAACAGAATTTACAAGCTAAGAGATGCAATGTTTGAACTACTCATTCCTAATTCCTATGATTTAGTCTAGTCTGAAAGTGTCTTTCAAATCATCTTTGCAAACATTAGCGTGCACAAAGTTTTAACTCGTCTGCTACCCTTGGAGAAGACACAGTACCAAGTGCCTTCAACATTCAAGTAAGAGGAACCCACAATTCACTTTGCCTATTTTAGGAAGTTGCCCTTTCTAAAAAAAAAAGTCTCCAGAGTGTTTCAAATAATTTTTTTCCTTTCCCCCATATAAAGTAGAGATCTGGCCATGCAGGGAGTAAGTCAGCAATGCACCCCTCAAGGACTCATATTATATTTTACATTATCAGTGACCTGAAGTCTTAACTTGTCAGTGTTACTACTAATACTGTTTCCATCACTTAATGATTAGCTGAAGTTTATGGAAGCAGTACTATAAGATGAAAGAGTTTGAAATGACAGCTAGAATAGAAACTACAACCTCTTCTAGCCACCTCCAATACAGAGTTTCTAAAAACAAAATCTTCTATTCTACTTTTTATTGGCATTTTAGCATGACTACAGTTCTCTATAATATAGCTGTTATTAACTATTAGCAGTTTGACTTTTTAACTGACTACTCTCTTGTCTAAGGGATACATTAAGGAGGAAGATCTTCTAAAGTTTCATTATCAGATCTTAAAGAACCAGACTTAAAAAGAGATGAAAACATTTCAAAACCAGAAAAACAAATCAAGCTGTCACATCTTTTTGTGACGTTTCAGTAGAATGCAGTACAATATACCTTGAGCAGATAAAGAGATGATATAATTTCAGTAGTCAGTGGAAGGGGAAAAAAGTTGAAAAGGTTGTATCTGAACACTAAAAACGCTTACAACAAAGACAGAATCACATTAAAAATAAATAAAAAATCAGCCAATGTACTGTAGGAAATCAATATTTTGTATACTGGGTTAAAGAGAGAGAACTATTACAGCAGTGTCAGTGAAGTCACTAGTGAAGTTTGCTCTGGATTACAAGGTGAGAATCTCCATCATACTTTTACTGAAACCAGTAGGAGGACAAAGTAGACACAATTCTTGAAGGCTCAATTTAGATACCATACTTGGTAGTATCTTGTGCCAACGGAAGTCAGTTTTAAACATGCTTCTCTGATAATGTGTGCTTTAAAATATTATATATACAAAGATGAAGAATCCAATCTTTGCAAAAAGATAAATTTCCCGACTACATTTTAAAAAATTATAATTAAAGAAACATTGATTTTGAAGACGTTTACTCATTAATCTCACGCTCACAAAGAAGTCACAAACTTGGGCAGCACTAGGAACCATGACACAACCTTTTCATGCGGACCTGCGAGAGATCCTAATCCCAGGATAAAGCGATTGCTATCTCTAGACAGCATTAGCAGCATAATCTGCATGCAACTGCTGGGATGAGAAGTATTTTCTGAAGTCACTTAATGCAAAATAATACTACAGTGACTTGGTTCATCAACTTCTACTTAATGGGTTCTGACTGTAAGCTGCAAGTAAATGCTGTATATCAATCATATGAAGAAGACAGCACTATTAAGTTGGCATGCAGGCCCATCTGAAAAAGATCAAGAGAAAGAACCTTTTGGGGGGCAAGGCTGCAAAGAAGCCACAAAAATCTGGCCCTAATGCTGTGTCCAAAGATTCTTCATTTGCAATGTCAGGACCGGATTAAAATCACCATTATCCCTCCCTAGGGTTTACAGACCAAGCAATCTTCAAAATATTATTCAGTCTGTGAACTTGTTCACAGTGCAGATGAATGTTAACATCAGGCAACACCCAAATACCTAAAAACACAAGTGGAGTTATCTGCCAGTAACAGCTAGTAAACAGACAGCTCTAAAGAGGACAGTTCAGGCATGCTGCTTTCTCTTCCTCCTCCCTATGTCCCACGAACGCTCTCCTTGAAACTGCTGCCAACTCCATTGCACTGCACAGCAACAGCACAGTGCCTGCCAATTTCTAGAGAGCCCAGCATACTTCTCCATTTAGTGTTTTGTCTGAAGGCCAACAACGCAGTCAGGACATATAAAAATACCCCAAAGACTTGATGTGTTAGGTATTGAAAGATGGAAATAACAAAGCATAACATTAAAGGTTTTTTTCCAACAGACTTAACTTCTCCACATTTCTAGCAAGTGCCCACTTTAAACATGATTTGTACAGAGCACTCCTTGGCCTTCACAAGCATATCAAGGACTAGAAAGTTGAGTCTCAGTTCTTCCCCCCTTATTCAGGATATCCCTCAATCTGTAACTGACACGAACCACCAAGTTATTTGTGTTCAGATAAACCACTAACACCAAAAAAGCCATCTGTATTCATACTAGTCATTTATATGTTATCATATTAACTCTGTCTTGGCCTTACCATTTTCTCAAGGAACAAAACCCCCTAAACAACTAAAGTTCTTTCAGAATCAAACTTTTCTTTTTTTCTTTGTAGTTGCAGTCAGCCTTACACCAAAAACTTACAGGTAAAAATAAATTATAAACATTTCTAAATATTCTAAAATAAATTATAGACATTTCAACATATTTGGTGGAAAGGGATTGAAGAAAACAACACAGAAGTATATCAGAATTGCCCAACCAATAAGCAGAAAGCCATGTTTAAAAAAAAGGACCAGATAGATACATAATCCATCCACAATACATTTTTTCTGTGGTTTTTCTTCCCAGGCTCATTAGCTATCTAGCTTTATAAAACAGAACGAGTATTTTGGATGGGAAGCAAGAATATTGTCTTCTCCATTATATTCTTCAGTATCACCTACCTGGATATGCCTACTTTCTGCTTACAATAGAATCTGGATGAAAAGTTTGTCTTCTAGTTTGTAGTCAAATCCTGCCTTAGCTTGCGGTTAAAAATTAAAAATATTGTTTTTGCTCATCACTGACACTGATCAGGAAAATAGAGAATTCTCAAAATGCCAGTTACATTAATTTTTAGACTAGATTGTAAAAACCTCATGATTTTCCCACATAAAATGAGGTTTTTTCACCTTCTAATCCTAGGTGTTTTAGAGAAGAATTCAACAACAGAAACTATCAGTTATGGTTTTGTTTTCAAAGCATTAATTTTATGTTTCTGCTCTCCTCTGTCCACAAAATGAAAAGACTTCCCTGCTCTATATTACAAGAGACTAAATACTCAGAGATCAATAGTTAGCAACTTTTAAGAATAGACAACTATCACCCAATTCTTCAACTGTTATAAAACCAGACAAATCTCTGTTTTCTTTTGATAAAGAAATCCTATATTCCTTACTTCATTCTCTCCTTTTTAATTAATGAAGAAGCAACAGAACTGCTTAATGACAATCAGTTTCAGAAAGAAACAGATGGACGCTGAAGGAATGTGAATAACTGCATAAAAACGCAACTTTATGAAAGAAGCTAAATTAAAAGGAATACTGTACCATATCCCAAGAAAACCGTTTCTCCAAGTCTAACACAAAAGCATACTCCTAATTCCTAAAAATACTCCTGTCATAACATACATATCTGTAATGCAATTAAACAACAACAAAACAGAATACTGTACGTATAGCAAAGAAAAGCAACCTATAGTGACAAGGGTACAGATTGGTGACTGAAATTGCAAACAAAGAGACAACTTGTGCAATATGAAGTAAACTGCTAATGAAGTCTTACCTCCAGAAACTGGGGCATCCATGAAAACTGCTCCCATTTTTTCAACAGCTTTGGCTAATTCTTTTGAAACTGCTGGATCTATTGTGCTGGAATCTATTAGCAACGAACCTTTCTTCACTTTCCTAAAATAAACATACTGATATTATTATTATTATTATTATTATATTTATTTATTTGTTTGTTTGTTTGCAATTATTACCATGGCACTGACTTCCCTCAGGGTGACATATGTGCAGACATTTTTTGGTACACTAGTAAACACGAAGTTTTAAACCCTATTGAGCAAGACCTGCTCAGTATTTATACTGCTGAGTACATATACTGCAGTTTTGAATCACTCAAAGCCCAATAACAGCTGAACACAAAAAAGGATGTCCTTCTTAAACACTATTAAAAAAAAATTACATAGACAAGGTGCACTGGAAAAACCTTCCATCATACAAGCTGAGCAGTATATAATACACAGATCACCTAAGAGGCATTCTAAGCAACTGTTGATACAGCCTAAAATTTAATATATAACAATAAAATATTCCTTTTATATATACAGTATTTTAAGTTCTTATCAGAATGGTCTGATTGCATTCTTTTAATCATTCTACAATTTATTTCTACATAAAGACCACAACTAAAATCACAAAAGCCCACTGAAGATTTGAAGTGAAGCATGGAGAAAAAATATCAGTTTTCCCACTGATAGCCAGTACATTTAGGCAGATCTGTATTTCAAACTGTATATCACAGAAAGTTGTACATCTGATTTAAAAATACTATAAAATTTTTGAAATTTACAAAATTAGAACTTTTTTATTGCCCTCCACAACAAAAAAGCTGATTTTTATCCCTCTTTCCATTGAACTGCACCATAATTTGGATTGCACCTGACCAGCCATCACCATGGAATCAAACATCAGAATTTTTCAGTCATAAAAAGATGTCCCATTTCAAGCTACTCATGACAGATAAAGAGCTCCATGGCACCTTGCATGCTGTTGGTAGTGCGGTGGATTTCACTTAATTGAATTACCCAGATTGCTGGAAATAGTCTCTCAGTGAATACATACATTGTGACCCTGCTGGAACTCCAGACTCAAACTGTGCTCTTTAGGTATTTTTTTGTGTAGTAAAGAGATAAGAGTAGAAATCAAGAAAGTCTTGTCAGCTATCCTATATTAATACACTTTAATACCATAAGACATACTGCCGTATCTTCAGAACATTTAATTTATATGATTTCAAGTTAAAGAAAAAAGTATTTGAGCAAATAATTGTTGCCAGCAAATATTCTAGTTGTACTTGAGTGTAGTACATTACATTATGGCAAAAGAACCATGCAACTGGAAAGGCAGATAATAGTTAAGTTGCCTGAAATGCACAAAAATTATTATTCTACTGAAAATAAAATTAAGACTTTAGCCAAAAGCAATTCAAGAGCAAGCATTGTGTAAGAGAACTCATATCATTAGAAATGTCAATAGTGACAGAACAGAGAACATTGAATTAAGTGCTCTGAAGGCACAGCAAGATTTACAACAACAGCAATCATCAGACAAACCTTGACTGCAAGTGGAAATTCTCCAAACTACAAAAAAAAAAAATCTTACTTTAGAATTCCATTTGCTCCTGTGTAAACTTCTTTTGCATTGGGACTAGAAGGCAGCATGGTAATAATTCTGTCTGCTCTTTCTGCTACGTCTGCTGGGGATTCTGTTACCTTTTAAAGAAAAAAACCCGAACAATATAAGCTTACACACTTCCTGAAAAAGAAATGTCAGACATGTTTGATGAGTTTGGTTTTAGTATTCACTGGCCACAACTAAGCTAGGTAAAAAATTAAAATACAAGAAAAACTGCTCTCCTAATGAAAATATTGGTTATTTGGATCCAGTAACAGAAAAATTAAAAAATGAAAAGAATCTCCTATCCTGGAATTTCCTCCACAACATCTGCCAAAGGGGATATGCTTTCATCCCATCAACCCATTAATGAATCTTCAATTCACTACAAACCCTGCATCTACACAAAATATTGCTCTACGACGTTTCTAAGAAGGACAACATGAAAGGATCACAAAGATCTCACATTTTTCCTTGTTTTATATACAGCATTGAAAGAGACGAAGACTGAGGAAAATATAAAAAAAAAAAACTTAATGCTTCTCTGAGCCTCACCTGAAAAGAAATCAGATAAACGAACTGATGTTTCTCACAATATTACAATTGGCATTTTTAAAATGGAAAATTATCAGCTCAAGCATCCTTCACGAGAAAGATCCGAACAATGTTCAAAATATATTATAAGGTATTAATTGTTAAATAACCATACCTAACTTGAAAGATATATTACCTTTCCCAAGTCACTTTCAGAGGCAGGCAGTATAGTATTTAAGATACACACACAACAAATGAAATATTGACAGCTAAGTAGTGAGTTTCACTTGGAAGGCATTTACCACTAAGACTTCTGTCCAGTACTGGTCTGAAATAATTAATTTCTTTAAAACTGCATTGTTAACACATTCATAGCCCAGGGAAAACAGCAACAAACATACAGCTTATTCTTTTATCTTTAGCTCACAAGGATCAAATCTAATTTCAGTCATTTGTAATAAATGCTGAATTATGCTTTGAAGGACTTCTGGGATACAGCATGAAAAACTTGATTTTTATTTAACTTCTGAACAAAAGAAGAGAATACTGTATATAGTCACTGAACAAGGCTCTTGGGTGAAAAAAAAGTAAAGAAACTGGCATAGATGGGCCTGAGAAACTTGCAGGTTTTGTTTTTAAAGAATAAGTTAATATTGCACAAAATATCTGGCATACCACACAGATACAAAAGGAAACATGCTCTAGTCAAAAGAACAAAGGGTAGCAGGAAAAAATGAGGCAATTATAAGCAGCAAACCTTCTATATCTGATTAGTTAATTTTATGACCTGCCTCCCTGGAGACCAGAGAGCCTATCTCTTTAAAAAGAAGTATGACACCTTTGTCTTTAGTTCTGAGTAGCTCTGGTTTGGTTCAGTCACAATGTGTATTATTAGAGCAGGAGAAAGGAACTGTTTAACTGGAACTTGAATTTATATATGTCTTGTTATTTGGAACTATGATCTCCAGTATTCTTAGAGGTTGGCAGGGTATCAGCAGAAGACTCAGCGGCCCATTTACATCTTTCAACCAGCAGTTGAAACACATACTATCCTGGGCACACAACTGAAATAATACATCAGCCTCAAATTTCTACTTGGCTACATAGATAGAAGATAGCTGGGTTTTGGTCACAGTTTTAAACAATTCTTAAGCAACACAGGCTCAAAGAAGACATAGTACAGCATCTACACAGAAATTAATTCATTCCATCCAGGTCTTTCAGAATATTAACATGCCTTTTACACAAAGAAAATGAGATTAAAAATGTGCACAGACTGGGACAGTACTTCTACAACCATACAAAGAAAAATCTTCCTGCTACCTTGAAGTAAGTAGCAAAACAAAGTGGGAATTAAAAGTAGGAATAGTCACTCTTGGCCTATTGGTACTCTTAACAAATATGAATAACATTGCCTGAAAAAATCTACCTACCTGGTTCAATAAGCAGCATATAAAACTTTTATTTTATTTGGGTATTTCTGTCTCAGAAGCAAAGCTGAATGATTTGAAAGCTATTATAAAACATTAAGCATTTGAAATCATTAAGAATATGTGCACAACTTTAAAAAACTGACCAAATACTAATTGTTGATTGCCAAGATAAACCATTCTAGCTCAGAGCAGCAGCCCATCAAGGTCTGTACATGTTCTGATACTTGTTTAGTTCAAGCAAGCTTTTGCAGTATGCAACTGGATAGGAGACACTTTTCTTCACACTGCTGGTTGCTGGTATTTCCCTTCAATATGTGCATCAGCTTGTATTTGTTCCAAACTGCTTCCCTATTTTTTTTACTTTTTTTTAGAGTAAGTAAATTAATAATTGTTTGCCTGAAATGCCATTCTTACTGTACACTGAAGAAAGCTCTATTTTTATGATGCTTTATGCATCCGATGACTGCAGCAACATTCTCAATGTTCTAAATCTGAGATAGGATTTAGATACAAAGACCCGTAAACTGAAGCACATGTGACACACAGTTACTCCACTGTGTAAGGAAAAAAGTGACAATTAACGACAAAGGGTAAAGACAGTAAGTAAAGTGTAGAGGCAGCCTACTCGCTCCAGCACTGTTCACTATTCTCCCTTGTTTGTAGCCTTCCAAATTTCACCCCAAGTGGTTCCATATGCTCATGCTCAGCCAGTTTTTGTCTCACTATTCACCATTAGCAGGCGGGTGGCCACTTTCTGCCATGCACCACCTCCCAGTTGTTTACTCCAGTGGCTAAAGAAAGTGGAGTCACTGATTGTGCAGATTTATAGTCAAACATCCCACATCCGCCATATACTTTGGGAGCAGCACTGGCCTTAAACAATGGACATTTGACTAGGTTTACTGTCTCCTGGGGTCATTTCACCCCTGTAACACTCCTGATGGTTTTACCCTTACAGCCAGACCAAGGAGAAAGCAGCCCTTAGAGCCCAATGTTCCCTCTACAGCAGTTTCTACAAGACCCCATGGACCCACAAGTTTTCTGCTTCTGAAAAAAGTGTTGGAGTAGGATTTACACCTATAGATCAAAAAGAGGAAGTTATGTTCACATATTTTCTTTGCGTGTGTTTTATTTGTATTTAAGCCTACCCATGTATTCTCTTAGTGATTTATGACCTTAAAACATACTTTGGACTTTATTTTTAAAGGCATTACAGTTCACCTTTATTATCACATGTTAAGTCTTGCAGTGAATGCCAAGGATTCTATTACAAAGGCAAAAAGCTGTCAACGTGGCTAGCCACAGCAAAGAGATCCCACTGCAGAACACGAATTAAAAATACAACCAATAGTTCAAAACAGTCTCTTCCATTTGCCCAGTCTTACTCAAGACAAGTCTGGTTCATGCCTGAGGGTCTTGGCTGCTTTAACAAAATAAGAGCAGTAGCTAGAAAAAAAGCTGAAAAGCTTAGTTTCCCACTTAAGGCCAAGATTCTGTAATTATTCAAGGGTAGCTACAATTAATTACTAACAGCTGTGTGGTATCATTTTATCTTTTAGGAATCTTGATGTTACCTCATTATTTAAAACAGCTAAAATTAGCTCTAACAGTTTAAACTTTCAAGGCACACAGTTCCTCTATCCAGATCTACCTACAATTTCCTTGCCACTGCTGGGAAATTCCCTTCTATGCTCTAGATTGTTACATGAGAGTATTATTTTTGCACTGCACTCCTTTATTCTGTGTTTTAAGCCCGTATCCATCTGCCCACAACTGTCTAAATTGTGACAGCTTTGAAGTATGTCAAAACCATTCAAATGTGTTACAGACACATAGAAATGACACAACCACCTGAGAGACTGCGTGGGGTTCTAGGGGTATTAACAGATTAAGAAAAGCAATAGGACTGGTTGCAACAGGGCCAAGATTTTGCAGGGTAAACTGCAGGAAGGTAAAGCCCCTAATGTAATCAATTTCCCTCCCTCCTTTTTCCTTTTCATTCCTTCCTCTTCTCTCACCATATCCTTCCTCACCTCCAAGAGAATAAGCACTTAAATAATTAGATTTTTCCCCTGCCCCAGAGGACTGCACCTTGAAGCAGCAGGAAAGCTCATATGTCCCTATAACCCTTACAGCTATGCCAGCAGGAATTTTTAACTAGGGTCATTTAACCTGAAAAGGTCAAAGTAGGAACCAGATGAAAAGCAGCCCACTGGCCATCTAGACCTGGGGGAGAAGGAAGCAGGAGAAAGGAGGAGGTGAAAGAACAGGCCATCAACCTACTCTCATAAAAAGTGGGGAAAAAAAAGACAGAGAAGTTTGACAAGGTAGCAATTCTGGCTAAAAGCGGGAAAATAACTTGGGATAGAATCATACCTTTGCTCTAACTGAAACCTCACAGATTCAGATGGTACTCATTGTGCTGTTTCAGTTCTGACTGTGATCTTAATCAAGGAAAAAACCCAGATGATTCAGTTGTATTGTATGCAGGAACCATTCAACACACACAGTTATTGTTGAAATAAATAAAATTTATTACTATACCTGAGCACCCAAGTCTTGAAATTCTTTGCAAGCTTCTGGGAAGACATCATACACAATAACTGGATATCCATGTTTTACCAGGTTTTTTGCCATTGGATTTCCCATGTTACCCAGCCCAATGAATCCAACTGGGGTTTTGGAAGCCATAGTCCTAGAACACACTGATTTCAAAACAATAAAGGTCAATATATTTGTATTTTAGACAAATGTACAACAATGATGTAATAAAAGCTACCATGTAATCTGTTTCCAATTATTTAAACAGCTTTATGCTTAAAAACAGCGGAAATGTGAATCCTATTTTACGTAATGTAAATCATAAATTATAGCTCACATTGGGCCACAAATATCATCCCACAATGATTTTTCTACATATCAAAGAAAATTATTGTAATTAGGAAAATGTGGGTGTTTCAAAAAATACAGTACTAAAACGAAGACCTGAGAAGAGATCAAGTGCAGACTTAAAATATGTAGAATTATCTGTTTTTTATTATGTGTCTAAATTCTAAACTGGATAAGCGAAGTCCAATTTTATATCTATTTTACAGACTTTTTATTTGTAACTTTGCTTGCAGCCATGGGATATAGCACATGTTCTCTAGAAATGGACTGAGGCTGCCACTTTATTTCATGCAGCCCCTCACAGATTCTTCTGATCCTGCAATCAGATACAAGGCACTAACCTAAAGATGAAGCTCTCCATAACTAAATCATGGCAAATCGTTTAAGCCATGCAATCACAGTTTAAATACTGAAAAACAGAACAAATTATAGTATTAAAAAAAAAAAGAAATCTTTGCAGGAATAACCTCTGTATTCTATTTACCATACTACCAAGACACAACTATAAAGGCTAACCTACAGCCTGTGGAAAATGCTACAGGTTCAGTAAGTTACCTTTTCCCAGTAGTTAGTGGGCACCAAATTCTGGATAGGAACAGCATTGCAGACATTCATCTACTGCAATCACTACCTCATCACTCTAAACACTCCTACTCCAAAGGCAGCACGATTTGACAGTGACTAGATTTCTTTGCCAATTACACAAAATACTTTCTCCTTTATGACAAAGGAAAAAGTTATGCAGAATAAACACTGAAGTATGTGACAACTAAGCAGACTGAAACAAGGCTAACTAACTACAGAAATACTGTAGCTCTAAAGTGCACATACAGAAAATGTGCCTAAGCTGGATCGAGACTCTAAGAGGTCTCAATGCTTAGCAAAGAATCCTCTCTAGGCCAATAACACTTGATTAATCATTTTAAAGTCTTTCTGACTTTAAGCTCCTTCTTAGCCAGCAATGGTCATGCTCTTTCATCTGCAGCACTGTTTTGGAAGTGCCACATTTAATAAATCAGGTTTGTTGAGAGAACTTTGGTCTGAGACAGTTTCCACAGATGCCTGCAGCAATTACATAGCTAGAGAAGTAGCACAATTTAAAATAAATCTGCACTGGGAAAACGCTTAGTGAAAACTGAGATAAGTCAGGAAAAGAGCCCATTGCTTTTTTAAGAAGTGCTGCATGTCAAAACTAGGGAACAAACGAACAAAGAGCCTAAACCAGCATCATCAGCCATAACAATCATCTTGGAGTCTTCTTCTCATTGTTTCTATGAGTCAGTCTTCCTCAGTCCCTAACTTGCACTAATCTAAAATTGCTCCTTTAGTTAGCCCAAAACTTTCCACTTCCTGAGGAGCTTCAAGCCCTGGTTTTAAGCATCTTTCTTTCTCTAGCCCTTAATACCAGCAGATCTTATTTACCTTGACTTCAGTAAAGCTTTCAGAACAGCCTCCTCTCGTATCCCAGTAGCCAAATGAGGGAAGTATGGACTGGACTGGACTGCAAAACTGCCTGAAGGAAGAAATACTGTCTGGAGTGTTGGGCTTTTAAATAACAGTGATCAGTATTTGAAAGACTAGCAACAGTCTAGTTATATGTGATGTTCCTCATGGGTCAATACTGTAGCTGTTTAAAAGGTTCAGTGACTGATGATTTAACATGAGCACCCTCAGCAATGTCACGTGTGACACCAAACTGGGGAGAACGGCTGAAAACGGGCAGGGCAAAGCTACCATTCAGAAAGACTAAAGAAATGGGCCTCAAGCAGTTCAACAAAGACAAATACCGTGTCCTGTACTTGGGGCAGGGGATGTCATTGCAGGGTGCTGACTGGCTAAACAGGTGGAAGCTGTACAGAACCTGTGGATTCCCATCGACTGGAAGTTGAGCGCGAGTCCATAGTGCATCCTTGCAGCAAAAGGTTAACAACATTCTGCACTGCATTAGCAAGAGTAGACCCAGGAAGCCAAAAAAACCAGTCACTCCTCTACACAGCAAAAAAATGAGATGTGATCAAACTGCAGACAGCCCAGCAAACATCAAGTAATATGACCAAGGAGCAGGAGAACATGGTCTAAGAGCAGGGGCTAAGAGAACCGTCTTTGCTGAGCTTGGGAGAAGCAAAGGCTGTGGTCTTCTACTACCTATGGTGGGAGGGAAGAAGAGTTACAGAGCAAATGAAGCTGAACTATTCAGACGTGCACTACAACAGGACATGGGGCAATGGGCAAAAGCTGCAGGAAGGGAAATTCTGGTTGGAAATAAGAAAAGCATCCCTGATGTGGAAAAAAGGTTCTCCACTGTAACAGGCAATGCAGAGAAGTTGTTGAACCTCCATCCTTCTAGCAACCTTAGAACACTATGAGCAACCTAATCTACCTTTAAAGATTTAAGGCTTTTGGAAGCCTTGCTTCCAAACCTCGGTTTTCTTTATTTCTGTGAATTCCAAGTAACCTAATCAGAAGAATAATTCTGACTACCATATCCAGGCTCATTCTTGTAGACTCCTTACTTTTATCCTGATCTCTTCTTTTCTCACACTATCTCACGGACATCTAACCATCACCTCAAACTGAACATCTTCAGAAAACTTTCTTGATACCTTTTTCTGCTATCAGTGCTGACACCAGCAGTGATGCCTGTCATGCACAACAGCCTGAAACACCCATCCATGATCTGCTTATATCTAATTGATTCATCCATCACATCTGAGATCTCAGCTGCTTCAGATCCTGGTCACCTCTCTCAGCAGATATAATCTTGCCTTGATGTTCATATTGGGAATTGAGAAGGACATTTCGCCCAAGCTACTTTCTGTCACTCCTTCCCTGCAACCTGCTGCCTTTTTCTCACAATATTTCATAAGACTGCTTTGCTCTGGAGACTTTTCACGACTGTCATCACGTCTTAATATTAAGACTTCAACTAGTAATTAGACCGATGTGCCTACTGCTAACACGCACTTCTATCGTGCCTTTAAGGCAGCTCTTCACAAGGTAAATTTCCATGAAATGAACACATTCTTCTACTATAAGGCCTCTCTTAAAAACTGTCATTTTACAATATTCCCCAGAAAGGCATGGCAACAGTTAGGCTGTGATACAAGACAACTTGCTGACCAGTACTATTAAGTTTTGTGTCATCATATTCTATTATTTCTCCTTTTGTCTGTCTCTCTTGACTTTTTTGTCTCAGTTCACGAATCAGAGACCACTTTCTGTTATGTGCTATCTACAATGTATTCAAATCCATGGGAACTGGGACCTGTAAGAGTAGTCCAACTCGTGAGTCAGTTTCTAACTATAGTTTGGTTTAACTTTTCACAGCCCAGTGTTATATAAGCCACTTCAAAATTAAACTATTTTGATTAACAGCTTTGAAAAATCTTCAGATCTCCAGGTACTCAAACACAGGAAAACTGGTTTAGAGGACTGATTAAATTAGTTCACAGATCTAATAGAGATGATTTCAATTAAATTTGGACCAACTATATTTAGATGCATTGCATAATTTAATGACTACTTAAGACAGTGGGGATTTGCCAAATAGAGGATGTCTTAAAAGACAAGAACTTTCATGTTTTCCCATTAGATGAACCTCCACAAATGCTTTCACAGAATGGGATGTCCAGCTTGCACATGTTGGCACTTTTTAGCATCTGGTATGTAGCACAAACTCAGTTTTGAAATAACTGTATAATTCAAACGTCTAAGGACTGATATTCTGCAAACCCATATCAAGTATGCTAACTAATCCCATCAATGGTATAAGCATTTGCTGAAACTGTCCCTGTGGTATTGAGCCCATTTTACTTCAGCCATAAAATCCACAGTAACCTGCTGCAATCACATGGTTGGAAAAATGCCCAGTCCACACTCAACTTCTAAGAGAGGGCAGAACATCAGAGGTAGGAGCAACAGAATCTACTTTTAAAATAATCACTGATACCATGTGCAACTAATTCTCCTTCACTGGGAACAGAACCAGCAATACAGGTTAATCTGTAAATCAAGCTAATTGTGAGCAAAACCAGCTACAGCTATATCGACTCCAAAGAAACTGCACTTTTCCCAGAAGATTCTTCATTATTCTCTTCAGGGAATATGTGCTTGCAGATCCTCATGCCTATGAAAACTCAATTGATGAGGAGAATCAACCACCACATTCTCACCAAATTTGGGGCTTATGGACAATACAGATAAAATACAGACTGTTTGCTTTGAAAAGTCAGCCTACAATAGAAAAACTTCACCTAATCTGCAATTTCCTTAAAATTGAATTAGAATTGAATTGGAATTTTACCTTAAAAACACCTTAATTTATAAAATCAGCAAAATTTTTTGAATCTCTGAATGCCTTTTCTTGAACAAAATGCAACTGTTACAAGAGTAACTTCAGAAATGCATAGATTGCAATCCTATCCTTAGAATACCTGACCTGTCAACAACTCAAAACTTGTCTTTTCAAGCTTTATATAAAGATACTGAAAGAAGTTTACTTTTTAACCTGAACAATGATAAGTTTAGATAATTTCAGATGTTTACAATTCATTTTACACAATCTCTCAAAGTAATAAGACTTATGGTTTCAAGAAGGAATTCCAGCTCCATTGCTGTCCTGATTTCACTGCAAATACTTGACTGCACAAGCACTATAATACGCAGAACTGAGGACATCTCTTTGTATTCAAACAAAAAGGGACTAAGAGCTGGGTAAAACCACAGACAGCAGACCTGGAAAAATCCAATGTGCTTGTACTCTAACTGGCCAAGAACAGGGCTGAGAAACAACTCTCAAAATATAATTTCAACTATATTACTTAATTCTTCACTTTATAAAATCTATTTTGAACCATATTCACCAAATGGCACAAGGGTAAGAGTCCACAGTCCTGTCCCATAAGAACTTCCTAATCAGAGTGGTTGCAGTTCATATTAATAGTCTTGATCTCTCTGGAACAGTGAAATATCACCTCTTTTCCAATAGGTGAGATTTAACAGGATCATGGGGAGATGCCCAGGGTAAGCTCTGCTACTGAAGTTGCTGGTTTTGTGTAGGGCTTTATGAGAAAATACATACAAAGTCACTTGAAAAGGAGAAGGAAACATGATGATAATTCAATATGAGCCACTAAATGAAAGATTTTCCCACTGATTTAGCATCTGAAGTTCTGGTACAAGCACAACATAAGACATCATCCCTATTCTCCTTCCTGCTTTGAAAGAAAGGATCAGAGTGAGCTTCTGTGTTTTGTGCAGACTTCTCTATGGAACTCATAAAACCTCTGCTGAAACTAGATCCTGGGTGGGAACTGGATGAAGAAATATAGAAGTTAGAGAGGCCAGCTGCACATGGGTAGAATCCTCCTGCTTCTAGAAGTTTTGCCAATGGAATTTAAATTGCCCCAGGGTCACTGACTTTTAAAGGTTATGCCATGATTTGGAGAAGTGCACTCTGCCAAAATAATAATTTAAGAAGATTACATTACTCTAAATTTGGCCAGCTTTACATTGAAAACATCCCACTTTCTTTTTCGTGTCTCTGTAAAGGTCTGCTGATCAGAACCAGAGATGCTATCTTGTAAGAGTCTTCTCAATACGTAATTTTTCTAATCTGTACCTATACCTCATTAAATGCTTGCTAATACATTACAGAGAAAACCATATAGTAAGTACTTTTCATCTAAAAAGAGTATCAAGTGTATACTTGATCCCTTAATTAAGTAATGCGCTGGACTTCTGAGCAGGTCTTCTGTCACAATCCTTGCTTAGTAATTAATGCTTCTCTGCACCAGAGCATAGAGTCATTCAACAGTTCAAACGGAGCTCCTGCATCAGCAAAAGTACTATTTAACCAGCAAAAGTACTATTTAACTATTAACTGAATGGGGCCCTACCACTCAAACAAAACTACTTGTAAGGATATTTTTGTTCTCTAGCATGGTACTGTCTTCTTTGATGAACAGCTCCCTCAGCTGATGAATCTTCACTCATCAGAAAATCTTCTTTTCTCAGCCATCATAATTCATTAACCCCCTCTTCATCCCCCTAGCAGTCCCCAGGAGGGATTTCTCCATATCCATCAAAAATACATTTTTAAGTAAGGTCATATTAACCCTCTCCATGAAGCACCTTTGTCAGTGCCTGCCAGCTGCAGAACCCAAGACTACACAGTTTCTGTCCAACTGGCTAATAAACATACATATCCAAGATGCTCCTCCAAAATCTGCCCTCAGCTCTTTATTTTTGTCCTAGACAATTTAACAACCTCTGGTATAAACATACAGAAAAAACAAACCATCATGGTCTGCACCAGCTGCAAAAAGCAACGGACCAAATAACCCAGGAGCATTCACTAAGAGAAGGAAGACAGCCTGCTTGCTAACCAAGCTGTGGTGTTGGACAGCTCTCAGAGCTGGCAGAATTCCTTCACTCAGATGGCATTTCACTCTGAAGGACAGATGATGAAATCACCACTCAAAACCCAACTGTCAGACTAATCAAAACCAAAGAAAATAATGGCAAACTTAGTAAATGCATTAGAGATGGGGAAATGGTGACATATAACTAAGCAATAGAGCTTAGCAGTTAAGCAGGCTTAATGCTTAGACCTTCATCCCATAAAGATTTCTCAGAGTCAAGAGTACTTTCAACACAGTCACTACTGACTAACTCAGAGCTTAAATGCTTTGGGTGAAATTCTGTTCTATGGAAGTTTCTTGGGAGAGTTACAATTTCTCCTTAGACTTAGTTACAGTTCCTTGCTCAAGTCTTCAGGCAAAGACAAACTGTATTTTTCAACTTTAAGGGTCAGTGTGGCGTTGCTTTTCACACCTATGCACACACCTTTCCACTACCAGGAAACAAGATCCCCACCATCTGCCCTACATTAAATATGATCATTTGGATATTGATCATGACAGTGGATTTCAAAGCTCTTACAGAAATACCTGACAGCTACCATGCACAGAAAGTTCAAAAATCCTTGAAAGCTACTACCTTCAATTGTGGTATCACAAAAAGTACTAAACACACTAACAAGTCCCCTGTATTTAACTTTACTAGCATGAGACCAACATGCCTGCTGCACCTGAGCTATTACTTATCACAACATCAGAGCTGCAACTACAAAAAAAAAAATTGCATTAGAGGAAAAGAGACA